>CM040244.1:138339741-138384407 GCA_022545495.1 Chrysanthemum lavandulifolium | reverse complement strand
AGGTGGAACATGACTCTCGACATGTGCTACATTTCTTCACATGGATTTATGTGGCCCGATCGCGTGCAAACGATCAATGGCAAACGCTACATCTTAGTAATTGTTGATGACTACTCACGATGGACTTGGGTCTACTTTCTTCGTAGCAAAGACCAAGCTCCACAAATGATCATCACCTTTCTCACAAAAATACTGAGTTCAGCTCCAAACACCGTCGAGCTAATTCGGACGCACAAAGGAACCGAATTTGTTAACCAAACCCTTCGTGAATTTTATGAGAAAGTGGAATTCACATCAAACATCTATTGCACGTACACCGAACAAAACGGAGTTGTTGAAAGACGAAACCGAATGTTAGTGGAAGCTGCAAGAACAATGTTAATCAATGCTAAACTTCCAGATTACTTATGGGCGTAAGTCGATCATCGCATGCTATACTCAAACCGTTCTATGTTCACAAACGCCACAACAAAACACCTTCGAGCTTGTCCACAACCATAAACCGAATCTCAAACACCTTCATGTATTTGGATCCTTTGCTATCCGAATAATGATCGTGATGACTTTGGAAAGCTCAAAGCCAAAGCCGACATTGGAGTTTTATTGGATATTGTGAGAATTCTAAAGGTTACGGATCCGGAATCGTCGTACAAAGCAGGTGA
The DNA here is from genome assembly GCA_022545495.1 of Chrysanthemum lavandulifolium. NCBI lineage: Eukaryota > Viridiplantae > Streptophyta > Magnoliopsida > Asterales > Asteraceae > Chrysanthemum > Chrysanthemum lavandulifolium. The sequence continues at coordinate 138,383,745 of CM040244.1, read as the reverse complement.
TGGAAACGATTCATGCTCACTTTGATGAACTCACGGAGATGGCTTCGAGTATAATGACTTAGAACCCGGTCACAACCGTTTAAACTTCCTCAACCCCATCATCACCGAACAAAGCCCCACTCACTCGTCAACAAATGGAAAGGTTATTTGCTCCTCTGCTCGGTGGCGATATTGATGAACGTGCTCCGGTGTATCCATTGTTTCCGTTGCACAACCCGATAATATTCCAATACCGATACACTGCTACAACAACTCGTTGAAGATGCACCTACACCATTGACTCCAACACAACAGCTTGAACACACCGCTTCCACCAATGATGAACCAAATGATGATATTACGAATGAAGTACCCCACCGCAGATTTTGATCCAAATCGTTCTTCAACCCGTTTGCTAATGAGATCGCTTGCACCGGATGTCGCGGAATCTTCAACAAACCATTTGAATCCTCGAATCTGCACAATGTATACCAACATCAACCCTCTACACATAAATGGACAAAGACCATCCTCGGCTAACATTATTGGCAACCCGAATCAACCGGTCGTTACGAGACAACGTCTTCACACGGATGGTGAACATTGCATTTATGCACTCATTGTCCGCCAACTCGAGCCTAAAACATTAAAGACGCAATGACAAAAGATAACTGGATTGAATCCATGCGGAAGAACTCAACCAATTCAAACGTCTTGAAGTATGGGAACTGGTTGAAAGACCAACGAGGGTCTACGTCATTGGTCTAAAATGGATTTGGAAAAACAAATAGGATGTTGAAGGAACTTCATCCGAAACAAGTCACGTCTAGTTGCTAAGGGTTATCTTCGTGAAGAGGAATAGACTTTGAAGAATCTTTTGCTCCGGTTGCTCGTCTTGAGGTCGTTCGATATTTCTCGTTCATTGCTCATATGAATATGACGGTCTATCGGATGGATGTCAAAGCGGCGTTTCTCAATTGACAACTTAAAGAAACGGTCTATGTCGACCAACCGATGGATTCGTTGATCCCGAGTTCCCGAACCATGTCTACAAACCGAACAAAGCTCTTTATGGTCTCAAACAAGCCCCTCGGGCATGGTACGATAAGCTATCATCTTTCCTCATTGCCAATAATTTCACCAAAGGCTCGGTTGACCCAACTCTTTTATACAATATCACGGGCACATATCTTAATTGTTCAAATTTACGTGGATGACATCATTTTGGGTCTACACATAAAAGTTTTCAATCGCTTTTGCAAAACTAATGAAGAAAAATTTTGAAATGTCCATGATGGGTGAACTTACGTTCTTTCTAGGACCGCAAGTTCATCAATCACCCCGTGGTATTTTCTTGAGTCGATCCAAATATGCCCTTGAATTGTTAAACAAATTTGGAATGAAAACACCTTGATACTTATGCCACACCAATGACTCATACCAAGAAGCTAGATCTTTGATTTACATGGGAAATTAGTTGACCCCACCAAATACAAGTATTATTGGGTCCTCATGTATCTAACGACTAGCGACACGATATTGTCTTTGCCGTTTATCTATGCTCCCGTTATCGATCGCGACCAATGAAACCCACCTCTACGAGGCTAAAAGAATCCTCGATACATCAAGGAACCATTAACTTGGGGATCCGGTATCCGAAGGATTCGGTTTTGAACTAATCGCTTTTCAGACGACGATCACGCAGGATGCTTAGACTCAAGGAAAAGTACTTGAGAGCACTACAATTTCTCGTGATAAACGGTGCCTTGGCAATCAAAGAAAGGATTGTACATATTTGTCATCAACCGGGCCGAATATGTAGCCATGTCCGCGTGTTGTGCTCAAGTCATCCGGATGAGAACACAACTCAAAGACTATGGTTACGTGTTTGAGAATCCCGATGTCTCGCGACAATCGGAGTGCCATTGCGATCTCGTGCAACTCGGTTCAAAGACTTTCGAAATCAAAGCACATCGATCTACGCTATCATTTCATCAAGGACCACGTGGAGCAGTGCACCGTTGAATTATACTTTGTGGTCTTGAATACCAATTGGCGGACTGCTCACCAAAGCCTTGCCTCCGCTAGGTTTAATGAGTTGATCCACGGATTGGTATGAGGTGTTTAACTCAAGAGGAATTGGATGACCTCTTAAAAAGTCTTAAAACACATCAAACACCAAAACATCTTTTGTAAATAAATTTTTCAAAAACAAAATACAAAAATATAAAATCTCATAAAACAACAAAAATATTCTTCTTATCTATAATCTTTCAACATGGCAAGTACATGTCCTCCTTCAACACTATAATCTCTCAAAATTCAGTATTCTTTACGATCAAGTGTTGAGGGGGAGAAAATTTTCACTTAACTGTTTCAAAACATCAGTGTACTTGCATGTTTTCATATCTCGGTTGTTTCATTTTACAATGGTGGTGAATATTCTGGTTTAATGACACTCCTCGGACTAAATTTATAACCTTTCATTATTTCTTAAGTCGAGGGGGAGTGTCGTCATGCTTCTTTCCTAAAATCTTCGTTTGGTAACCAAAATGGAAGTTAAATGGCTTTGTATGAAAATGGAATAGGTGGAGGGACTATAACTGCCAAAACCTGAAAGTATTCTCAATAAAATACCTCACCTAACATTATCTCTTCACATTTATTACTAAAACCTAACCAATCTACGCCTAAGAATCAACCAAGAAATCCGTTCTTTTGATCATCTCTTTGTAAGTTGTTTCGTGATTAAAACATGTTTTTAAGCTAAGGTTTCAAATCTCATGCAAATCCAACGGCTAGAAATTGTTTTACGCGTGATTGTGTGTTCTACGCATAAGCGTATGAACACACAATCATTGTGTGTGTGTTTGTGGTTAAATGGATTATGTCAAAACGTTTCAAATACATTAATGGTATCATTTTAATCATCAAAACCCACCCAGAAACATGTATTAAAGGTGTTTGAAAATTAGGGTTCTTGTGTCGAATTGGGTGTTTTCGAATATGAAGTGTTATGGTCAAAAAGATTGTTGGGTTATGTTCTTATGATGTTGAATTGAGGATATCCTTGCTTAACCACCCAGAAACTCTAAATTATTAACAATTTGGAATTAGGGTTTAAAGTTCTTGAGATTGGGTATTTTCGATTCACCATGAATTGGATGTTATAACTTGGTTAGTAGACTCTCACAATACCTTAGACCTACCGAAAACGTTTGGTGCAATTTCCATGGTTAGAATTGTTACGCCGTAATTCTTGAACTATTAGGGTTTTGATTACGCGTATGCGACTTCTACGATAACCGCTAACAAGTGTTCTTGCCATGATTTGTTGTTAAAATGAATTTATGTGTTAATATTGATGATATGATAGTTCTATTTCAGGCTTGTTACCGTGAAACTCGGAATCAATGTCATTTGCAACTCTACGCATAAGGATCACCCTACGGCGTAGTCATGTTACTGCCATAAGAATAATCCCACGCATACGCGATTCGCGTAAGGTTCTACAATGGACTACGCGTATCCCGTGAAGGATATGCGTAAACAATGACCTCTACGCATAAGGTCTACTCTTACGAGTAAGCCTTACGCCGTAAGGTATATATACGCCACGCCGTAAGCTCTACGCATAAGGTCCCCTTTCCCACGCGTAACATTCTTACGCGTAAGTTAGGATCCCACGCGTGGCTTTTGCTCACGATATGTCAATCATGCTTACGCTTAACTTTGCTAAAACTACGCAACCTGGATTGACCTTCATGATGAATTGTTACATGTACAAACTTGTAAATAAACCAATCATAACGTCACGAATCCAATAATGTCACTAATAAACTTAATCGCCTAATATGTTGTGAACAATAAGTGATAACATAAACTTTAAAACTTAAAGTTAACTAACTCACGAAACATTTCACGAAGTCATTAGACTATTGGACATACAAGTGACTTAGGACTCAGAACAATCATTGACACCGTACATTCAATAACTAGACATTAAGACCTTCGTTGACTAACATTATGTCTTTTGATATGTTGGTTCTTTTGGCTAATGTTATTTCGAGATCACGACATGGTCAACAAATGAATGTGGATGCATCGAAGTTCTCTCCATTGTTGATATCTATCCTTATGGCTATCCAATGAAGATAGGAAAGAATAATCTCCGTGTTGACTTTGACACCCTCACTTGCTCGTAATCTTCGTGTCTAATTGCTATCGATATTACGAGGACTCATCCGTATCGTAATATGCTCACTCACTCGCAAGCTGCTCCCGAGATCTATATCCAACAGCCTGAACACTATGGAAAGGGTCAAGGATCGGATCTTGCTTTGTGGTGACTCGAATCACAAACAAGTCACCATTACACTGCGACTTAAGGGTCGTTCTCCTAATTCTCAAGTCGATCCAACCAAACTATATGCCACACTGTTGAGAGCTCACTCTCCAATTCTTAATCGATATTGGTTATGACGAGGCTACAAGAGTAATCACCAAGCATTCTCACGTAGAGCTTAAGAGTATTCCTCAACCATGGAGAACTCTCTACATGATCATCACCAAGTCTATTTACAGTCGTGACGGTAGCTATGAGCATCCTAAGCTCATAGAGCGCAAATATTTTGGGCATTGGTCAACATGAAACACATCGCTATCGAAGCTCGATTTGGGATGACATGATGTCATTTCTCAACAAGCTTGGATCAAAGATTCCCTACATCGGATATACTAAACTGTTGATCCAGAGCACTTGGACTTCATCCCGATATTCCCAAGAGGCTCAATGACCCCGACAATCACGATATGTTGACGGAACCTATTCTATCTGTCTGAATCAAGGAATCGTCTACAAAGAAACAAGGTCTTTGTGTTGCAGATTTCCTTTTAACGAAGATGTCGAAGCTCAAACGTACAAAAGGTATCCGAAGCGCTTAGACAAGGCAAAATTGGTCATCTCGACGAAAAATTTTCGGAACACCAGTAAGAAGAACCGGAAGAGGAAGCGCAACAAGTCTTGTGAGTCAAAGGAAGTTTCCTAAAGGAATCCTCCTTCTAAAAGGATTGTTCCGTAAAGGAAGCCGAACCTATTCCCACACTTGAACCGCAAAGAAAGCTTGAGGACGAAAGCTCAAGGTCTTGTCTGTATGAAGAGGTTCATTACTCTGCAATCGCAACCAAGCACCGCCTCGGTAGCAAAACCTCCAAGTCCTCCATTGTCCAAAAAAAGGGAAGACTCCGGAATTGTACCCTATGATGAGAGCTCGAAGAAGAAGAAGAGCAACTAGATAAATCATACATGAAGAAGTTTAAAATCGTCGACACCGTCAAAATGTCAAGAATTTGCTAAATATCAAATGGGTGGCCGGAGGATCAAGTGGTGTTGCCCACTCCTCTCCGATCCCGATGCGGTTAATCGACCCGATAGGGATCCGGTGCCACCACTCTTCTCGCAACAACAAAAGCTGCGCAGAGGATACTATTGTATATGATTTTGAGAAACCGAAACCGAGAAGGCGGAGAAAGATAAAGATGATGATTATGACAAGTTGCTTCGGAAAGTCCCACACACTCACGTAAGGAAACTTCGAACCGCCTAAGGACCCCGAACCTCCTCATGTCTCCTCATCATCGATTCTTCATCTCATTCATCACCACCACCATCTAAGATGTCAACAAAATCATCATCCAAACCGTGAAGAAACCACCTAAATCTTGGATTTCTCGGACTCATGAAAGAATTGTGAAAGTCATCCAACAAGTCGAAAGAAGGACATACTTTACAGAAAACCGAATTGGTTTCTTGACCAAATCTGAGATTTAAATGATGAGAAAGACAAGATGCGAAAGAAAGGGAATTTGTTCGAAGTTCATGAAGAGTCATCGTAAAGAGGAACTCGAACGACATGATCGAAGGTTACACTAACAAGTACCTTCGGGATATCGTTCCTAAAGTCCAAAAGGAACCGGAGAAGACAACAGAGATCATACCCACAAGTTTCTTCTCGACACTTGTCCCGGTGTGACTAGAGAAGTATTTTCCGCACAACTCACCACTAACATCGTCGCATTGGTTAAACATACAATGGCCAAAGAAGTCGATCTCTCGAATGAAAGTTAATCGCTAAACTAGTGATGCAAATGTCAAAGCGATCCGAACGTTTACTCGGATGAAGCTAAATTTTCAAAATCTACTAGATTTTCAACTCGGATCATCATGCAAGGAGTCACCGATCAACCCAAACGGCCAAGAGATGACGATGATAAGGACAAGGACTCGCATCTAAACGTCGAAGCAATCGGTGAATCTTCTTCGATGCCACCTCCTCTACAACGGACTTCTTCTCAACAGAAGTCTCCTCCACCTCGGTCTTCTCGATAAACCTCGGACGATTCCGAGTTACCACCCCGACTCAAAAAATAGGTGATTACTTTGAGTATACGGGTGGTGACGATGAAGAGGTCCTTGAGCCCCAACAACAACCCACCTCTCCCAAACAAGGACGAAACCATCATCATCATCTAAGCCTTCAAAAAGAAGAAGACGCTTCATACCGACGTCATATCACGGCTAGATGACGATAAAACTAAAGAATTTGATTGGTTTGCTACACTTGTTAACAACACTCCCTACCCTCAAGAAGGTCAAGAATTGGTAGACGGTAGTACCTTGGAGCATGCAAAGATTTTGCAAGAAAGGTTTCGGTGAAGAAGATGACGAAATATGAATTGAAGCGCATCAAGAATGATGCATTCCTACTTTTGAAAGACAGCTCGGAAAGTGCAATCGAGGTTGAATATCACCTTGAAAACATTGCTCGAGCCATGTCTAATAACATGGATTGGCTCAACCCGAAGCAAACATCGATTTCACCAAACGGGACAATCCTCCATATTACACCGATGGTCTCGACCTCTACCTACCATTGGCCAACCCGATCGACCTAGGATTCCTTCTGGACATTTCTTCAAGAAAGACTTAGATTTTCTTCAACACGGTGGCGATGGTTCAAGGAAATACGCTACATCTCGACACTTCCATTCCTTCGCCATATACTCGATTGTATAGCCATCGAGGAACGTGCTACCCACATGTTCTCCGACAAAGTGGTAGCATATGACCAAGATGCAATGTATGGGATTCACCATTGGCGGGCGCCAAAGAATCTACTACAAAAGTCGCTTGGTCCGTAAGTCTCAACATGCGTTGTTCGACTAAAAGTATCGTGGCCATCCAACATGTTGCTCTATCGCCTAAATGGGACTACACTTTTCTCAAGAAGATTGTGGTCAAAAGACAAGACGAAAGGGACTATGCTTTCTCCGGGTCGACTTTGAGAATTTGAACATCAACGATATTGAAGACATGTATCTTGCCAAAGTTCAAGGTCGCATGAGACAATTTCAAGCGAAGTACAACGTGAATTCATCAAGTCACTTCTCATCTTCATCGACGCATAGTCATCAAAGAACGTGTTGAAGATCTTCACTTGCCGTTGAATCATATCGAAACGTGTCAACTTCACTCCACCACGCTTGATCTTCCCGACATCAACCAGCTTACACAACTTACGCTCATCGGCAAACCTTTCGTTGTTTACCGCAGTGAACTTCAACGAACTGCTTAATGGCGTGTGACGATCTTCACAAATTTGGGATCACACTTTGAAGTCGGTCGGGATGGATTGGCTTATCGGTTGAAGGATATACATGAAAAGATTGGGAACCCAAAGCGATGGAATTCTAAGGACGAAGGGATGTGAGAAGGATCATCGAATGATTGATGAAAGGTTGTTTCGGCGACCGATTCGAGCGCTTGAGAGCTTTGTTGGTGGTCGACCCAGATGAACATTACCGCTTTCAACGCCTGCTTGCACTCCTCGGAAAAATCACCGACTCCTTGGTACTCCTTGATTTGGTTCTTTCATTATAATTTTGGATGTATGATGATTTTTGTTAATGGCTTGTGCACACATAACAATGTACAACCCGTAATTATCAAGAAAGGACCTTGTGGTACGCCTCAATGCCACAATCCTTATAAAAGGAGCGAAAGCTTCTTATTTTGAGTAAAACCTATCAAACCTTTCATTTTCAAGGTTTTGCTCAAAACACAAGTACTTCCCATATGATTTTCAAAACCTCAACCGTTTATATCACTAGTTGAGGGGAGTATTTGAATTAAAACTTTGTTCACAAATTGTTCATAGTGGTCATCTTCCGCAACACTCGAAATGGTCATATTTATTGTCAACCGTTCAAAATAACATTTTATATGCCATTTTGAGGGGAGAAAATTGTGTGATAAGAAATATGTTGTACAAAATGCAAATGAATCTGTACCTCGGACTTAACCAACGAATTGACGGTACTAAACGTTAGTAACTCGAAAAGACTTGTCCCGACGGGTAATAATTTCAAGCTAGTTCGCTAGTAATGTAAACGTGTCTCGCAAAGGACTTGTCCAAGTAGAAAGTACCATTCGAGAAACTCTTGATAGACATGAACTCGACGGGTATGACAACCTTCGAGGTTTGTCTACACTTTCAAGGTAGTTATTAGAGCTAGTTGTCACCTAAAAGCGACAATGTAACTCTTTAACTATGCAACGAACCGTGTCTCGCGGGGATTGTCTATCTTCGTGGATCAATTCAAAAGTGCGCTCTTTCCTCACTTGTGCATTTAACCATTAAAACTATTAAGCACATGTGGAGGGGAGTATTTATGCAAAACATCATCTCTCATGGTTCAAACATGTTTTCATTAACAAACCCTTTGAGAGATATTTTAACATCTGAAAGGGTTTTAATGGCAAACATAGGTTAGTCATGGAGTTATAAGGTGACTAAGGTTAGGAATAACCGTCCTATGATCCGCCAGAGTCGGAGGATCTACCCAAGGACACTACCATTAGTTAGTGTTAGAGTCCTTAGGAATGATTGTAAAAGGAGAAAATAAGAATCGGAGAAAGAAGGAGTTGAAGAATCAAAAGAAATGTAAAGTAAAGGGTGAAAAGAAACACCTCCGCATTATTCAACTTAGGCGGACACGGGTTCAATTCATATACTCTTGGTTGTCACTTAGTGACACCGGTATTGAAGATTAAAAGTCGTCATGGACCCAATGGCGCATGCACTAAACCTTCTTAGCCACTCAAGTTTTTCTCAACGAAAGCTTGTTTCATTCTCACGGGGAACCCTACGTAAACTATTGGCTTTCTCTTAGAGATCATTGGTATTGAAGAAGGAGACCCTCCCTAGTCTCCGCCAGAAAACCAAAACGCACTATTGAGTCTAGAGCCACGAGATTCATCAAAAGATCTCTTAGGAACACTTGACATTTAATCACTTGATGATCAACAAATAAGATCATCGATGGTTCATATCGAGTCCTTCACGATCTTAGCAACTGCTGAGAACATTTATGAGAGGTTCACATCCGTGATCCTCGGTGATTGAATGGAAACTCCCGCCAGGTCAACATCAAACAGCCGACAAGCGGTCACTTCGTAACTCCCGTGGATTACGCGAGTGTGTCTCAAGCGGTCTGATCGTGAGGTGATGCTTAGGTGTACCTCGACTCACACACTGAATAGATGTACTTGGTACATCGCGTTATCTCACTTGTGGGACTCCAGTTCAGAACGGCCTTTGTAAGAATTAGAGTTGTGTTTTCACACTATGTTTGTTAACACTCTCGTTCAAACTTGTAAGTGCGGAAACCGCTTATTACTAACCGTTTGACATGTTTTCTTCTTATGGAAGCTTCGAGTGGAATGATCGTCTTGATTCTTCTCATGCTCACGCCAACATCATCACTAATGGAAGTTCTATCCAAAAGCAACACAACCGCGAAATGATTCTTCGTCAAGCCAAAGAATCTACAAAGTTAAAGACTTAAAGAACTTCATTAGTATTGAATTCCAACGCCAAAGAGCGTGTGAGCATGTTGAAGAATGACGTGGAGACACCGGAGCAACAAGGCACTGAAGGCATCGATGCGTATAACAACATACTATCACTTTCACCACAAAGAACAATGATCATAGAACAAAGTTAAAGATGACGTCGAAGCATAACTGTTCAAAGATAACTATCTCTCTACACCGGGAGATTGTTCGAATCAAGGCAATTCCTCTCACAAGAAAGAAGAATGTCGAAGGCGTCACAGCTACTATTACATCAACGCCTTCACCGTTTACATTCATATATACTTGAGGGGGAGATTGTTGGAATCACTCCTAAACTATATTTCAAGTATTTATATTTCATATGTAATAGGTAGCTTTATTATGGCCTTTATGTTTGTTTAAGGTCAAGCTTATGTAGAAGGCCCATAAGCTTAGGCCCAAGCCCAATAAGGAATAGGGAAGGAGAGGGAGTGTTGCCCTAGCTCCTTGCCTATATAAACAATGTAATAACCCTCACTTGAGGGTTGGTTGTTCAAGTTTTCCTTTCACTCATGCCTCACGCCTAAACCGTATTATTACTATTGTGTGTGTGTGTGATTTACTTGTTCATCCGCCTTCATCTCTTTCTCTATAACTTGTGTTTGTAAAACTAGTGACCTAACATAACCAACAAGAAGGAATAGACTTCGATGAGACCTATGCCCCGTGGCTAGATTAGAGTCTATAAGAATACTTCTTGCGTATGCTTGTGCTAATGATCTAAAGCTTTATCAAATGGATGTCAAACGCGCTTTTCTAAATGGTTTCATTAATGAAGAAGTATATGTAGCTCAACCTCCGTGCTTCATCAATTTTGAAAAACCCAAACATGTGTATAAATTAAAGAAATCCCTTTACGGTCTTAAACAAGCTCCAAAAGCTTGGTATGATAGACTCAAGTCATTTTTAATTAAACACAACTATACCATGGGGTTAGTTGACAACACACTTTTTACTAAGAAAAGTGAGTCACATTTAATCATAGTGCAAATATATGTAGATGATATTATATTCGGATCCACTTGTCAAGACATGTGTGATGATTTCTCTAAAATCATGCATGACGAGTTCGAGATGAGTATGATGGGAGAACTTAGATTCTTTCTTGGTCTACAAATCAAACAAGTAGATGATGGTATCTTCTTTAATCAATCTAAATACATAAAGGAGATGTTAAAGAAATTCGGTCTAGAAGAGTTGAAACCAATTAGGACACCAATGTCATCCGACACCAAACTCACAAAAGATGAAGACGGCGAATCCGTCGATAATACTAAATATCGTGGCATGATAGGTAGTCTTCTCTACCTCACGGCAAGTAGGCCGGATATCATGTTTAGTGTTTGCTTATGTGCTAGGTTTCAAGAAGACCCTAAAACATCACACCTAGAAGCCGTAAAAAGGATATTTAGATACATTAAGGGTACAACACAATTAGGATTATGGTATCCTAAGGGCACGAGAGTAGAAACAATTGTATATGCAGATTCTGACCATGCAGGTGATTACGTTGATAGAAAAAGTACAAGTGGGGTATGTACTTTCATGGGATGTTGTTTAACATCTTGGTTTTCTAAGAAACAAACGGCACTAGCAATATCAACAACCAAGCCGAGTGCGTCTCTGCCGCAAAGCATGCCAACAAGCACTATGGATGAAACAAGCGTTAGTCGACTCGACATTCATCTAAGCGACATAGCCATCCTATGTGACAACAAAGGTGCCATTGACTTAAGCAAGAATCCGTATTGCATTCTCGCACAAAGCATATAGAGATTCGTCATCACTTCTAAGAGACAATGTTCAAAGGGGAACATCTCTATTGAGAAGGTAGCATCCGAAGACAACATAGCCGACGTCCTCACCAAACCGTTGAAGCGGGAACAATTCAACCTACTTCATCTTGGTCTTGGTCTAATGGAACAAACGTCGTAACTTATTTGACTCTACAAGGTATGTAAACACTAGCCTTCTTCTTTCTGAGTCTAGGATCTCTATTTCATGCACAATTCACAAACAATACGGGAATTTTCAAAACCCAAGATAAGTTTTCCACTTATAGCTTTCTTATTTTTTTTCTTACAAGTTGCAAACACATAACTACATACACATTTTCAAAGAAAACCTCTTTTCAAAATGTTTTCTAAAAGGATGATACCTTCCCGTATCAATTTCACAAAAGAAATTTCTCACGTCTAGGACAAATCGCTTTTTCATTATTAATACAAAGTAAAAACCCTCTTTCATTGCATCTCATGTCTTTTGAATGCTATAGGGGACACATAACTAATATGTGTTTTCGGGTACATTCATTTAAGCCACAATGAATTAGGAGCATTGATAACACTAAATTACGTACTCTAAAGTACTAAATATGTGTTTTCGGGTTATCTCAATAGGATGCTTTTCTACTTCTAGTTTATTTTTCTTTTTTTCTTTTTAGGGGTCGAGATAACCATAACTCCAAATAGTTTGCATATAGGCACACACTAGGCAAAAATGTTTCCAAAAGGAAAATTTTGTAATGCCCGAATCACTGCACCCACGGATCCCAAATTTTCATGTTGGACGGATCCTCAAGGAAGGATCCGTGGGATCCGTGAGATGTAAGTCGCTTTACCTTCTATTTTTCTCACTTTGGATGACAAAACCACATTTGTTTTATTTTGGGAGTATGCTCTTTAGTGCTTGTGTTCTCATGATCACATGCCTTAAATTCATATCTAATCATTAGATTTTAATCCACATTTTGGGTCAAGCATTCATTACAATGCTTTGTTTTTCTATATATATAGCTCCCAAAATGCTTGCATAATCCATCCCATCCTCACAAACAAAATAGACCATGTCATCCACAAATCCTTTAGATGAAATACCTAGTACAAACAATCATCTCCATGAAACCCAAACCTTTGTACTTCCACCTTCCAAAATACCAAAATCAAACTCTAGGATATCCGCACGGATTAACATCCGATCTTGTTGCTTAGGAAAACCATCATCATATGGCTCATCAGCATCAACTAACTCACCACAAGATGCTTCCATTATAGCACCCCCTTCATCACCAACGAGTACACAAACTTCATCACCAAATCATTCACCACCAAAAATTACTCTTTTGGAACTCCTTACGACTCCAACAAAATCTCAACAACCAAAGCAAAAAGAATTAGCCTTTTTGACACCTCCAACTTCTCCAAACACAATATTCAATGATCTTGAAACATCACCACCTTTAGCTCCCATTAAACTACAAGAACATCTAGGTTCTTTTTCACCACCACTTCCAATCATTCCGGACTTTGATCCGTATTTTCCTATTTTTCCACCCCAACTTCCGCAACTCACAAATCAAAACAAACCGGAAGATTTCCGCACTCATTACCCACATCACCTACATTGTGAACATTGCCAATCCACTAGGAAATTGCAATAGAAGTTAGGAAGAAATGCGATTCATACTCAACCTCATCCTTGATCGCATCAATATCATTACTCATCCAAACCTCCATCCATAACCTTATGCAAGCATGGAAGGAATCATTACTACTATTTTCTATTTTTAGTACTTTTTCTTTTGACGTCATTTTCAAGAACAAGTCTTGTTCTTATTTTTACATGCTTGTAGGTGGCATAAATACCACTACAATTTGTTGTTTTATTACAAGGCCTTGTTTACATACCTTGGCTCCCAATCTTGATTCTCGAAAATCACAAGATTATTTAAGCATGTTACTAACCTTTCTTTTTGTAGGATTTTTTATTTTTCTTCACTTGAAGCCCCAAACTAGGGGGAGCTACCGTCAAAGGGGAGTTAGCGATACGTGGACTAATTTTTTCCACATTTTTATTTCTTCCAAGGGTTAACTTTTTGTTTCGACAAAAAAGGGGGAGAAGAAGTAAAACTTGGGGGCTTTCAAAACTTACATCTATTCTTAAGTTTTACTCATCATAACATTATATTTTGTCATCAACAAAAAGGGGGAGATTGTTAATACAAATAAACCGTAAAAACGTTTATTAATATTTTGCGATCTCTTTGTGTTTTGTTGATAACAAATATAATGTTATCTTAAGTATAATTATAAGGATACGTGTTATTTTTGTAAAGCATTTACATTTAGCCATTTATATACAAAAATGTAGTAATTAAACATTTGTTGTAATAGTTTATTAGGATGGGTAAAAACCACAACCCATGGATCATAACCAATACCCAAGTTGGCTAGATACAATGTATACTTAGATACATTAAATCTAAAGAAAACCCATGGACCAACCCATGACCCATAACCAAAAAACCCATGGGCAAAGAGGAGCGTCCCACTGATCCCTAGGATTACACTAGGCGGATCCCAAGTGGGAGGGATCCGTGGGATCTGGGGAACAGTGGAAGATTTTGCCTATAAATAGAGAGCCATTTCTTCATTCTAAACCACCCCTCTTCTTACTAAATCTCTCAAATACTCTCATTCTCTTCTAACATATAGATCACTTGATCTAGAGAGTTGTTCTTCTTCTTTCTATTGAGATCCTCATATAGGTCCTTCTCTAAGGCGAGATCACGAGCATTCTACAAGTCATCCAAGCAAGGGTCCTTGATTGATTTGTCACCCGCAAGATTTACAGAGCGAAGATTTTGTATTTAATATTTCACATATTTGTTGTGTAATAGTCGTGTTGGTTTGGTCCACCGTGTTACGGACTTGATATCTAGCTTTGTACGGAAAAGGTGTAAGCAACGTTGTGAAGGCTTCTCCGCCAAGTGAAGGAGTTTGTTGACATAGTGCTTGAACTCTCGAGTAGGTGACTCGGGAGTGGAGTAGGCAAGAAAGTCATCCTTGTAGCCGAACCACTATACATCGGTTGTGTCTTTTATATCCCTTTGCTTTACTTTATTTACTTGCCTTATCATTAGATCTATACTTTCTCTACATCCATAAGATCTCACATATTAACGAATCTAAAGTTTTTGAAACTAACTTAAAATCGGCAAAACTATTCAACCCCCCCTTCTAGTTTTCCACATATGGGATTAGTTAGTGGGACGGTGATGATTTAATTAGAATTTGGTTGTGTCTTGAATACCTAGGCTTACTTTGTATATGTTTTGACTTGTTTGAATGTTAGACATAAGTGTTCAGAAGGAATTATAGCATATGTTTTGTTCTCTTTGAATTAGTTAATTATTGAGGAATTTTATGTTTGTCACTATAGCCACTTGTGAGAATGATTCAAAGTTTGATTAGTCATTGTTTGAGCGCTTTGTAAATTTTAGTCATATATGAAAAGTTTGAGATATTTTTAGACATGTTAGAGCGAGTTAAAGAAATTTCTAGCCTTTCACCTCATGCTATGTCAACCTCGTCTAATAAATGTTTCTCATCATCATTTGCTAAATGGATATTAGATTCGGGTGCCATTCATCACATGTCTTATCGCATGTCACAATTCATTTCGTTGAATCTCAATTCTTCGAAATCAATTGTGGCTGCTAATGGTGATTCTATGCCATTAGCAGGTATTCATTCAGTTGACACATTGATGTGGGCCCAATTGTTGATGACCAAACTATTATGTTTCTGGAGGCCCAAGATCGCGTGACAAAAGGGGCCTCACTAAAATGGGCATAACTTGGGCTACGGGGCTCCGTTTTAGGCAAATGACCAGTCAAATCGAAGCTTGGAACGAGGAGCACGTTGTGGTAAACTGACTATGTCGGTTTACAGAAATTTTGAGCCCCGAAACACTATTTTATGAGTTATTTGCATTTTAGTGTTTTTTGGGGTTTTTTTGGACTTTGTCTATGCAATAACTTTCACCGCTTTGTCTTTTAGGGCCTGCTTTGTATTTTGTAGTCTTATTTAAGAGTTCCTTTGTAATGTGGAATAATCGGTTCAAAGAAATATCAAAAGTCTATTTTGCGCTTATTTTGCTAAGAATCCTAATAGTCGGCATTCGATTGAATCAACGATTATTAGAAGAATCGATCCTGGTAGTCGGCATTCGATTGAATCAACAGGCTCGATTTGTGTTATCTTGTTATTTAGCCTACATCACACACCTTCAGTTGCTTTATCTGATGTTTACTACATACCGAGCCTTACAATGAATCTTGCTTTTGTTAGTAAAATTTGTGATTCTGGATGTGATGTCAAATTTTCTGTTTCCGACTGTTCTATATATGACCGGAAAACACAGGAGGTGGTTGGGATAGGTCACACACAAGTGGGCCGGCCTTATTAACTAACAATGAGAAGCTGTATATGTTAATAGAATTGCTAATAAACATCAACAAATATGACACAAAAATAATGGTGTTCTACTATGTTGGTATATTACGGTAGCTTGTGAAGTTGAGGCTTAAAAAAAAACCTTCATTTTAATACTTCAGAACTGATACGAAACCTTAATGAAAACGGGAAGTTGGTATACATCTATCTAAGGAGTTAGAGAACGTCCAACATGATGAACGGGTACGTTCTGATACAAAATTTGTTGGGTATCTAAGAAACCAACCAAAAAAAACAGGGGAAATTAATTTAGATGAATTGATATTGCAGATCAATGTTTTATCTTAGCATAAAAAGAGAGCATATAGATAGCAATAGTGTAAAATTGAAACTTTCAAAATAGAACTTCAAGAGACAGTACTCTGATGAAGGAGCCCCAACAATTACACCATCTCTAAGTTATGGCTAGTATTACATAAAAAAAATAGCGTAAAAGTCAAATGAAGGCATGGTTTTGACACTTATTTATTTAGATTGCAAGAAGAAAAACTATATTGCCTTGTTTAACGTATGCCGTAAAAACACTTTTCAACAAGCGGGATATAGATTGTGTGGTAGACGAGGCTTCACTAAGGCGAACAATGGCTTAGCCTTCCATAAATTTTGCATGTTCTCCTTTAGATCAACAAATGGTTCTCTGGTGGCAACTCCCAGGTGAACCCTTGTATGAGCCTTGCTAGAAGCATTACAGTCATGGTCGTGCCCAATAACACTCCAGGGCAACCACGCTACCAGTGCTAAATGAAAACATGTGAAGCTTGTGGTCAGTTAGCACTACTTCACTATTGCCATTTAAGTGCCGCCTGGAATGAAAGTCATTGGGTCGTCCCAGACATCAGCGCTCCGCCCTAGCCCAGGTCGACTCAGAAGCACATGGCTTCCCTTTGGTATGAAGTACCTAGCCACAGTGGTGTCAACAGATGCCACATGAGGGAGGTTGAAAGGCGCAACAGGATGCAATCTTAAAGCCTCCTTCAGGCATGACTTGATATAATTAAGGTGAATCAGATCTGATTCTTGCACGAGTCTATGTTTTCCAACAATAACATCAAGCTCTTGGACAGCTGTATTTAAGATCTTTGGCTCGTTTAGCATCTCTGTAATTGCCCACTCGATGTTGTTCGGCGTATTATCAAACGTTGCAAGAAAAAGATCCTGTACGACAACAAAATAAAGTTTACCTGACGAAAATATTGATATTTTGGAAACCAAATATATGCACGTACAATCGTGTTAGTCTTACAAGGATCTGAGCTTTTATGTTATCTGCAGTAAGTCAAGGTTGATGAAAACATCAAGCAAGTCGTCTTCTTTCATTCTAACACCATCTTTCCATTGTTGTATTCGTTCATCAATTAAAGGATTTATATACTTTCTTGCTGTATGCAGTGCATTCCTTATGTTTCTCTCGTGCCCATCGAAATCAGTTATCCATCGTAACCATGGTAAGTAATCAGTCAAACAGAATGCGTAAACATTAGCAGCAATTTTCAACAAAGAATCAACAAACTCGATATCTTCGTTCCCAAATCCACCATGTACTCTTTCTTTACATAGATACCTGCTCCCGAACATTATCTTCCTTATGATGTTGCTTGAGTGTTGTTGCACAATAATCCTCACGTTCACGACCCCTCCTGTGACTGCAACATTCGTCTCACATTGGTTGTATATGTACCTAAATATGTGCAAATTTAAGTAATTAAATAATGAAATGAGCTACGGATGTTCTTCACTTTTTTTTAACAGCAAAACTTTTCAAAACTGAGGCTAGCAAGGACTAGATAAATCACCTGGAAAAAGACATTAAAACAACAGAAAAACACCTGATATGATACACAACTGAGCTTCCAAATTCACCTAATATTCGAAAGCAAACAGAAGCTAATTCGAAATATAATCGCAAAGTATGCAGAAACATCAGGTTGCAAAAGCAGTGACCACTTTTACTTTGTCATTGTAACTAGTGACCATTTTGCTGTTTGTCTTTAATACGATCTGTGACGGACCTATAGTGATTCAGAATGAGGACACAAAATTGGACACTAAACCGATTCATTGACGAATTTTACGCTGCTAGTTGAAGAAACTGGCTTTGTCACTGAAGCCAGTTTTTCTTGTAGTGAATTTGCATGTGCTGCCAATCCACCACTAAAGTTCCTTTATTTCCAAAAGTATCACCGGTCGAGGGTTACATTCCTTTCTCTTAGAAAATCTTCAACTCCAAATTTCTAACAAAGAGACGATATGATAGAGATATCAGCATCAAAGAAATAGGGTAAAGCAGAGATAAGAACATTTTATGGAAAGATGTAATCGCTCTACCGGGTCTAATGCTATGGAGCACTTGATGGTGTATTGTACCTGGTCTAATGCTATGTGGAATAAGGTTCAGTGGTGGGGATTCTGTTTGCAACAACATACGGGTGGGAATGCTTTTTTAAACATAATTGATTTCGTTCGGAATTTAAACACAAGAATAAAAGCTTCTTTTAAGCCTCTTCAGTTAAGATGCTTTAAAGCTGTCTTGTTCACATCAGCATGGGTTATGTGGAGAAGTAGAAATCGCAAGGTGTTCACGGAAAAATCCCAATCTAGTGTCGAGGTCTTCAAGGAGATTCAACAGTTATCTTACAATTGGATTAGCTGTAGATGTAAAACTTGTCTCTTATATGGGATTTTGGATTGATACTAGATGCTTGCATAGACACTATTAGTTAGGCCTTTTGTATCTAGCTCCTTGCTAGCTTCTCTCTTTTAATAATATTCGTAGTTCAAAAAAGAGATAAGAACATTTTAACGATATTGAAAGGTCTCCATTCTCCAATAGCCAATTAGATTTATGAATGTGTGTAAATATTCTGAAATTTCGACTAAACTTTGTATATTAATAAATATTGGAAGAAAAAAACTGGGAGCTTTCCATGGATAAAGCAGGAGGAAACAAATAAACAATGCAGATACTAAACACACAGTTTCATCATTAACTCCATACGCTTTCAAAAAAATTAGCTGATGCTTTATTCATCCTAGAGTTAGACACAAGAGAGCTAGAGTATTGTATGTTCTAGACTTCTAGTGCATTAAGCTCAAACTCTATACGCCAGTTGACAGCTTCTTTGAAAGTAAAAAGTAGTTAGATTGATAATAAAAATGATTCAGACTGTGCTCAAACCACCGAACTCTACAAGAAAAGGGCAACACCCACGTAAAATTTTTGAACGAATTGAAATTACCTAAGGAATTGCTAAAATTTTCCGACGGATTATGTGCACGCTATTGGTGACCATTTTCTTGATGATTTTCTAGCAATTAGTGACAAAAATTACCGTACCTAATCCGTCAAAATTTCCTTGTGATTTCTTATGAATAATAACTACTAGGAAATCTCTAGGAGAATTATAGCTATTATGTAAGGATTTCCTAGTAACTTGTCAAAAAAGTAGTTAACAATAATAAAAACTAAGACAATGTATATTATACGTATGTGTTAATATTGGGATGACTATTTTCATAATTGGTGTCGTATGTAATAATAAATGATTTAGTGTTTCGTCTAATCAAACTGAGTCCACTTACATGCATGTGTGAATTGTTTTTAGAAAAAGAGCTATAAATAATGAAAACATTTGTTGTTATACGTATATATTTATATTAGTGTTGCAATTATTTATATGACGATGCGAAAATAAGCGAGTTAATAAGGTTCGAGTCAAACAAGTTAAGGCAACAAACGTGTGGATGTGATTGCATCTATATATAAGCATGTGTCTATGTGTGTATAAGTAAGTGCGAGTACAATGAGGTTAGAAGTATTGGTTCTTGTTCAGGTGCTTTGAGGTCTTGGAATATGTACGGTAAAGGGCTACGATCTTGTTGTGGTTGGTTATCTAGTTCGTGGATGGAGTAGCTTTTGAGGGCTTTCTGCTTTGGTTGTTTTTCATTCTACTAAAACGCCATCATATATACCGATTAATATTTTGGAAGAAGGTTGTATTCTCTCCAAACTCTATTTATATAAAGGTTATCAAAAAGTACGTTGCTGACGGCGTCCGAGCATGATTTTTGTTAGGGATTTTTTCTGTCGAAAATTCGTCACTAAAGACCTTTTGTGACAGATTTTCTAAGAATTTTACCGTAGGTAAAGGCTTTTTCTAGTAGTGAAACTAGTCAAACTATGACGGTTAAGGTGGTTTGAGTTGCTTGGCCAAGTTTATTAAGTTATTAAACCGAGGATACAAATTGGAAGAGAGTTTTCATTCTTAACGAGTCAAAAGTACATGACTAAAGAAGCATATGCTTCCTTTTTAAACATACCTTAGCGTATTATCGCCTTCTTCATCTAGTTTATTTTGCACCACTTATGCCTAGCGAGTGAAAGTATCTCGAGATGTTCTAAAGCACGCCCTCCGTGGATTTACAAACAAGTTATATTGACGATCTATGCAATTTTTCGATGAACAATTGCCTAGAACCTTTGTTTGTCCACAAACCCCGAATGGAAGAGATCACCGATCGGGATGATGATGTAGCTTCGGTTTTCGGTATGTACGACATATGTTTTTGTGTTTGGAAGATAGTTTCGATTACATTTTGTTTTGCGTGGAAGCTTTATTTATAAAATGATCTAATGCCTTTATGACTTACTTTGGATGATTGGTAATCATGATGATGGAAATTTTCGCCCTTGTACATAATTTTTAATTATATGTGTTTGTAGGACAATTCAAGAAAACCAGATGGCAAATGATTTGGGAGAAGGTGATATAACAAATATAGTGGGAGCAGGGGAGATGGCAAATGTTGTAGGAGAAGATGAGATGGAAAATGTTTTGGTACCTAGGAGATGACAAGTGATGATATATTGGGAGAACCAAAGCCTTTTAATAAAATGGAGTCAGTGAGGCAGTTCTGCAATGTTCTTAAGTTGAATTCACGGGTAAGTATTTGCACACTCTACCTTTGGCGTCTATTCAAAAGTTTTTAATATAAGACAAGGTAGTGTTATCTGATTTTAGCCTTCGATGTTTGTGTGTAACAATATCTAGAGTCATTATATGTCATCTGGATCTGATTATGCTCTTTCCATTTTGATATCGAATTTGCGAGAATCCAAGACTTGGTAATCTGTTAGTTTATCATTCATGTATGGGCAGACAACTTTTACCCTTATTTCCATCCCCTTTTTATCAATTCTCAGGGCTGAGGAAAACCACAATTTCCAGGATCACACCCTGTGTCTCTTAGCAGGTACATTTTAGTGCAACATGTTGTGGTTTTTTCTTTTATTCTTTATATGGCATGTATCATCAAATGGCTCACGAGGAGTGTTGCAGTGACTAGGACTAACATAAGGTATTTTCTTGATATTCTACCATTTTCTTCAAACGATCTCCAACTTATATAGGAAGATGTGGAAGATCAGTATATGGTATACCCTCGAGCTATTTTATTTATTTATTTAACATTGGAGTATTCTTGTGAAGCTTATTAAATTATGCTTTTTAAACAGACTACGGTGGTTCTAGTGGATCAGGCTCAGTTATATTAGATGATTGCAATTTCCACGAGTCGGTGCATCTTGACAGCTTTGATGTGGATAGAATTGTAAGTTATGTGTTTGAGTTATAACTCATATTTTTTTAATGTTAGATCTTGCTCATATATGATAGGTATATGATAGGTGCCCCCTGATGGTGAATTTCCTGTAATGAATTACCGCATGACCCAAGAACTCAAGCCACCTTTCCGTACTAACACCTTAATTGAAGAAGCAGGATCACTTAAGGTAACTATCTTCTCCAGTCAATAACACATCATTATCTTATGTATGATCCAGGGTTGGTAACGGGTCAAAATGGGTCATCCTCTAGTGCATGCCAAAATGGTTCCCAATGTCGACCCTCAATGACTCAAACACTTCCTTTGTTCCTTTTTATGATTTTTAACTAAGTATTAATGTGTCGGATATGGTCTTATGATTACAAAACTACAACACTACATTCTTCAATAAAGCGCTTAAAAGGTTTTATGCTTTTGAACACACTTAGGATGACTTCAACATATCCGACCGCTCCATCTATTTGTAGTTAAATCTTTCACCACGCCTTTTGACGCATTAAATTAAAAAATGACTCAATTTGCGGATTTGTATATAAATAGGACATAATTGCTACCTCTAAGTTCTCTTTAGATGTCCCATATTGATTGGTAGTTTTGTGGATACATCCCTTCAAGAGTGTTGCTACGTGTTCTCGTTATGTATATTATGAGCCCGTTAATGTCCGTACTTATTTGTTATGTACAATGCTTCTTTTATGATCTAAATAAATGATCTAAATAAGAAATATGGTCCTAGATATATCGCTATACACACTAGCAATTACATCATGTGGTTGCTTAGATTGTTATTACTTATAAGCGCGATACAAATTTAATTTAATTTATTTGGAATCCTTGTAGCGAAATCATAGAATTTTCAATAATTCACACGTGTCGATAATACCACATAATTACATTTCAAGCAAAAGTACATTTGGATAACATGGCTCGGCTCCAGAATTTTGTGGTTTATGGTGCAAGAAACCCATAATTTTGGGAATTCATATAATTAGTTATCACTTGATGTTTGCAAATTCTTACAATTTTAATGTTTATTTCATTGTGAGTAGGTAAAGCCACAATGGCCGGATTCGATAACTATTCTTTTCCAATCAATCCGGAAGAGTCGAGAGACTCGTGTAAATGTTGAGATTATTGGTTTTGCACTAATGTTAAATGTTTTAACGTTAGAAGTGTTAAAAGACATGTTTGTGATGATTAGTAAAGAAATCACACGCCGGATGAATTTGATAGGTTATGGGTTGTGTTTGTGTTGAATTTCGACCACGCATTTGGCTTTTGTGAGCAAAGTTAATATGTTAAATTTGCGTTGCTACAGATATTCAGATTTTAGTTCGTTTGTATATTGAAAATTGGTACAGATTTTTGCGTTGCTACAAATATTTAGATTTTAGTTCATTTGTATATTGAAAATTGGTACATATTTTTTTTGGTTATATGCTCATTTTAGTGACCACCTATTTGGTCTCTAACACTCAGCAATCTGTGACGACTTTTTGGTCACCAATAGAAGAAAACGGTGACGACTTTTTCGTCACTATGAGAACTGTGACGATTCTTTTCGTCACTAACAGGGTTAAATTGTGACGACTTATCTGGTCACAGATTAGTGACGACGCAAAGTTTCGTCTCTAATTGAATTTGTGACGGAGCTTTAGTGACGACTGGTGACGACTCGAATTTGGTCACTAAACAGATTTGTGACGACCTTTTGCACTGTTAGTGACCAAACTCTTTTGGTCACTAAAGGCCGATTTTCTTGTAGTGTAGCTCGGTGGCTAGGATTTTCCTCGTCCTCCTCCAGTGATCACCCATTGGAGCAAGAGAAGTGTTCAAGTAGCCACCACTCGTCAAGTATCCTGACATGCAATCGGGCCTTGATGAGAAGATACCATATATCTTGATCTTTCAAGAACTCACAAGCTATCTTTGGATAGCTCACGACTATAACATGGATGTTTGCAAGACGAATGCATAGGATCTTGGTGTTCATTTCGTCCATCATCGTATGTACCCACCGGAAGGTGGGCTTGTTTTGGAGCATTGTTATTAAGTTACCGATATAGGGAAGAGGTTTCGGGCCCGGAGGAAGTGGTGGCTGGAATTTGGAACGTGTTCTCCAGGTGAACCAAAAAGTGAAGATTGATATGAGGAACAAAGTGAAGATGATGGTGAGAATTGGAAGCATAATTTTTACAACAACCGATACTGTTGTTTGTGTTATTTTAGTTCTTTTAAGTATTATAAAAGGCCTTTGGTTTTGGTTATTAGATCATATATATACTGTTTTGTTTGGCTTCTTTAGTTTGAGTCATTCATTTGAAAATCATTTTACATAGAATCATCCCTTTATCTCAACTGACAACTAATATCGTCATTTCTACTGACATATTGACTTGTGTTGTGAACAAGAATGGAGGGAATGAAAGTATTCTTCTATTCATTATAATGTAGGAGATACAAAAGGTATATATAGATAAATATTAGGGTAAAAACCCTAGTAGCTAATTGGGCCATGAGCTTCTTATGGGTTATATGGACATCCACATAATATTATTCATAACACTCTCTCTTGGATATCCATATTATTAATACGCTTTAGGAATGTTGCCTCATTAAAAACCTTGTCAGGAAAACCCAGTGGGACAAAACCATGATTAAGGACAAAAAGAGTGCAGCGCGTATTGTCTCCCTTTGATGACTATATCACTTGAGCTCTTTGAGTCGACGCATCCCAATGTTGTGACTTCGTTTCCTAAATGTTGAAGTAGGAAGTGCCTTGGTAAATAGATCCGCCAAATTGTTGCTTGAACGAACTTGTTGAACAATAATATCACAATTCTTCTGTAAGTCATGATTGAAGAAGAATTTTGGTTAAATATATTTCGTCAATTCGCCCTTGAATACATGTTGCATTATCTTCATGCAAAGCTGTTGGTGCCACCTTCTCTGAATAATTACCACATGATCTACGTATGTGTTGTATCACACTTCTTAGCCAAACACATTCTCGACTTGCTTCATGTATCTCTAGAATTATTTCATGGTTGGATGATATCACCGAGATCGTATGTTTAATTAGACATCATGAAATTGTGATTCCTCCACTTGTAAATACATCCAGCTTGTGATCGACCATTGAGAGGGTCATACATTCGGAAGATATGTAATCTTCTAATATAACTCAAGTACCTCTAATCAATATCTTATAAGATATGGACATCCATATTATAGTTATCCATAACACTCCCCTTGGATGTCCATCCGAGGATTATGCCTCGTTAAAACCTTACTAGACAAAACCCGATTGGGACAAAAATCTAGTGAAGGAAAAGAGTGCATGATGTGCCCGTTGGTGCAAGTTTTAAATTTATAAAGGTGAATTACCAATATTACCAATAACACATACGAGCAAGTATACTCGTCCGTTATAGCAAGATTATGAAGGTAAGTCGGGATCGTTCATAGGATTTGAGTGAATCTAAACACAAGTTTGAATTAACGGAGTCTATCCAAAACATATAATAAAGCAAATAGGTATAATGAAATTCAGATGATTAAAAACTACACTTGCTTAAACTAGTTTCATATTATAGATTAATGTGATTGTGTTAACCTCTTAACATGTTGGTTATGATAATTAGTTGGTGTACTAATCTATTGTTCTTACAAGTTAAACTTTGATCAAGAGTTTAGTTCATAAAAACAAGCATTAAGTTTAGCCAATCAATTCAAGTTTCATAAGTCTACATACATAAACTTAAACACAAAAACATCCACTTGTTTATCAAATTGCTTAAGAAATGGTCAATACAAAAGGTAACCGATCATAGACAAAAGGCTACAATTGATTCTCAACAACTAATCTTACGACCATTTAGATGTTTCCAACCAATCCAATTTGATAATCAAAAAGCGTTTCTATTACAACCACACCTTAGTTCCTTTGTATAATCAAGAATAATGGGTAAAACAATCATCCATAGACAAAATGATTATGACTAGCTGAATAACACGAAGTTCTTTTCGACCCCAACGATTATTGTCAATTAGCCAAACTTGATTAACAAATGTCACTATGAAACTTTAGCACAATTGGATCTTAGAATCAACTTGAAATTGAATTAAAACATGTTAACACAACCACTAACTAATCATATGATAATCAACATCATTTAAGCAAGTGCATAAAGAAACTAGCCACTCATAGCAAACATAAACATAAACTCGTAACTTTGAATATTAGAAAACATGATTGAAAGTCTTACAATGCTTGGAATAAGATTACAAATGGTATAGTAATGATTCCCAAAGGATTGAGGTAGACTTCTTGGTGTTTTGGCCTCCAAATGGTGAACTTCGGATCTCCAAACTTCTCTCGGACTTCTAAGGACGAATTTTGAGAGCTTAAGGCTTTGTTTGATGAGTAGAGATTTGTATTATAGGTTGTTTTTAAATGCTCACAATTAGCCTCTATTTATACTAATTCCAAGGCCTAGGGTATTAAATGCTGAACTTGGCCATCAAGGAGTGAGGAAGGACTAGAATACACCAAGAGAAGGACCTAGAATCGTTTGGATGCAAAGGGAAGCTTAGTGATGAAGATTTGGCAATCGCAGCTTCTCCAACCGGATCGGTCATACGACCAACCGATCCGCTGGTCTTCAATAACATTCAGCCGACCGATCCGTTGCGGGTTGCGACCGATCGGTTGGCGATGGTAAAACATCGATTTCGATCGATTTCCAACCGATCCGGTTACAATCAGAACCGGATCCGGTTGATCTTCCGAGATACAAAACTTGATCTTTCTTCACTTACTTTGTAGAACTTGATTCTTCAATCACCGAGATCTTCAAAAGGCCTTGAGATACCGATTTAGTCTTGTTGAAATGGGAATCTTCGCTAGTGGATATTTCTTCTTTTCCTCCATTTCCACGCACTTGGTTATAAACACTAGACAAACATCTCTTGATACGATAAGTACTATAATCACGCAAATATAACCAAATAATGTATATAAAAGTACACATAACGCTACTAAAACATGCACAATCTGAAATTATCAAATCGCCCACTTAAACTTTGCTTGCCCTCAAGCAAATCTAGGAAAAACATCCACCGTGCAAGAACGTGATTATGAAAATGTGATGCAAATCAACCAAATATAAATACGAGAGAGGATTCATCAATTATGCTTTATAAAGATGAAACATCAAGATGTTTGACAATATCCAATGATTTTCTTACATGATAAACATTTCAAAACACCGCATTTAAAAAGGAACGAAATATAATTCACTCAATCACTCATTTTAGGGGAGTAACAAGATAAATCACACTCATTGCTCACCATGATTAGATTATTACCATAAGCTTGTACAAGAAACAAAACTCCACCGACGTGGCATGAGCACCAAGTAAAAACATCTAAAGAGGGCTTTTATTCGGGTTATAATGATAGGCTTGGGTGAAGGGTATGGATAAGGCATGGAATGTTATGAAATTGGTGTTAAAATAAAATGAAATCAAGTCTAATTCCCATGTTGCTAGCTACCAAACATTCCACGAACCAAATAAACGATTATAGCTTTGCTTTCTTCTTTTCCACTTTCCACAGTTTTTGCTTTGCCATGACAATTGTTCTACGATCATAGCTCATTGGCTATTATTTCCATACTTTCAACACAAATTTTTTTTTTTTTTTTTTTTGAACATAACGCATGGCTCAATCAATCACATAGTATGTGGTACTCATAATCATTTGAAAAATCTTCACTTTCCGGTGACTAGCAACCAACCGCTTAGACATTGATATGGGATAGGCTAAGGTTTAAAGTGTAAAATCTTTTGTATTTTCCGGTGAAGCAAAATGAAAGGGATGGCTCGTAGGGTGTAACTAGGGGTATCTAATGCTAAAATGAGCACTACAAATGGGTCCATGGGTGGTTAACTAACCAATGAGGCTAGCTAATATATCATTAGATGTAAAATAGAAGGCCATTTGGGTTAAATCCTAAGGTGCCTCTTTATCACACTAATTCACTTATACCGCACGAATGCAATCTCACCGCGGTCCGGTAATGATTTACAAGCACAAGTTCTAGAATAAATAAAATCACCCACACTCATAGCAAAAGATCCAAGCATAAAAGATGTATGCTAATAAGAAGTAGGCTCAAATCCTCACAATTTAGTGGAAAGGGTATAATATGTGCTAGCAAATGTTTATCGATCCCGTAATGGATTGCAATAGTAATTGAAACACATCTCAAGTTTCAAATATTACCAATTTTACCATGGAATGATCCGCTTATTCTAATAGATAATCCTAAAAGTGTGAAACAACTAGATCACAAGGGCAAACAAAATTTAAAATTTAAGCATGAAAACTCTAATTTTCCTATTCACCCCCCACACTTAAGTTAAACATTGTCCTCAATGAAAACGAACTTCAAAGTATAGAAATAGGGAAAATAGAGATGAAACCAGATATGTCAACGAGTTTATCAGCTTAAAATTCTTTCTTCATCCAGGCCTTCACTTAAGAAATCATCACCTGCACACAATCTTATAAACAAACAAAAGGTTTTATTAAAAGGATGGCAACCCCCCCACACTTAAGTTCAACCAAAGGTTAAGACTTTGGGGAGTTACCATCAAAACACAAAACACACGGTTGCCTCCCGAGAAGCGCTTGATTTATTACCGAGTCCTCACCGACCGAATATTCTCGATTTATTTAGTGCAAGGCGCTTTGAACATTTTAAAAATTCGGGATATACATGAATTCTTCACCAAGAGCTTCAATATCGTCCCGCATTTAACTCGAGATGGTTTCCATGGAACAGTTTGTGGATTCTTCCGGAAATGGTGCTACAAAGGTGATGGTTTCAATTCATTCTCATGGTGTCTCCGTGACACCGTCAAGAATCGAAACTTCTTCGTTTGCTCCTTGTCGTAATATAATTTGATTCGGTGTCCATTAACAATGAAACTTCCACCTTGTTTGTCATAGAGTTCGACATACCCGATGGATATCCATGTTTTACGACATATGGTCCAAACCATTTTGGTTGTAACTTAGAGCTTTGAATTTGAATTTCATGTTAAAAGCGTAACTTTATCTCCGGCTTTGAATTCTTTTCAAATTGTAGCTTTTATCATGATAAGCTTTTGTTCGGCTTTATATAGTTTGGAGTTTTCATAAGCTTGGAGTCTTAATTCATCGAGTTCGTGTAGTTGCGTAAATCTTTTCTCTCCGGCTATTTTGAGATCGGTGTTACAATGTCCGAGCGCCCAATAAGCACGATGTTCAACTTCGAACGGCAAATGACAAGTCTTCCCATACAAGAGTCTCTAAGGAGTTGTGCCAATTGGTGTTTTATAAGTCGCACGAAATGCCCACAGAGCATCGCCAAGTTTTCTTGCCCACAAGGAAGGATTGTCCTTCTCGTCTTTTCCAAAGATTCTTTGAGAGCTGCTGGTATTTTCGACTTGACCACCGGTTTGTGGATGATAGGCGTCACAAATCGATGATGAACTCCATATCTTTCATGGTTTTCTCCATTTGTTGATTGCGTAAATGAGTTCCTCGATCGCCATGAGTGCTTTGGGAATTCCATAACGAGCTTAAAAGCTTTTTGAGAAAATTAACGACGACACGAGCATCGCTTTGTTGGTAAAGCTCGCTTCCGCCCATTTGGACACATAATCTATAGCAACGAGAATGTATTCGAATTTGTGGATTTAGGAAGGGTCCCATGAAATCTATTCCCCAAATATCGAATATTTCACACACTTGAATGCTTGTTAATGGCATTTCATCTCTCCGAGAGATTGGTTGTTCTTTGACAAGCCACAATTTTGAACAAGTGTGTGCTTTTTGAATATTGTTGGCCAATAGAATCCAAAGATCAAAACTTTCTTAGCTGTGGTGGAAGGACCATAATGTCCCCGCTTGGGCCATGATGACATTCGTCAAGAATTTTTCGGTTTCGAACCAAAAACACATCTTCGGATCATCCCATCGGGACACATTTTGAAAAGATATGGTTCTTCCCAAAAGTAGTATTTGAGTTCAAAAGAATTTGCTTTTTGAGCATGAGTTAGACCTTTTCGAGAATTCCTCCGGCGAGGTAATTCGCAAAGTCGAGAAACCAAGGATCGCCGGGCTTCATCGATGGTCATGAGAGTTTCATCGGAAAATAATCATTGATTTCTTCTTCTTTAATTCCTCAAGATTGGGATTTTCGAGGCGAGATAAGTGATCGCAGCAAGATTCTCTCGCTCCTTTCTTATCTTTGATTTCGATGTCAAATTCTTGAAGTAGTAAAATCCATCGAATAAGACGTGGTTTAGCGCCTTGCTTGGTAAACAGATATTTGAGTATCGAATGATCGGTAAAACGATCGCTTTTGAGAGCACAAGATATGATCCGAATTTGTCGAATGCAAAACGACGCCAAGAATTTTTTTTATGATTTGTATAATTTTGTCAAGCACTATTCAAAGGTCTTGCTAGCAAAATATATAGGTCAAAATGTTTTCCTTCGCGTTGACCTAAGACAGCTCCAACAAAGAAATCGCTTATGCCGCACATAAGTTCAAGGGTAGTGACCAATTTGGTGAGACCATGATCGAGCACTAGTAAGTTGAGATTTCAAGAGTTTCAAAGCTTTTATGCAATCAAGATTGAAGTCAAAGATAGATTCTTTCTCAAGAAGTTTCGTCATTGGACGAGATATTTTGGAAAATCTTTGATGAATCGGCGGTAAAACCAAAGATGTCCTAAAAGTTCTAACGGCTTTGATGTTAGTTGGTGGTGGAAGTTTTGAGATTACATCAACCTTTGCTTTTTCTACTTCCATTCCAAGATCGGAGATTTTGTGGCCAAGCACAATTCCTTCGGTTACCATAAAGTGGCATTTCTCGATTGAGAACAAGATGTGCGCCGCATCTTTCGAGCATTTTATCGAGATTGGAAAGACAAGCTTCAAATGAATCTCCAAAGATCAAAAATCATCCATGAAAACTTCCATGGAGGTTTCTAGCATGTCTTGAATATGGCGATCATACACCTCGAAAAGTCGCAGTGCATTGCAAAGACCAAAGGCATACGCCGATATGCGTAGGTTCCAAAAGGACAAGTGAAGGTGGTCTTTTCTTGATCGTTAGGATCGATGGGAATTTGAAATATCCTCGAATCCGTCGAGGAAACAAAAGAATTTATTTCTGCTAGTCTTTCAAGCATTTGATCCATGAATGGGAGCGGAAAGTGATCCTTTCGGTGGCTTTGTTTAACTTACGATAGTCAATACAAACGCGCCAACCAAAGGATGCTTCTAGTTGGAACTAGTTCATTTCGCTCATTAGTTACAACCGTCATTCCTCCTTTCTTGGGAACACATTAGGCAGTGATTTATCCAAGGGCTATCCTCAATTGGGTAAATGATTCCGTGATCAAGAAGTTTTATGATTTCCTTTTTAACAACTTCTTTCATGTTGGGATTGAGTCGACGTTGACGTTCTACCACAGTGTTTAATCCCTTCTTCAAAATTGATTTTGTGTTTGCAAAAATTAGGACTAATTCACTCGATATCGATGTTTTCCAAGCAAAAGCTTGTTTGTGATTTTTGAGGACGTAAACTAAACTTTCTTTCTCATTATCCTTGAGCAACGAAGATATGACTCACCGGAAGAAAAGAGTTTTCCTCCAAATAAGCATATTCAAGATGATCCGGGAGAGGTTTGAGTTCGAGATCCGTGGGTGGTTCTTGGATAGAGGATTTAATTCGCATATCGTCATTGAAAGTTATTTCTTCAAATCTTCCTCTTCCTCTATTTCTTCTTCTTCGAGTTCTCTCCTTGAATTCTACTTTCATGAAATCATCAAATTCTTTATCAAAATCTGTTTCATTGATTTTTCGAAGTAGTCATGAATGGATCGGATTCGTTTAGTAATGCATCTAATTCCTCATTAGTGACTTCATCAATAACATCGACGTTAAAACAAGTGTCATCACCGGAATGTGGTAGCGCATTGCTTTATCGATTAGAAAAGTGATTCGATCTTCCCAACCCAAGGTTGAGTTCTTTTCCTTTCACTTTGATGATTGCATCGGCGGTATTTAGGAAAGGTCTTCCTAGAATGAGTGGAACTTTACTATCTTCTTCCATTTCCAAGATTACAAAGTCCACGGAAAATGAATTTACCGACTTGAACAAGCATATTCTCGCGATTCCACGTGATATTGATAGGAATGATTTGCCAATCGGATACTCATTTTGTTGGTTTCGTGCTATTGTTGCACAACTTGAATAGAGTGAATAAGGCATCAAATTGATACTTGCGCCAATAGGAATTTTTGGTGTATACGCCTTGACGGATGGAATGTTTTTCTTTTTGGTGGTGTTTGGTTCTTCGTTTTCATCCTCACTATCAATGGTGAAAGGAGTATTAGGATTAGGTGGTGGATCGTACGAGAGACCACTTCTTGTGAAAACAGCATTGATATGTTCAT
This sequence comes from Chrysanthemum lavandulifolium, assembly GCA_022545495.1. Lineage (NCBI taxonomy): Eukaryota > Viridiplantae > Streptophyta > Magnoliopsida > Asterales > Asteraceae > Chrysanthemum > Chrysanthemum lavandulifolium. The sequence continues at coordinate 138,351,370 of CM040244.1, read as the reverse complement.
TTCTTGTTTGTGGTGGACGGTATGTCTTATCATTTGATGGTTTTGGGTTGGATTGAGTGTTACTTGGCAATGAACCGATGGTCTAGAGGAATGTTGGTCGAAGTCTCGCTAAGCTTGTTTTCAAGATCTTGGATAGATGCTTGATGATTTTTCCGTCCTTGCTCAACTTTGGCTTTGAGATTGAAAAATTGATTTTGATAAAATCATTTGCGGATTTTTGACCACCACGAATTCTCTCATGGTTTTTCGAATTCGGTTTCTTCTATCTTTTGTCGGAATTTTGTGGTGGGTGATCGTCGGTCGTGGTTGAGAATCACGGTTGTCATCCCTTGGTCGGCGATCTTGCCAATTTCGATTTTCGACCGTAATAATTACTACGATATCCTCCTCCACGGTATCCTCCTTGAGCATAACTTGCTTCTCCTTCCTTCGGTCCACCCATAGGTTTATCGTCGCACTTTCGGACGATGGATGATTTCCTCCACAATTGTTGCATCCGTCTCGCATTTCCTTTATTTCATCTTTGATATCTTTGTATCATGAGTCGATTTTTGAGGTTAACGCCCATCTTCTCCATGAGTTTTGAGGTATCGGTGTTTTCGACAAAAGCAACGATTTTCGGAGAGGTTTTGTTTTGGAATCTTGGACCAATCAAGTTTGAGAAGTACTCGATCTTGAGCAATTGATGTGCATCGTTGGGAGTCTTATAGAGAAAATTCCTCCAAAGATCAAGGATGCCTTGAGAGATTTCATCTAGTCCATGGTAAAAGATTTGGATAATGGTTCCTTTTGATAGTCCATGTCCATGACAACTAAAACAAATCTTTCATTCGCCAAGCTTGACAAGTGATTCGTTTGGGTTTTGGTTGAAAGCACGAATTTCTCCCATTAATCGATCAAACATGGCGGTGGAAAGAATCGGCACAAAAGCTTGCCTCATCTCCTCCCAAGTATTGATGATTCCCGGGTTAATTCATTGTACCATACTTTAGAATCTCCGCGAGTGATGATGGGAAAGTTTGAGTTTGATGGCATTGACATCGGTGTCGCCATAACGAAACATGCCGCAAATTTCGATGAATTCGCAATGTGCTTATGCGGATCGGCCGCGCACGCCATCGAATTGTCGGTCTTTGATCATAGAAAGGTGATGTCCTTTCACGGTGAAGTTGTCACCAAGGTTAATAGCAACAATAGCACTTTCGGAGTTGGTGCTACGGTTCGTTGGTTCCCACATGGGTTGATCGTCCGCCATGGGAAAAGGTAAATTGGTGAAAGGGTTGTAAACAACTTTGGCTTCAATGAGGTTATCAAATGGTGGGTTTGGTACTCTTGGTACACGATTTTCCAATGGTATGAAACGTGTTCTCCTTTTTCTTCAAATCAATCGTTCGGGATTGGTAAGAGGTGTAATTGTTCTATTCTCATTGCTCGAGTGTTTATACAATGTCCTAGAGAATCCGTGCAATATCTAAACACACGGACAAACAACGAAAACAGTTTTATGGGTCGAGTAGGTAACCGGATCGGTTGCGGGATGCGACCGATCGGTTAGACCGCTTGATTGATGGGCAAAATCGAATCGATTCGGTTAAGGGCAACCGGATCCGGTTAAGGTTTCGAGAATTTTTTTTTTTTTGGTTGAATCGACTTTGGGAAATTCAAAACTTGTTGAAACACAATCAAATCCCGGCGGTGGCGCCTAAAACTTGATGTGCCGGTTGGTGCAAGTTTTAAATTTATAAAGGTGAATTACCAATATTACCAATAACACATACGAGCAAGTATACTCGTCTGTTATAGCAAGATTATGAAGGTAAGTCGGGATCGCTCGCGAGGATTTGAGTGAATCTAAACACAAGTTTGAATTAACGGAGTCTATCCAAAACATATAATAAAGCAAATAGGTATAATGAAATTCGATGATTAAAAACTACACTTGCTTAAACTAGTTTCATATTATAGATTAATGTGATTGTGTTAACCTCTTAACATGTTGGTTATGATAATTAGTTGGTGTACTAATCTATTGTTCTTACAAGTTAAACTTTGATCAAGAGTTTAGTTCATAAAAACAAGCATTAAGTTTAGCCAATCAATTCAAGATCAATTCAAGTTTCATAAGTCTACATACATAAACTTAAACACAAAACATCCACTTGTTTATCAAATTGCTTAAGAAATGGTCAATACAAAAGGTAACCGATCATAGACAAAGGCTACAATTGATTCTCAACAACTAATCTTACGACCATTTAGATGTTTCCAACCAATCCAATTTGATAATCAAAAAGCGCTTCTATTACAACCACACCTTAGTTCTTTGTATAATCAAGAATAATGGGTAAAACAATCATCCATAGACAAAATGATTATGACTAGTTGAATAACACGAAATTCTTTCGACCCCAACGATTATTGTCAATTAGCCAAACTTGATTAACAAATGTCACTATGAAACTTTAGCACAATTGGATCTTAGAATCAACTTGAAATTGAATTAAAACATGTTAACACAACCACTAACTAATCATATGATAATCAACATCATTTAAGCAAGTGCATAAAGAAACTAGCCACTCATAGCAAACATAAACATAAACTCAGAACTTTGAATATTAGAAAACATGATTGAAAGTCTTACAATGCTTGGAATAAGATTACAAATGGTATAGTAATGATTCCCAAAGGATTGAGGTAGACTTCTTGGTGTTTTGGCCTCCAAATGGTGAACTTCGGATCTCCAAACTTCTCCGACTTCTAAGGACGAATTTTGAGAGCTTAAGGCTTTGTTTGATGAGTAGAGATTTGTATTATAGGTTGTTTTTTAAATGCTCACAATTAGCCTCTATTTATACTAATTCCAAGGCCTAGGGTATTAAATGCTGAACTTGGCCATCAAGGAGTGAGGAAGGGACTAGAATACACCAAGAGAAGGACCTAGAATCGTTTGGATGCAAAGGGAAGCTTAGTGATGAAGATTTGGCAATCTGCAGCTTCTCCAACCGGATCGGTCATACGACCAACCGATCCGGCTGGTCTTCAATAACAACTAGCCGACCGATCCGGTTGCGGGTTGCACCGATCGGTTGGCGATGGTAAAACATCGATTCGACGAATTCCAACCGATCCGGTTACAATCGTAACCGGATCCGGTTGATCTTCCGAGATACAAAACTTGATCTTTCTTCACTTACTTTGTAGAACTTGATTCTTCAATCACCGAGATCTTCAAAAGGCCTTGAGATACGATTTAGTCTTGTTGAAATGGGAATCTTCGCTAGTTGGATATTTCTTCTTTTCCTCCATTTCCTGCACTTGGTTATAAACACTAGACAAACATCTCTTGATCACGATAAGTACTATAATCACGCAAATATAACCAAATAATGATATAAAAGTACACATAACGCTACTAAAAACATGCACAATCTGAGCGTTATCAGTGCATACTTCCTTTATACACTCGGGGATGTTGCTTCATTAAAAACCTTGCCGGAAAACCCTATGGGGAAAAAGAGTGCAACACGTATCTTCTCTCCCCCTGATGATCACATCACTTAAATCTCTTAGTTGGTGCAATCCAATATAATAAACCAACTTCTTTAATGTCAATATAGTAAGTGTCTTGATAGAATATATGTTTGATTCTCATATAAACAAGTGCTCTCCACTTAACCTTCACATATCAAGAAGGATTAACCATATGTCATACTTATCATTATACGAGTACATCCTTGTACTTCACAAGTTATATAGTATCAACGAATGCAAAGTAAATGATACATTATATCATTTATGACCACTAGTGAGAACAATCAATGTTTTATATAACTATGACACCCATAAATCGATATTGTGATTATCATCTTTATAAGTAAAGGGGTCTTTCTTTATCAATTGACCTCATAAACATGAGCGTCATTTATCCATAACATATAGCATCTTTCTTTAGCTTTCATTCTGAAAAATGATTTCATCTTTAAGATGTTCAATTAATAAAACAAAACAAAACAAAACTTTGTATTTCATTTTAAGGTATTCAACCGTCTTGAAAATCTCTTCATGAGTTCCATTCACATTTACCTCATCAAGCCATATGTAACTTATACCATATTCAAATACAAATATCTTTAAAACTAACATGGGTAAACTTTATTATTTAAATGGCTCATTTCAAACCAATACCATACTTCCTTTCACTTATATAGCGATTTATTCAACTTGATCAAGTGTTATTCTTGAAAATTTTCTTATAGGCTTTCAACATTTTAAATCATGAGACATGCTTCATGCATTTTATATCCATCATGGAAGCTCAACTTCAAATGAGCTCTATTCATTTTCATTTAGAAGCATATCAATTATTTATCACATTGCCAGACTTCTATAATTACAAAATACATTATTGGATCTACCACATTAGAACATGTCTCCTCAAGATAATTTTCTAGTCTTTGTGAAATATATGTGTGCCATCAGTTGTGCCTTGAATATCATGATTCCAGTAATTCAATTTTGCTTTCACACAAAGACCGATGCATATCCAATAATTTTGGACATTCATGTGTACGGACTTCAAGTCCCAGTAACCATGTCTCATCACAAGAGACTTCAATCTTTCATTAGTTCTTTGCGTCTTTATATCTTTTGGCCATTCATTTATACATCTGCACTTCCTGCAGGTATGCTTCCATGATCCTCACATGATTATAGCGCTATCTTATTTATTTACATAATCATTACCATGTGTATTATTGTATACAATATCACCATCGACGTCGATTCATTTATACTTTCGATTCCACACTTTACTAGACATTCCAATATATCATTTATTGATATCTCATAGTTTTTCAATTATTTTCTCCATTCTTCGCTCCTTTTATGAACACTCAAATGTTTGTTGTAAAGATTCTATCCTTAGTCACAAAGAATGCTATCAATGTAAATACCACACAATTGTTGGCGTTGAATACCATGTCTGGCATGTAGCAACATATGGTTTTCCAATTTACATGACAATGAGGATGAATGAGTTATAAGTTTAAGGGGTTCAAACACTCTACATATATAGATGTTAAATACTTAAAATTAAGCATTTACATATTTTTACATAAATATATTAATTGCTTCGATTATTCATATATGGTTCAGATTTTATTACTTGCATGCCTTGTTAGGTTAAAAGTAACATGATTTGTGATTAATAAATTTGGGTTTAATGTCTAAGCATGTAATATTTGTTGTATCAAATTTAGATACACTTCCGAACCTACATAACTTACATAAATAGACGAGATATCGTTTTGATTTATATTTATTCGTCACCGATTAGTTAGCATAACTGACATGGATGTATGATAAGAATTGAGATCTACTCCGCATACGGTATTTAGACTCTATACGAATAATTATATAATAATGAAACATATTCTACAAGTGCTTCAAATAATATATATAAAACTATTCTACTAATATCGTAATATATAATCCAACGAAGAACAAAGTATTATAATAGCACCGATCTACGGCATAAAAAAATTAATCAAAATGGAAGAGTAAACTTATCTCAACGATGATGTATGTTCAAACAACAAGATCGTTCTTTTCGGTCTAATATCTTTGAAATTGAATTCGAGCGTCGATAACGCTGTTGTGAACAAAGAATGGAGGAATGAAAGTATTCTTCTATTCATTATAATGTAGGAGATACAAAGGTATATATATAGATAAATATTAGGGTAAAAACCCCTAGTAGCTAATTCGCCATGAGTCGGGTTATATGACATCCACATAATATTATTCATAACAACTTGGTAAATTAACGTGATAAATTAGTCAATGAGATTTTGAACTATTTTTATATTCCTTTAACCTGATCTAAATTGTCGCTTTTGCGCCAAAAGTTTTGGCACAATTATTGGCGCTTTTACCCTCTAGTGTCTCTTTATCAAATTTGAACTTTATTTTAATTTACATATCAAAATTATATAGTCCTTCCGTTTTAAAATTAAGATATTTTAAAATAATTGCCTACTTTTCATTTTAAGTAAGAAAAAGATAATTTAGTGAAGGAATATTCTATTTGAGTGATTGAAATTTTTATAATTGTCTCACCTTTATTAAACTGTGTGAATTTTTGTTTCCTAGACAATAATTCTGAGACGGACAGAGTAAGTATTTAGGAATAAAGGTAGAAAATGTCAACAACAACAACGATACCCAACCCGCCAAATCAAGATATGAAAGAAGTAGAATGTAAATGACTATACATTTACTCTTAAGTAAACCCAAAAGTAAAAAATTGCTTTTATAAAGACATCCCGAGGGGAAAAATGTATTTAACAAAAATGAAGTAAATAATAATGCTAATAATTAAATTAAATTTAAAAATAAATTTACCCGACGCAAAACATGTGCAAGTTAAACCTTGTAAACATCATTTTATTGTTCATTTATAAATATTGTAAATCAATTTCTAATTCTTAAAATTTTAAATGAAAACGGTATCACTTTTATTCAATTACGGACCTACGAAGAAATCTAGGTGGTTCTCGATTCACGACCCAATTAGCAAATCAACGGTCACTATGTTAAACGGTCAACGGGTCTTTGTTGGGTCAAATTTAACACACATAGTTGGCTTCGTGACACACATTAATGACTTGAACCACAAATGATACGAAATGTAAAATATGGGACCGTTTTGTGCAATATCTATAAAGTTGGGACTTCATACAAAATCAAAAGAAGTTAGAAACCAACAACATAAATTAGTTTAAGTCATACAATAGACGCATATTTTCTAAAAATACCAAGTATGGTATGTGTATTAAAAACTACTGTCTCATACCGAACTTTCTGTTTTGATCCAATATGGTTGTTTTCTTTTACCGTTCTCTAAGTTAAACCAAGAAAACCGTGAAAAAAATAAAAAGGAAAATAAAATAAAATTAAAACACTCGCTCCCGACTCACCCGCTTTATTTCTTTCCAATGGCACAAAGGCCATAATTCCTTTCCAAACTCGTTCCCGGTTTACCCGCTTTACTACATTGTTTCTTTAGTTCTTCCTCACCAAACCATCACATCCTATGAGCTTTTCAGGATTTTAGATAGTTTTTATGGATTTTATATTAAAATACATTTGAGGCGTTAATTTAAATATATATTTCTGGATATGGTTCTGGGTGGTGGTCTGGTACGTGATGCATGGTCGAACATTAGTGACATTTTACTGGATAGTATTCAAAATGCGAACTAATACATTTTTGACCTTCTCTCATATTAATTTTTTAATACTACCAAAAATAGATTTTTAAGCAAATACAAGTAAATGAACATAATTTACAAGCTTTTAAAGCATAAATAAAACTTAAGAAAAAACACTATTTAACACATATAATTAATGCGCTATTAAAAACACACATTTACCAAAATACACAACTATTTAGCCATAATTTACAATTTAATTAAGTTCCAAAATATAAATATGTGTAGGATTTTCAATATAGTGTATATATATATATATATATATATATATTATAAAACATTTTATCATATGAATTTGTAGTCTCATCAATAAATGTATGCTATTTAATTGTTGCACATTATAAAATATCTTTAAGTATTTGATATATTGATTATTTGTCCGTAACGCACATACAGAACGCTACTAGATATTTTGTGTCGTTAATATTTATTTTAGGGTACCCACAGTCATAACGCACAAGTATCCTACTGGTTTATTAAACTATCAAACACATTTTTTCATTGTTTTATTTTAGTCAAGGTTTTGTACATCCAAATTATTTAGAGATGGTTGTGTCTTTATTTAAATTGTATTGTAACAAAAAAACCAGCTTTCAAGTGCTAACTATCATAGCACATAGCACAAATGTTAGATCAGTATACAATACTAATGATGTAAACAAATTGAACGTGTAGTGAATATTTTATAAACCGTTTGATAAAAAGTTCGTTTATATATTATATGAACGAACATGAACAATGTTTAAAGTTCGTTTTATTAAATGAACGAATATTAACAAAGATTGCGTCCGTTCATTTATGTACGTAAACGTCTGGTTATATGCTTATTAACGTTCGTTTATGTTTATTTATTTTTTTATGTCCGTATATCATATCTTCTAACTGTATATTTTTAAAATTGATTTGTTTAAACAAAACAACGCGTATAAAGCAAAATAGTATGCATAATTTAATAAAGTTTATGTTTGTTTTTCTACGTTCATTTATGTTCTTTTAAGGTTCGTTTAGTGTTTTAATGGACGAACATAAACGAGCATGAACAACTCGTTCTTAATAAACCAATACGAACAAAAAAAATCTTTCGTTTAAGCGTTCGTGTCCGTTTATTTGTCCGTTTAAAATTAAACGAATGAAAATGAACAATGCTCCGTCCGTGTTTGTCCAATTCGTTTACAATTAAGTAGAAGAATTATTGAAATGAGAAAAATAAGAAGAAATTATAGCCACATATTTTAAATAACAAATGAAAAATAATGAGGAATTGCATCTACTTTTATAAATGCATTTCAAATTTGTAATTATGATTTCTTTTCATCTTCTCATCTTAATTAAATTTCTCGTTAGATCCTAAGTTGTACAATATATATAAGAAGTGATTGGCATGCCTAAAGGGCATGCCTAATTATATGTCTAACAAGATCACTTTACACATGTAAAAATTAAAGGTTGGGATGTGGAAAGAAAAAACGTACTTTTATGTGTCAAGTTTCGGATTATTACCATCAAATTACGTATCGCTTTTGTATAACAATCATTTTCCCAATATATATCATACAAGTAAATACGTAAAAATACGAATGAGGGTCACGCACGTGAATGAAAAGTAAGTAATCTCAATGTCTATCACTCTATCCCGTCATTTATTTCAATCTCGTAACCTAACGAATAACTTATATAAAACTGAAATAGCAAGTTTAATAAAATAAAATATGAACAAAGATGGTTATTATAGCAGTTTTCAAAATATGAAGTTACTATATAAAACTGAAATAGCAAGTTTAATAATCGAGCACACCAGACCACATACAAATACAAATTCATAGAAAGAGAATAAGAAAACAAAATGCTACACACGTAACAAATGTGGTGATATTATACATGGCCGATACATAAATAGGTTTCAACGTTACTTCCAACCGAAATACATGAATTGACCAATTACCAGTAAGGTTATAAATAGCGTGAGGCGTGGCGTGGTGGCGTATTCAAACTTTACGTTTTAGCGGTAAATCAAAGTTTTGCGTTTATAAAGCGTGAACAGAAAGCGTAAATATAAATATTTATATATTTATATTATATTCATATATATCGAGTTTAAAAAGCGCGACGTAAGAAACATAAGACGCGACGCGATGGCGTACGACTGCCCCCACGCCTTTGCGGTGTCTTTACACGCCTTTTAGAACCATGATTACCAATGTATATGATTACCAATGTATATCATATACTAGTTTGCAATCCAACCTATATTTTGGGATAAAATAACGATGAATAATGTAGTAACCATTGATACATAATGTAGTTCCGGGTGCATTTTAGATGCGTTTAGGAAAAAATGATTTTTTTTTTTTAAATTAACACTACATCGTAAAAATCCATAAGGGTCCCGAGCACCCGCGGGAACCCCTGGTTCCGTCCCGGGTCACTGATCCACCATTGCCCTTACAAAACCATACGAACGATAATTAAAATGCGTATAATTGAGAGAATAAACACTGTCTACTCCCAACCATTGTTGATTATTTGTTTCTGGAAACACCATTTTAATCATTTCAATATTGTGGATATGAATTACAACATTTAACAACAGAATGTACATGGATGCTATATATATGCTATTTAGAGGAATGGCAACTGACAACTTCAAGCTCCCGATTCCTCCTTTGTATTCACAAACATAAATGTGCTTTAGTAATTGCAAAATTTACACACCAACGATAAACCATCTTAAACTCCACACACAAGCGATGCGGAGAGGGTTGCGGAGTTTTAGATAGCATGTCTTGTCAGTATGTCTCATCAAGTTGGATGATATGAAAGCATCGGTATAATGCATCATCATCATCATTCTTGTTATTTAGAATCATTCTTGGATGCTATTTTTCTCTGATAAGCTGCTCAAACTTCTTTCCAACTGCAAAATCCAAAAGAAGTCAGATTGCAAACTAATACAGAAACACGTAAAGCATTTAACTCCATTCAGATAACAAGGGGCCCCTCTTCTCTATCATTCTACGTATATAGTTAATCATCTGAAATACTTGCTCCCGTCCTAATTACATGCACTAGCAGGTACAATTTAGCACACATGTAAAAATGGTTTTGGTTATATTCTATTTCTAAGAAGTCCCATGGTAAAAATATAGATATGAAGCGGGTCAAAAAGTTAACGAGTTAATGTACAACTTAACTGTTGTTAAGTGTTTGTAGCCTTGTGAATCACTTTTATTCAAACATAAAATTTAAATTCAACTATTAACTTAGGCTGCCCAATGCATTATAGTTTTCAAACTCATATTACGAGATTGGTTGTAAATTGAAGGGATAATTGTTTTAAATTGTATCTAACTTGCCACATTTTCCTTTTGTATATGCTCAGCTTTTAATTTTCCTGTTATATTGATCATAGTGCCTAACCATTACTAAAACACACATCCTTCGCAAACCATATTTCTCCACCACCACTAACACCCATATTCCTCAACTACCACCAATTTTCATCCTTTATACATCTATATTTCATTTCCATCATTCACAAACCACAATCACCCATATTTCTCCAACACCACCACCCCTTCTTTTCCATCACAAAACCGTCCCCTTTCAAACAAATTAGGGTTTTGAAAATTGACCATAAATTGAAGATAAAGATTGGTGAAAATTGACCACTAGCAATGACAACACCAGTAACAACAGGAACAAGAGCACCATAAGTACCCAAGCCTCTCTTTTCAACGTCATCAAATACGCAAACATCACCGTAAAAAAAAGGCGTCGTAGCACCCACAGCTTGATTAAAAAACGGCGACGGCAGGGGTTTTAATATGCACTTTTCTGCATTTGAGTTTTAATCAGGGGTTTTGTGCATTTAGTAAGGTTCAGTGTTGTCTGGTAGCTCACTGGACACATCAAAAATGTTTATTGTCATTTATAGGTTGTAACTTTTAAGTTTGTATCAAAGTGTGAGCTCTAGATAGATGTTATGTGTGTCAATCCCAGGCTTTGGTGTCTTGTACTTGTTGCTTTGTTGTTATAAAATGTTGCCATTTTCTGAAAATAAGATATTGGGGTTTTGATTTGGGTTGAATTATGCATTGATCAAAGATTATTTGTTTAGTGTTCTTGATATTTTGTTTGAGGGTGAGTGATTTGATAGATTGATGAAGATGATCTAGTAAAGAAGATGGAGGTAAAATTATGAAATTGCTCATACTTAACGGACCATTAGCTGATTAACGGATGACACCACGTCATACAATTCCCGTAACGATGGAACAACAGGAATAATTAGGCACTATGATCAATTAAATAGGAAAATTCAATTTAATAGGAAAATTAAAAGTTGAGTATATACA
>CM040244.1:138013299-138339641 GCA_022545495.1 Chrysanthemum lavandulifolium | reverse complement strand
CGCCCAACTTTTGTATCAACAGTTAGTCTACAGGCCATAACAAAAAAAAGCTGTCATAAGGACCCTGTACCCAAACCACCAAAGGTCAAGAAAACTCCTAGTAGAAAAAGAGTACCAAATTTCAAAGTTTTGCATCAAACAAAGGTGGTGGTGAGGGTCTAGAGGAGGCATGGTTGGTCCAAGTGGTGGCAAAGGTGAGCCAAGTGATGGAAGATGCGAGTCTTCTCATATGGGTGTTGGAAGGGGCGAGTCTTCTCATAGGTGTTGACAGAGGTAGTCTTTTCATGGGACAATGGTAGAAGTGGTAGAGGACCAGGAAGAGGTGTTAGAGGTGCAGGCAGAGGTGGTACAGGAGCAGGTAGAGGTGGTAGAAATGGTGGGGAGAAATATGTTAGTAGATGAACATGTATGCAGTTTATGTATTCACATTTTTTTAAAATTAGGTGTTTTAGTTGCTTGGCTATTTGTTTAACATTTGACAGGAATTAAATGAAGATGGAATAAGAAGAAACATGGAACATGACTACATGGAGTAGTTACTATTTGAAGAAGAGGAAAAGAGGGTTGTTGAAGAACAAAAAAGAATAGAGGAGGAAGATTGGGAGCATGATGAAGAAGCATTGAGGATGACACTTGAAGCAGCATAAAAAGCTGAGAAGGGATCCCAACAAAGACTTAGAGAAGAAGAAGAATTTAAGCATAGCGAGAATGGTACTACAGTGAGAGGTTTAGCCCAAAAGAATCATTTGAAATGGAACCTTTGAATAGGAAAGTACAGAATGTGAATGATAATCTGGAAACACAAGAATCTGTTGTCAATATTTCAGAACAAATTAAAGCAATTGAAGAATGTGAAGCAGCTAACAATGGCAAAGGAGAAAATGAAGAAGCATATGCAGATGAACAAGCAGTTGCAGATGAACAAGCAATTGCAAATGCAGAAGCAGTTAATGACAAGGGCAAAGGAATTGAAACAAGTGTACAAGATAAACCAAAAAAGAAGCAAGGATGGAAAAGGAAAGTCGCAATATCCAAGTAGAGAAGATTTACCACAAGAATGTGGGTAGATCTAAGAGGATTTTTAGAATGAAAATGAAGAAAACTTGTTTTGGATCAAAGGGTGAAGGGTCAACAAATGATAAAGCATTCTTAATGGAGTAGCATCGAACATGCCCTTTCTTTATTGCATTTATATAAGTAGTTAGGAGACATTATCATGTGGTATCTTTTGTGGCCTCAAAGTGGGATCTAAGTGTTTTGTAATGTAATGGTTGAATTATTGTATGTATAGTTGAACTATTGTCTATAATGGTCCCAAAACTCAAGGGTTTCAACATCGCACGCAAAACAAAGAAATTTTATGATTATTTTATACAACAAATAAGAATGCACTAAGTGTTTCAATGACAATACTTACTGGGAGGAGTTGTCTCGATTACGCGGAGGGGCGATGATTCATCCGATGATGACTCACGCCATGAATGACATGACATTTCCTCCTAGATGAGCTGCGCCATCATCACCAGCGCCTCTTGCGTTTGACCCTTGGTTTGCTTCCTCGGCTCATCTCGAAGACTTCCACGCCTCCACTACATTTGCGCTGCGAAAGCTCGCCACGTGCGAACGCACTGGCCGGGCGCATTGCAGTAGGGATTGCCTCCAACAATGTAAGAAGCACTCACCGGTTCCTCCAGTTGCATCTCCATGGTGCGCCCGCAGAGCTTCCGAATAGAGACTTCTCTCTCAAAGAGGCGCACCCCACTGCAGAATCTGGCAAGGTTTCGCCAATTGCACAACGCCGAACAAATCCATCTCTCGTAGCAATAAACAAACAAAACAAGTTATATAAAGTACAAAGGTGAAAAGAAAGGCTCACATTAATAAAGTAAATGAGTACGGCGACGAGCACCCACCCCGGGTCATCCGCATCTAAGAAGGTTGGCACTTCATCGTCTATTGAAATAGTTACGACCGATGCCCATGTGCACAAAAATTCCTGGTAGGAATTCAATGGGAATACGATTGGTGTTTATCGCTTCCGCATCATCGTCATCAGATGTTCCAGTGAGGGCGCCATCCTTCGAGAAGCGAACCCCGGTATAGAAGACAAAGCGCCACGGAACAACGCCTCATCAACCTAGAAGAATTTTCTCCGGCCCTAAGCTTGTCTAGTTTTTCAAGATATAACATTGCCGCCCGCCTCTTAGTGAACGAAACCCACCCGCTTGACCACGTTGTATGGTAAAACGCGCGGAAGAGATAGATAGTGGGTTAATCGCCAACAAACGGCAATTAACCTCGGTTTGTTATTTTTTGCCGCACTTATACAAGGTGGGATATGTGTAGGCGATAGTAATTTAATATGTCGCACAAGAATAAGGAGATGGGCACACGTTGATTCGCAAATTCAAAAAAACGTGTGTATACCCCTACTTTCCTTTCGGGGAAGTCTGCTATTGATGCACGCGCAGCCGGAACTACCGGGTGCAGTGCAAACGGGATATAATATTCTGAGGTGAACTCACGCAGTTCATCCTCGGTCATATCGGATGTAAAATCAGTAAATCCATGAACCATAATAAGGCTTAGAATGCGACGCGCGTTACCTTTAAACGCTTGTGTTTTTCTTGGTGAATATTTTGAGCTTTGCAACAATGGTGGAAATGATTTTTAGTGTGATAAACACAAAGAAAGGGAGGCGGTAGTTTATATAGGGTTCTACATCCATGCGATGCTTGACACGTGGACCCACTTTCTCCAAACGTGTGGATAGGAGTTTCAGACGTGGCACACTTTCCATTCACTTTCCCACGCTTTTCCGAGGGATGTATTTGACATATTTTGACTAGATTCACCGTATCTTCTTCTGCGCGGAAACCTTTGCTTCTCCGCCACGCCTCGAGGAATATATGAGCTCTGAGCTATTAGTCTAGCACTAGCGGTTTCACCTGCCCATACTAGACTAGGGGACATGATGACGATAGTCCGTATTCGGGTCATGAACCCGACCAATAAACGCCACTAGCAACGAGCCCAAGACGAATGGGCTAACCTGGTAACGATTTGGGCTCACGAAGGCCCAAACCCAAAGTTATTTATGGTTTTGGATATCGGATATCTCTTATTTAAGAGATATGTATTGATTGACCGACTTAGGCAGGATACGCCGAAGGTTGAGGAACACGAAACCAACAAGGATTTCGTGTGTATATAAGGGGCATCTCGGCCCTCATTAAAGGTACGATCTTAAAACCTAACTCTCCACTAAACCCTAAAACCGATTACTTACTCTCACGCCAGAGGATAATCGGGAAACAATCCTACGATAAGCCTAACGATTGTTTTATGTTTACTTAGTGCATGTCTCAAGCATCAAGGTCCGATTGATACGAGAACCGAGTCAAACAAGGAACGCCTAACTTTTGTATCAACAGTTAGTCTACAGCCATAACAAAAAAAGTCATTATAAGGACCCCTGCCCAAACCACCAAAGGTCAAGAAACCTCCTAGTAGAAAAGAGTACCAAATTTCAAAGTTTTGCATCAAACAAAGGTGGTGGTGAAGGTGCAGAGGAGGCATGGTTGGTCCAAGTGGTGGCAAAGGTGAGCCAAGTGATGGAAGATGCGAGTCTTCTCATATGGGTGTTGGAAGGGGCGAGTCTTCTCATATAGGTGTTGACAGAGGTGAGTCTTTTCATGGGACAACTGGTAGAAGTGGTAGAGGACCAGGAAGAGGTGTTAGAGGTGCAGGCAGAGGTGGTACAGGAGCAGGTAGAGGTGGTAGAAATGGTGGGGAAATATGTTAGTAGATGAACATGTATGCAGTTTATGTATTCACATTTTTTTAAAATTAGGTGTTTTAGTTGCTTGGCTATTTGTTTAACATTTGACAGAATTAAATGAAGATGGAATAAGAAGAAACATGGAACATGACTACATGGAGTAGTTACTATTCAAGAAGAGGAAAAGAGGGTTGTTGAAGAACAAAAAGAATAGAGGAGGAAGATTGGGAGCATGATGAAGAAGCATTGAGGATGACACTTGAAGCAGCATAAAAAGCTGAGAAGGGATCCCAACAAAGACTTAGAGAAGAAGAAGAATTTAAGCATAAGCAACAATGGTACTATAGTGAGAGGTTTAGCCCAAAAGAATCATTTGAAATGGAACCTTTGAATAGGAAAGTACAGAATGTGAATGATAATCTGGAAACACAAGAATCTGTTGTCAATATTTCATAACAAATTGAAGCAATTGAAGAATGTGAAGCAGCTAACAAGGGCAAAGGAGAAAATGAAGAGCATATGCAGATGAACAAGCAGTTGCAGATGAACAAGCAATTGCAAATGCAGAAGCAGTTAATGACAAGGGCAAAGGAATTGAAACAAGTGTACAAGATAAACCAAAAAAGAAGCAAGGACGGAAAAGGAAAGTCAGCAACATCCTCAAGTAGAAGATTTACCACAAGAATGTGGGTAGATCCGAGAGGATTTTAGAATGAAATGAAGAAAACCGGTTTTGGATCAAAGGGTGAAGGGTCAACAAGTGATAAAGCATTCTTAATGAGTAGCATTGGAACATGCCCTTTCTTTATTGCATTTATATAAGTAGTTAGGAGACATTATCATGTGCCATCTTTTGTGGCCCCAAAGTGGGATCTAAGTGTTTTGAATGTAATGGTTGAATTATTGTATGTATAGTTGAACTATTGTCTATAATGGTCCCAAAACTCAGGTTTTGTCCCCACATGACTTATTGTCTAATGAATGCAAAAACATGTTTTATCTTGCATATTGTATCTTAGTCATTTCTGTATTTAAATCGACACATGTGTTTTTATAAATATTTTTTTTGCTGGATGAAATCTAGATGTGTTTGACTACATTGTTTCAATTTTGATTTTTTATTGGCCAATATGATGACTCTATTTTTCTTACTTGACAAAATTGAGCTCTGCTATTGGTTTAATTGAAACCTTTTAACTGATTTGTTGTCACAAGTTTTCATATTATCTTATTATATAAAAAATTATTAATTAATAGAAAAATGACAACTAAAGCTAGTAGGATGTTAAACTATAAAATTCATTAATTTTAGGCGTAATATGTTAGTATATAAAGTTTTAAGAGGCGTTTGTGACATTTATTAATGGAGTAAGAAAGTGGTAAAAATATAAAGTTTGACAAGGGTTATTTTGTTGTTTTGCTAAGTTGAAGGCAGTGTTTTGAACAATAACTTTTTTGGCAGAAATAGTCCTCGTGATTTACAGTCGATTACGTAAATTGTGTTAGAAAATTTGCATGTAACGTCCTTGTCGTTATTTGCCGCTAGAGAAGCAGTCTCTTAGTTGAGGGGTGTTTTTAAGTTTTTGCAAACTCACTGATCATGAACAGTAAAATTGCATTTAGAAAATGTTAATATTAAAATGAAATGGACCTAGTCGATTGTTAGTTACTTACTATCAAGCTAGAAAGATATTATATAAATGAAGGTGATTTGCACATTTTAATTTTTGATTCACACACTTGAAGTAGTTGAAGAATGTGAATGATAATCTGGAAACACAAGAATTTGTTGTCAATATTTCACAACAACTTGAAGTAGTTGAATAATGTGAAGCAGCTAATAAGGGCAAAGGAGAAGAAGAAGAAGCATATGTAGATGAACAAGCAGTTGCAGATGCAGAAGCAGTTGATGACAAGGGCAAAGGAATTGAAACAAGTGTACAAGATAAACCAAAAAATAAGCAAGGAAGGAAAAGGAAAGCTGCAACATCTGAAGCAGGCATGATTTACCACAAGAACATGGTAGATCTGAGAGGATTTTTGAAAATGGAAAAGACTGGTTTTGGATCAAAGGGTGAAGGGTCAACAACTGATAAAGCGTTCTCAGTGGAGTAGCATTGGAACATGCCCTTTCTTTATTGCATTTATATAAGCAGTTAGGAGACATTATCACGTGGTATCTTTTGTGGCCCCAAACTGAATGGATCTAAGTGTTTTGTAATGTAAGGTTGAATTATTGTCTGTAATGGTCCCAAACTCAAGGGGTTTGTCCCCCACATGACTTATTGTCTGATGAATGCAAAAACCTGTTTTATCTTGTATATTGGATCTTAGTCATTTATGTATTATATAGCATGTCAACCCATTACATAAAAAATAGTGTAAATACTCTTACAAAACATCACGAACCAAAACATATTTCCATTCATACCAAGGATTCCCAAAATACAACAAGAAGATGAAAAGATGTTAAATCCGAATAGAAACATACATAGTGGATTGCTATTACAACAACAAGAAGCAAAAACAAAATAAAACTTATTGACTTCCAAAAAGTCAAATGGGTCATGAGTGAGGGAATAACTTCATCCTGAAACTCCATTAACCTTTCTTCACGGGTCATCTCATTGTCAAGCTGATGTCTTTCATTTGGAGTAAACAACACATACATCTCATTCATTTGTTGCTTGTAGCAATCATGCTCAATTTCAAGATCAAATCATAGCCATGTCTCACATTTCTTTTTGACCGATTTCTGAAATCAAATGACTTTAATAAGTTATGGAAGATCTTCACTTTAATGTCAAGAAAATTGTAAATAATCATCAAGAACTTACTCCACGATTTGGACAAACAAGGAAACGTCTACCCAGATTGTTTAGCGTCCAGGATGTTAAAACCCTATGAGGAAGATTACAAGTATATAACTTGGACTTTCGACAATATGCAGATATGTTGGGTATGTTTTTCCGATCATGAGGGTTAGGGTTAAGGATAACGAGAAGAAGATGGATTTATATGGTTGAGGTGTGTTTTGTAACAATGGAAACCCGACCCAAATGAAGCAAACCGATTACATGGCAAATACTAATTTCCACATAGATAAAAAAGAAATAGGTAGAAAATCATTTTGAATGTTGGTGATATTTAACGGTACCAACAAGTTTGGCTGATGATAATGGTATTTTAAAGAGTACATTACCCGTATTTGGAAATTTTGGAAAATACGTTGGTAATATAAGTCTTTAACTTTAAAATTTAACAACTAAAGTTTTATTATTTACTCTTCAGTTTTGTAGTTTTTTTTTCCTTTTGTTTTTACAAAATCGACACATGTGTTTTTATAAGTACTTTTTTTGTTGGATGAAATCTAAATATGCTTAACCACATTGTTTCAGTTTTAATTTTTCTTGGCCAATATGATGACCCTGTTTTTTTTTACTTGACAAAATTAAGCTCTGCTATTGATTTAGCTAAAACCTTTTAACTGATTTGATTTCACATTTTGCATGTTATCTTATTATATAAAAGATTATAATTAATTGAAAAATGACAACTAAAGCCAGTAGGATGTTAAACCATAAAATTTATTAATTTAAGGGATAATATGTTAGTATATAAAGTTTTAAGAGGCGTTTGTGACATTTATTAATAGAGTAAGAAAGTGTTAAAAATATAAAGTTTAGCAGAGGTTATTTTGTTGTTTTGCTAAGTTGAAGGCGGTGTTTTGAACAATAACTTTTTGGCATGAAATATTCCTCGTGATTTACAGTCGATTACGTAAATTGTGTTAGAAAATTTGCATGTAAGGTCCTTGTCGTTACTTGCCGCTATAGAAGCAGTCTCTTAGTTGAGGGGTGTTTTTAGGTTTTTGCAAACTCAGTGATCATGAACACTAAAGTTGCATTTAGAAAATGTTAATATTAAAATGAAATGGACTTAGTCGATTGTTAGTTACTTACTATCAAGCTAGAAAGATATTATATAAATGAAGGTGATTTGCACATTTTAATTTTTGATTCACATACTTTAAAGTATAAATACAGTAAACATCTTATAATATATGCAATTGTTTACGACATAAAATAAAATGTGGTAATCAAAACTTAAAATATGCAAATCACATCCCTTATATAAACCTCGTTTAGTAAATGGAATTTACATAACCTAAATTATATACTTTTGACAAAAGAACTTGATAATCCAAACACAATATATGTAGCTATCAATTATTAAACCCAAAGCTAATTAAAAAAATGTAATCTTTAATTTGTTAACTTTATCTACCAAAGTCACAACTCTCAAACCACCATACACTTTGACTTCCATCTTACAACCAAACCCAAACAACAGTACTTGAATGAATCAAGTACCTAGATTCTCTTCACTTCACTTGTACTAAAACTAAACCCGAAAAAAAAAAACCTAAACCCATCTTAACGATGGAAGAAAAACCGAAAAATCCACCACCAGCCACCACTTCCTCCGGTCAACATGAAAACTCACCACAAGACTCATCCTTATCTTCCATCTCATCTTTATCATCCTTAAGTCATCGCTTTGAAGATGATGAAGACCTACACTCAGTCCACCAACAAACACCACATGGGTCACCACCTTTAGAACCTATACCAGATTTATCACGAGCTAGAGTCACGTCATCATCACCACCACCACCAGTGCCTGTGGTGAACAGGTATGTTAGAGAGGAGACTGTGCCCATGAAAAAAACTGATAAAGCTGCTGAAGATGGGTATGTTGGACGGTTGCCGGAATTTGATCGGAGTGGTGCTGGCCATGGTGGGGGTGGTTATGGTGGTGGTGGTCAACGGAGGAGGGTCAGGTCAACGGGGAAAGAAGGGTGGATGCAGAAGTTAGCGTTAGGTTTTCGGGTTTTGGAAGTGTTGTTCTGTGTGGTTTCGTTGTCGGTGATGGCTACGGATAAGAGTAAAGGATGGGCTCTTGATTCGTATTATCGATATAAGGAGTTTAGGTATTATCGAGTTTTTAGATAGATGTGTTTGATATTTAGTTATTTGGTTTTGTTTAATGTTTATCTGGTTTTTGTAGGTATTGTATGGGAGTGAATGTGATTGGATTTGCGTATTCTGTGTTACAAGGATGTGATTTGGTGTATCAGCTGGCTACTGGAAGTCATGGTAATAGACGGCATTATCTTCGGTATTACTTTGATTTCGCTATGGATCAGGCAAGTTTTTGAATTTCATTCTTTGCTTTTGTGAATTTAAACATGTGTCGTCTAATAGGAGTGATTATATTTAGGGAGTGTATGCTGTGTAGATTGTGTTTAAAGTGATTATTGCAAGTTGAAATATCAATAGCTAGCAAGATAAATAGATAATACCTTCAAAATCGATGCCCAAACACCACCTTAGAAGGGATTTGTTTTGGAAACGGCAATGAATTAAATTGCCATCAAATATATGGTGCATACGAAATCAGCATTCAAGCAGGAGAACTATCAAAATATGCAACAATGGCAAGAAAAATCATATACACCAAAAGCTACCAAACCTAGAATAACCAAAATGAACAGAAGCACCCTAAGAGTGGATTGTAAATCAAAATATTTTGTCATTTGGGGTGTTTGGGTATGCATATTATTTGCGCTTTTGGATCTTGGTAACGTTGTTGAGCTCTTTTGGGTGCTTGGGTAAAGCACTGGCGTATGCTTATTAACCTACTTTTTCGAGAAGCTCTTTTGGTGTGGCTCGGGAAAGCTTGCAGATTTTGTAAGGATGTTTTACCATGTCACACTTTTACAACTGATATATTGTGTTTGGATACAATTATAAGCTAGTAAGACTTTCTCAGGCAATCACATCACTTCTGCACATAGCTTGGAAAACTACATTTAATCAAGTGACAACATACTAGCTCCTAGATTAACGGTTTGTATTGTTTCATCTTAATGCATTACAATAGATTGATTAAAAATTATGCAAATAAGGTATCTCCTACATGTTATTATATCTTTGCGTAAATTGATCAATTCAGTCATTTGTAGCAAGAAAAACCCAATAGTTTTGTATTTGTGTTTGTTTGATCAAATGATCTGATACTTTAATTATATGATTTAATAATAGGCAATTTTTTCATTGTTATAAAGTTTCTATGACAATAAATACATTGCTATCATTATTTGTTCTAAATTTGTTGAGTAGACACGCATAATGATACTATAGGTACATGCCTATGCTTTCTTGAGACTGGATGCAAAGCTTCAACTTTTGTACTTTCGGTTGTTTCTGAAGATTTTATCATTTTGTTTTAGCCTTTAGCCTTTACAGTTGTGTTATTATTCATGTCTAAATGTGATGGAATTTATGACTTAAATTTCCTGATGTTTTTTATGGATAAGAGCATCAATGATAACATTATTATGAAATAAAAGCTCTCTTCTAGTTACTGTTATTAGTAAATGGATTCATTAATGTAAGTCATGATGAGATTAGTCCCAAAAAAAAGTTGCAATCAATTAGTACATTTTGCCAGAGTTCATAGTTTGGCTCCACAGCTAACTTCATAGATCATGGATTGGCTAGCCAAGAATACTATTTGGAGTTGCAGTTGCACCACAAAATGTTGATTTACATTGCCTAAGCTAGTCTTTTTAGGTGTTCCGTGTTCTCAACTCTTACTGATGCTTGGTTAAATAAAAGTTGCCGTCCCCTTTTAGTTGCTGTATTTAGTAAATGTATCCATTAATTTAAGTCATGATTAAATAGCTCCGACAAAAAACATTCGCCTCAGTTAGTAAGTTTTATCAGCCTTCAGTGATTTGCGGCTCCACCGCTAAGTTTGATGTGAAGCCATTCCATTGTTGTTACACCACAAAATCTTGATGTACATTGCCTGAACTCATTTTTGAGATGTTCATAACTCTTTTTGAAAATTGGTTGACTTCAGATGCTGACATACCTTTTAATATCGTCGGGATCGTCAGCAGCAACCAGAGTGGATGACTGGAAATCAAACTGGGGTGCAGACAAGTTCCCTGAGCTGGCTACTACATCTGTTGGTTTGGGCTTCGTGGCCTTTGCCGCCTTTGCCTTCAGCTCCCTGATCTCTGGTTATTCACTTTACACTTCCACATCTTCTTGATTCCATATTATTACTCTGTAAATTTTTGAGACATGATTATTATAGAAGCTGTAAAGACATTCTAAGCAAACAATATGTTCTTATATCTCATGTATATAGACTTATTTGATGCCAAATAGGCTTATTGAGCTTACAGTGTAACTGTCAAGCTGAGCTCGAATCCTAGACTATCGGGTTGTAAAATTTACTGCTATCGAAACACTGCATATATTTATGAATAAAGAATATAAATTTTAGTATTGGTTATTACATAAAAAACCATGCACAATGTCATCATTAACTGTTACCTGTTGCAGTTAAATCATTATAAGACGATGCCTGTGTCTGTCTGGATTTAGTTACTAGTTAAGGCTCATTGAAGAGAACCTAGAGGTTTGTGGTTTAGTCACCTGTTTACTTTATTGTAAAATGAAGGATCTCTATGCTACATACGACGACATTTGAGGCTTTGGTGAATAATTTTAGTTTCTACTGGGTTTAGAGTGGTGGGAACATTAGCCATCATTGCATAGAGGTCGTAATGTGGGTGTGCTATATTAGAGGCGTAAACATGTTAAGTGTAAATGAGTAATGGGAACTTTACAGCGTTCGTCTGGTTTAGAGTAGTGGGAACTTTACACCTTTCGTCCTGTGGTTTAGGCTAAATCCCTACCTACCCCCTGTCCCGCCATTTTTTTTTTTCATGATTGATCCTTATAGTGAAAGTATGGGCTTGTTTGGTATGTGAGTTTGGCATGGGATTTGGAGTTGGAAGACCAAAAACCCATGTTTGGTTTAAAATCTATATTGTGATACAAGGCATGATACCTGGCGGTCTCACACTTTTGAAATCTGGATGGAAGAGTTTGGTTTTATATCGTAGGTGGGCCATTTTCTATCTTCTCTCTTTTTCTCTCTTCACACTATATTAAAATATATTTTTTTCAAATAACAAATTATATGTTAAATTTTAAAATATTATACTTATATCAAAGCTAACTCTAATTCCAAATCTTAATTCAAATCTTAATCTTAAACATGTCAACGAACCAAACGGGCCCTATGTAACACTGTCCATCCCTATCGCAAATTGTCGTTATCTTTTCTATGCAAGTCGACTAACATGCCTCCCATGTGAGGGTATTTTGTCATAGGGATGAGCATTATAGACCGCGGACCGGACCAAACCGAGAAACTGGATCAAACCTAACCGAACATATTTCGGTTCGGTCTTCGGTCTACCCTTTTCCTCATTTTCGGTCCTCGGTACGGTCCAATCCGATTCGGTCATATGCAGAACCGACTTTTATGCTTTGTTAGACTTGACCGACCGAGGAATCGGACTGGACCGACCCGGACCGAACATTTTAGTCCGGTCTCTGTCCGACTTTGGACCAAATTGGTTTTTGATCCAGTCCGATTTTCAGACCATGATCGGCCCTATTTTGTCATTTCAATTTTGCATTAGTACTAGTACTAATTAAAACAAGGATAAGGATCCTCTCATTCACATTAAACACAACATAACCTCATGAGAGGATCCTTATCCTTAAAAGTTAAAACAACCACCACTTGATATCTCACTAATAAAATAACAATAACTCACATCAAGAGGGGTGTCAAAAAACCGAGGAACCGTATAAGTACTGCACAGAATCGAATCAGATATCGTAACCATGGTCCGGTTCTTGGTTCCTAAAATTTCAAATTTTCGGTTCTCGGGACGGTTTGGGTCGGAACCATCCGGTTCCGGTACTTTTCCGAAAGAACCGACTCTCTTGAAAATATGAAATTTTATACGTTTTCCTTGGTACATTGTGTACATGCATCCTTTTAAGGAAATAGAAAAAAACTAGCCCATTAGTAAACTGAAAGAAAAAAAACTAAAACCTAAAAATCCTAACATTTACTCTATTTCAAATAACACCAAGCTATCAATTTTATTGTTTTACAATTACTAATATCATTCAAAGATTCAAATATCATCATCACCATCATCATCCAATATGAAAGTAAGTTTTTTCTATATATTTTTCCTTTATATTATGATCATAATTGATTAGATAGTGATACTATGTTACGATCCGATGAGAACAAAATTAAACCTTCGTATGTGACAATTATAAACTTATATTTTGACATTTTTGTTTTTTTATTTTAATGTGAAAAATGAAATTATTAGAATGACTTGTATCGTTGGAGACATTTTTGTATGTGTTTGTATTAATATTGCATGTCCTTTTATGAATGATCAACAACGAAAAAATGAATTTTTAAACACTTTGGTTCTCGGGAATTACCGAAAATTTGTGCCGGAACCGAATCAAGAACATGGATGGTTCTCGGTTCCATTTTCTTTTTTCGTTCTCGATTCTTTCGATTCCGGTTTCGATTCAGTCCGGTTCCAATACCAAAAACACCCCTACATGAAAGAGCATATTGCACTATTATAAATTAAATAAAATAAACAAATAAGCACGATAATCCAAACATAAATATTAAAATACTAGTAACATATAAACATAATAGAATCATGAATAAGCATAACTAAACAATTCTAGAATCACAAAATTCTATCAAGAACAAGAATGCAAGCAAACTAACATAATGATAACTAGGCAACTAACAGGGCAAATTATCTTATTCAAACAAATAATACTAACTAGAACAAGAACAAGAACAAGATCTGCAACTATCACAGAAAACATAAATACTAAGAAGATCGCAAAATCACAAAACAAAACATATATTTTTTTTACGGAGGTCCCCAGCTGACGGTCTCAATTGTGGGCTGCCGAACAAAAATCACTTTTGTAACTTTGTAACTTTATTGTGGGCTGCCGAACAAAAATCACTTTTTGTAACTTTGTAACTTTTTTGATTTTTTGTTCCAAATGTTGTAAAACAAATTTTCCGTGCTACAGAATAAAAACTAAACATAATTAACACTCAAATCTCCAGCAGTGGAGCCAAAAACTTGATGTGT
Organism: Chrysanthemum lavandulifolium; assembly: GCA_022545495.1. Taxonomy (NCBI): domain Eukaryota; kingdom Viridiplantae; phylum Streptophyta; class Magnoliopsida; order Asterales; family Asteraceae; genus Chrysanthemum; species Chrysanthemum lavandulifolium. The sequence continues at coordinate 138,325,770 of CM040244.1, read as the reverse complement.
TATTTTGCTATCAAATTTTAAATTTATAAACTTGTATTACCAATCTTATTTAACAATGCATACGGACTAGTATAGCCCGTCCGTTTGTAGTAGGGGTTGTGGCAAATAGAGGCCGTCCCAAGAGATTTAGTGAAATTGTGTAAATTAAAGCAACGAAAACAAGTAAATAGGATTGTTACACTCATAAATACCATGAAACTTGAAATTCGAACAAACAATATAATAAAAATATTTGCGAGAGAAATAGCTTCTCATCATTTGGTACTGTTGGGTATGTTTGGATAAAAGATGAGTCAATGAGACACAAAAATCGTTTGCATGCATTTTCCAAGTCAATTGGTCATAGCATGAAAAATGCATATGCGTTCATTTGTTCATTTAGATAAATGAACCCTCTTGACCTATGAACTTTTATCAAAAACCAAGTCATTTTGTAATCAATTTGTGTAAAAACATGATTACCATATTAGTTCTTACGAGTCCTATCGGCCTATACTCGTAATTAAACATTTAAATGCCCATTTTAACTAGTTAACATCGTGGGTGTCAATCACGAAGAACAAAACATGTTCGTGCACTAACCGTTTAGAATACACCAAAAGATAAATTCTTTCGACCTTTAAATCCCGTGTGTTTTACCAACAGGTTGCAATTGACATGTTTTAATATTTAAACAAACTCATAAAGAAGTCAAAGTTTTCATCTTTCGACAATCATCCAAATACTACACATAATAAGTCACATAATTCTCATGCAAGTAGAAAAGACTACTCCATGGTTCTTTCAATTAAACACCAAATATCTTCCATACACAAATTATTCATCATAATAAAGTAAATAGAGTTAATTACATAAATGGTCCTTGTGGTTTGTCGGGTTTTACGGATTTAGTCCCTAAACAGTTTTTTGCGGATCTCCTCCCTATGGTTTTGACCCGTTACGGTTTTGGTCCCTTGACCACTTTTTCTGTTAGTTTGACCGTCAAAGATGGTTAAAATGACATTTATACCTTCGTTTGCCTTAGCATATGGTTCATGTGGTTTGTCTCGTATAACAAATTTAGTCATAGGTTTTGTTTTGTTTTGTTTTTGTGTTTTTTTTTTTAACATTAGTACTAAATATTTAATACAATTTTTCGTAAATTTTATTTTATTTCTTACACACACACACACACACACACACACACACACACACACACACACACACACACACACACACACACACATATATATATATATATATATATATATATATATATATATATATATATATATATATATATATATATATATATATATATATATATATATATATATATATATATATATATAGTGTAGGGTTATTTTCGTAACCAAGAAACGCGAGAATCATGAGAACCACCATTGTACTCCTAATAATGCATGATGTATACAATATCAATGCAAGATGGCATTTTGAAAATATCTATAACTTATTTTAAATAAAATTTTAAATTAGGGCAAATTAGGTATTTTATTAATTATAAAATATTATCTTATACCCTAAATATATCGATAACCACCACCACTTTTTCTCTCATCTCTCTCAGATCTCATTCTCTAGACCCAAATGGCGATGAAGTAAAACACTTAAGGATTCCATTATAATTGTTATCACTCAAAACCTACGAATACAATGAAGATCTCCATGACCTCATTATCATTTTTTGAACAGTGGTCGTCGGATGTATTTTTTTGAACAGTGGTCGCCAGAAATCTTAAGATCTCCATAACCTCATTGTCATTTTTTGTTCATCATGTTGCTGAAAAAGAAGACGAAGATAGAGGTAGGTTTATTTCGAACTCATTTTGAAAAGAACCCAATATTTTGTTTTGTTTATTTCGAATCTTCTTTGCTTAATTTTAATGTTCCAATATTTGTTAGATCGAGAATGGCGTTTTTGAAGTCTTTAAGAATCTATTCATATTTTGGTGAGAAACACGAGATCTAGTTTATAAAATCGAAAAGTTATTCTTTCATGTTAATACATCAATGATGAATTTGCTCTTTGCATAGATCTTTAAAAGTCATTTATAATTTTAAACCACCTAAGGGTGGTGGCACCTGCACGGGTGAGTCATGGGCTTGGCCACCGAGCGGCTACAACCACCGCCACCTATGCGGCTCGAGCGGGGTCATGGTGCAACGGCAAAACTCAAGCGGGTGAAGAAAACTAGCCGTTCAACGGCTCAAAATGTGTCCGTTGCATTGTTTAAAAAAAAAAAAAAAAATCCTTTTCAATTTCATCTCTATTTAAACACAACCATTTCACATACTTTTACAACAAAAAAATCAAAACTTTTACTCAAGCATATCACCAAAATAATGAATTCATCTTCATCTTCATCTTCATCTTCATCATCGGAGTTTTCCTCCGAGTCTTCATCCGAACTCGTGTCTTCAACGGGTTCTACCATGTCAACCTTTTAGCCGCAATGGATGCCCTCGAAGACACGGCAAGCTCAAGCAATACCCGGGGTATATCGAACGTTTTCGTGAACAAGCCCAAGAAAATCTAATGAATGACTATTTCGTTGAAAACCCAAGGTTTCCGCCAATGTTTTTCGTGAAAGATTTCGTATGAATAGAAGCTTGTTCGTAAAATTGTTGGTGATATTGAAGCGAATGTCGAATGGTTTCAAGAAGGCTTAGACGCGAGGGGGAGACGAAGTTTCACGGCGTTACAAAAATGCACATCGGCCATTCGACAACTAGCAACGGGTGGACCTCCGGATAGATATGATGACTACCTAAACATGGCACGAAGAACTTCAGGTTATTTTTTAAAATGTTTGTGTTTCTAATAACTTGGTATTTTTTATAAGTCGATATATTTTTAAAATGTTTTCGTTTTTTTATATTTGTAGCTGATTGCCTTGACAAATTTTGCGATGCGGTAATCCAATTATATAGGCGAGAGTTCTTACGTAGGCCTACATCCCACGACGTTTCACGGCTATTCGAGGCACATGAACAACGACATCACATTCCCGGAATGCTTGGTAGCCTTGATTGTACACATTTCATCTGGCGAAATTGTCCTCGACATTTGAAAGGTCAATATAAGAGAGGTGATCACCCATACCCGACTATTATGCTTGAAGCCGTCGCTTCAAATGATTTGTGGATTTGGCATTCGTTTTTCGGTCCACCCGGTTCAAACAACGATATCAATGTTTTGAATCAGTCTCCATTGTATCTTACGGAGCGAAATAGAACGACGCCAAACAGTTCATTTTATGTAAATGGACGACTTTACAATCGTGGATATTATCTTACCGATGGAATCTATCCTACGTATTCAACGTTTGTTAAGGCATATAAGTATCCCACTGACCCGACGGAAAAGAGATTCAAGAAGTTACAAGAGTCTGCAAGAAAGGATGTCGAACGAGCTTTTGGTCGTCTTAAGTCAAAATGGATGCTTCTCAGTCGTCCGCTTCGGGCTATGTCGGTCCAAAAAATTCGCAAACTAGTAAATACTTGTGTCATATTACACAATATGATTTTAAAAGACGACGGGGTGGCATTATCACCGGTTCATATAATGGATCAGCCGGTCGTGCCAGTTTATGACCCGAATGTACTACCGGAGTTACTCGTGAAAACATCCATAACCGTCTCCGATATGATCTTACGGAGCATGTAGCGGCTCAAAACTTACCACACCTTGACGACTAGTGTTTTCTTTTTTCTTTTAAGTATTATTTCCTTTTTTATGTAATTTTCTTTTAAGTATTTTGTAATTTTCTTTTAAGTAATAATAATAATATTATGTGTTTTAATTAAATTGTTTGATATAATTTTAAATATAAAAGGTAAAAAAAAAAAAAAAAAAAAATGGTGAGGGGTAGGGATACATGGTTGCCACTAAAAATCTATGGTGAGGGGTGGTGTGGGGATGAGATGAGTTGGAAGAATGTTATTGGTGGATAGTGAGGGATGGTGAGGGATGGTTGCCACCACCCTAAGATGGTAACACTATATTATACCAAGAGGTAAATTACACAGCCTAAGATTTACGTCATAAAACATGTTGACTTCTTTTTATCATTTTTTAAAGTTTTACGTCATAAAAAGAAAAGAAATTAGTCACGTGGTTACATATATGAGGTTTTATGTTGTCGAGAAATCACATGAAAGTTAGATGCACATAATTGCATTTGTGTTTATAAAAAAACCGATCCTAAAGTATTTTTTCTTTTAAAGCTATTGTATATTCATGAGAACGATTTTGGTTTGGTATCGTGAGTTTTTTTTGGTTTGCGAATGGTGGAATAGGCAATGGTTCTAATCTTACTTTTTATTGCCCTTATCGTGTCATTGTGCACATGTGTTTTTGAGTGTGCATATGTGTTTTTATAGTTGTGAATTTGAAACCTTCTATGATATGTGTTTTACAGTTTGATGAACTTGTTTTTTTTTAATTTAATTTCATTTATGGAAAGGATTGTGCATATATGTTTTGTTAGTGTTATGATTAAATAATTCCTCTATTATTTGTTTGTGATTCTGAGTTGAAGTATAATGAGGAATATGAAGAATGCGCATACGATATATAAGGGCATATGGATCGAACTCATTTGCACATATGCATACAAAGAGATCGAGAGCTAATGAGGAAAAACACATGCAAGACAAGGATTAAAAACACGCAAGACGCCTAAAAGATGAACCATCTATTAAAGACATTGTGTTTATGCATGTGCACGTTTCATATATTTGTAATAAAACATATTTATGTAATTTTTTAATAAACTTTGTTGTTTGTATAAATTGCATAAATGTATTAATAAAGTTTTGTTGTTTGTATATATACTTATGTAATATTTTATGACACACATGCAAATACAAAACACCTATGCAAAAAGGAAAATACAATTTTCAAATAATGCCAAACACATGTGCATACAATGTAAAAAAAAAAAAAAAAAAAAACCTAGAATTACGGAACTAAAAAACGTTTTTGTAAAACAAAAAAAATCAAATATAAAAAAGTAATTTTACCATGATACCCTTTTGAATTAAATAATAAAAATTAATATAAGAAAAAACTGATTGGTTGACGTTGGTTCATAGCTTCTCGTGATTTTTCTTGGCTCAAAATAACCCTTCCTATATATATATATATATATATATATATATATATATATATATATATATATATATATATATATATATATATATATATATATATATATATATACTAGAAAACAAACTCGTCCGATGGACGGTATGACTGTGGTTTTTATTTTTAGGATTTAGTAGAACAAATATATACTAAAAGTAATTAAAAATTAAATGAAACGGTTAAGATCTATAATTGATGTTAATATATATATATATATATATATATATATATATATATATATATATATATATATATATATATATATATATATATATATATATATATATATATATATATATACACGCTTTTATTTTTATTAACTTTATCTACATAATTTACTTTCTAACTAACGGGCAAAGGCAAAGGCATGAGAATAAATTTTATAATACACTTATATAGTGAATAATGAACTCAACAAAAAATAATGGTTATTCGATAACTTATTGTATTTGTATCTTATGATCCAGTCGCCAACTTTTCCTTTTGCTCAATTCCTGTACCAAACATCCATTAAAGATAAATACAAACAAACTACTTGAGAGGAATCATTTATTAATTAAGTATTGTAAAACTATAAGAATGACATAATGAACATATAGAATGAACACAAAATCAGTTATCATCAGTTATGATCATATGGAATGAGCACCATATACCTTTAAATTCTAGATAACATGGTATTAGTAACTTCACACGAGTGTTTTAGTTATTTCGGAAGTAAGTTTATGATGATTAGTCTGTTACTTATTTACACATGATTAATAGTTTGGATAGTGAATTGCAAATAAATTTTCCCAAGATATCAGCTTGGTGCTAGGCCGGTTCGCTATAATTATTATCCTTTTTTCTTGCAAATTAGATAAGTAGCGTACCGGGATGTATGTGTTCATGCCGAAGCATTTTGGTCCATTGTATTCATAACTCGACATCTTGCATAAAATCTCTTAGTGAGCAAGTCTTAATGTAACAACAATTTAAATGCATTTAAAGATAAGATGCAAACAAATCTTGCACCAGATTTTAGAAGAATGTCATTCGAAGTTCAATGGATTCCTAGAATTACATCGAGTTTTTCTTAACTATTACCACATGCTAACAAAGTATTAGCAAGACTATTTTAGCGTGCAAAGAGGTTAAAAAATGGGCAGGTTAGTGTCAGGACAAACTGGTTAAATTTGTCACCTGAGGTCACAAGTTAAGCCCTTGGTGATAATTATATTGATTATTTAACATAGCGGTTTATAAAGCTTCTTTATTCACAATGTTGGTCGTTCAATTTGTATATTTACCAGCTTTATCACAACATAGAATCTTCAAACTATTCCTGCTCTTGACCCTCAAGATAGAGACATAAAGTTTCCTATTAGAGAAAGCCGACATCTAAAGAAACAACCCAACCTCAGATAACCTCTGGCCTTGACTTCTACTAATGGTCATACCCAAGCAAATTTAAATAAGAAAGTATCGTCAGTTTAGTTTAAACAAAATTTTATTGTCAAACGGGCTAATGACCATATGCGGTATTGTGCAAATAGTACCCACACTCCCAACTGATATTATCTTATCTTCAATTATATTTGTTCTCATGCTTAAGCATGGTCTAGTTGAAATAATAATTTACGTGACATGCATATAGAGACGTCAACTATTAATATATTGAATAAAGCCAACAATCTGTCCAAAAGTTCCAAATCGTATCAATGAATTGCGTACTTTTCACCATCGGTCTCGAATACTCCTTTGTAAGGGTAGGGATTTATTGCATTTTGCCAGTCTAGTGACCAATGAAACAATTTTTAAACTCACCATGTCCAAGTTTAAGAACAATTCCAAACTAACAAAACGATTAGTACAAAAATTATAATGTATGATATGTAAACACCTACTTACGTATGTTAATCCATTATGATCTTTAAAAGAACTTTCTTATGAATTTATAAATAGAATATCCAAATTCCAAATTAAACATTCAGTACTGATAGTATGAGAAACTAAACATGGGAATATGGAGACCGCTAATTAATATATGTCATTTCAAAGCATGCTTCTTTTGGTCTTCAATAATGGAAACCGAAAAATGATATGATTGCGCGTATGGAAAGAAGAATATTATCATATAATAGTCTCCAAGAAAAATAAGTGCCTTAGATGTAAGTTTATCCAGTGACGGGTAAGCATCAATTTCTATTTCTGTCGTACGAGCGGCATGAAAGCTGCAAATCGCCTCTAGGAAAACCTCTAGAGCTCGGAATTCAAATGGAGACTCTGCATGCATTAGTAAAGAAACCATAAAATTAACATGCTTGAGCAAAAGACAAAAGCTATTTCTTTTCAAACCCAAGATATACAAAAAAAATACAAAACTGAAAATAAAATTTTGCACAAACAGAAACTAAGGCAGAATTCGAATACCATACCATCTTCTTCGTCAGTTTCAACATCATTCTGACCACCCAATTCTCCTTGATTTGCATTTATAATAGGCAATCTCCTACGTAGATCCTCAACAACTGGTATTACATTATCATCTGAAGGATCTCGAAGCAATAACTGCCCCAGAAAATGAAAATGATGGTTTAGCAATCATGTAACAAAGTCAAACTGTTTTGCTGAACCTCCATATGAAGGTGATCGAATCGTAGGAACAAAGCAAGACAGAAAACCAATATAATTTCATGCTGTGACTAATATATGAAACATATTCTATATAATACATGCTACGAGCATCAAGATACATCTAGAGTATAATAATAATTGTTATAGGTTAAAAAGAGATTTAGAAAATTGAATTCGGGCTTCGCCCCTAATAAAAAGGAACCTAAAAGTGAATCAAATTAGCAACTAACATTTAGAAGAGAGTGTTATGAAGAATGTAGATGATTCAATGGTGTGCATCTGAGGAACCAGAAGATGGCTTATCAGAAACATCATTGTGCTCCTCATCATTGCCTTGGATTCGTGCGGAAGTTGATACCCGAAAACTACACTGGAACTAAATCCAGTTATAGGAGACGGTAATGGAGAGCTAGGCCTTGATGTTGATCAATCCCCACACCAGAGAAAATATGTTCGCCCACCCAGGCACGAACCTGAGCCGTGTTACTGGACTGAAGGGTCCCCTATGAGACTGGCCAAACAACGGCTGCAAAACAGCATAGTATGTGATGAACCAAACACAAACCCATTCGGAACACCGTCCCACTTCAACCCATTCTCTTTACATTTAACAAATCAGCATTATTTGTTGTCACCTCTAACATCGAATAAGTTCAACCTTCACCGAGTCCTGTAGTAGATCCTTGACTTTCCTGTCCACACTGCTATTAATGCAGGTAGATTTTCCCGTTCCACTTTTAAATACTACTAATTGTCATAAAAAAGAAGTTTGTTTCAGTTTTTGAGAACCGTACATGTTTGCTAACTTGCAGGAAAATAAATTATTTATGAACACAAAGTGAACGCCATGTTGGGAGGTCATACATGGGAAGAAGCATCTACCATAGCCGAGATTATCAGCAAAGCTGATCATGATAATGATACCCCCATGTTTCTTTAGTTAGCTAGCACAATTACACTGCAAGCAACCGATCAATGGCCTTTTTTCGTTCAAGCCGTTCCAACACAATCCACACAGATGAATGTTGTGGCTACAATTCTACAATCGTGGGGCATACATCAAGTCACACTCATATTCGAAACCTCACATCTAGCTTTGTCGTCAGCACCAAGCATCTCTCATATCTCTCGAGCATTTCAAAAAACAGGTAGTGTATGTACTAACCCATATCTTACCACCTATGTGTTCTCTAAATGAAGAGCTTGAACTACTTAAGAGACAATAGTGTCAAGTCTTTGTAATACACACATCCCTAGAACTCGGGGCTCGCCTGTTTTAGACAACCAAGAAGAAGGAAATGACCGGAGACGGTTATCTACGGATTGCAAGTAATCAAATCACTTACGTGATTTACTTGATAAGAAAGTAGTTTTTCAAAAAGAAAATTTGTTTTTTTTTTCATACCTGTATTCTGCTCGTGTTGTCTCGAGATGACCATCAAGCCTCAAATGTTTATGAAACGGTAGGATGATCATGGCTGCCTTTTTAGCCTCTGCCCCATTACAAATATCTTCATGCATACTTGATACAGCAGAAATAGCAGTTGTTGGTCTGATAGAGACTTTACTGAGCTGCTGAAATGTCTCAAATGCAACCACGATCTGGTCAGAGTCAGCATTGGGATTTTTCTTCCAAAACAGAGACCCGTTTTGCCTAGCTTTGTGCACCATCAGTATAGCTGAAGACCGTTCAGTGAGTTCCATGATGTACTTTAAACAACCTCTCTGCTTTAGCCGTCCTTTTCACCTCCTCAGCTTTCTTTGTAGTATCAGATATTTGTGATCGAGGTGACTTACCAGGTTTCGTACCAAACCTGAAGTACAACAGGTCCTAACTCTACCAATGTCATTTTCTTCAATGGCAAATTCTCATTATTGCAGCCTTTGTATTATTTCCCATGTCTAATCGATCCACGAAACCTGCTGCTATGGCAACAACATTTTTCAATGTCCCGCATAGTTCAACTCCATCCACATCTTGACATGTTGAGACCATAAAGTAAGGAGTGTTGAATAATTGCACCCTCATCTCTGCAATCTCTCTATTTCCTCAATACCCTACCGTTGCTTCACTAAGTTTCTCCACTGCAATCTCATTAGCGATGTTAGCACCCATAAGAACACAACAATTAACACCTAACTGTTGTGAAATCAAAGTGGAGATCATACAAGGACCTTCCTTCTTGACCTCCATTCCTTTAATCAAAGATATGGCTTGAGCATCACTCCTAGTCATTCCAATTAATCTCTTGCATATACCCTCCATGAACTGATGAGGGGTCACAAACACCAACATGTTTTCATCCCTCACTGCATTTTCAAGATCTGGGTCAGCAACAACATTACTTCCAAACTTAATCCTCAGCAAATACTTTACATTTTCATTGGTACGATTAATAACATCAGTAAGTTTTTGACCACTTGGAAAAATCTCCTCAAACACCCACATCTTCACTTCATCATAAAAAGATGGTAACTTGATAGTATTGGAAGCAATAAGCTTTGAAGAAACACTACCCCAATTCCCACTGCCAATAATTGTAACCTTAAATTTAGTTGAATTATTGTTTTGTAGAATGTTGTTGTTGTTAACAGGAGACATGGTGATATGAAATGAAATGAGGAAATGTGAAGACGATAGGAATTAATGGAAGGAAGGAAGGTGTGTTTATTTGTGGGGTTAGGGCAGAGAAGGTATACGCCACAATGTCAAACAGATTATTTGAACCTGCTTCTATTGCCTTTAATATCGTATCTTTTCTATTTCTTTAGTTCCTGAGAAATAACACATATAGATTTCACTTACTGACCATAATGATCACATACTCATTTAGCCAATTCTACTACTAATCTACCTAAGAGTTAACTTGGCCTGTAACCCTTCCGATAGAAAAAAGGAAAATAATATCAAATCGATATGCATTTCATACCTGAGATATCCACAAAGCATGTGTTTGGGCCACAGGTTAACCCTCCCGTGCATGGAAATCAAGGTATTTGGTGAAAGGTCTATAAATTTGTAACAGGATCGGAAGTAATCCTGCAAAAGAACTTAACTAACGAATACACTCATAATGGCAGTGTAAAAGTTATATTGAAGAAATAGCAAATATATTATTTGCATGAACAATTTATAAAGTATGAATGACCTTACACTCATATTTCCACCAGCGTTGATGTCCAAGAAGGCACTTCCTTGTCTATAGAAAATAGTTATAATCAGTATCACTACTAATATGGCATATGATTGCTTCACCGAGTTATATCTTATCCAGCATATATCATATTGCATCATCTTACCCACACAATGATCACCAACTATCAAGGAATTAGTGCTAACATGAAGCAATGCTAGATGTCCATTTGTATGCCCCTACATATCAAAATTACACTTTTGTCAAATATCTTAAAATTTTGATTTCAGTTCTTATACAAGTAATAATAAACTGAAAATGAATAGAATATTGAGAAATAAAACAAACTAATTCGAACAGCAAAGAGTAAACTTGATTAAATACAGAATGATATCAGGTGGTAATTATTTACTGGAGCAAAAATAATTCTCAATCTCTCCCCGCCAATGCAGATCTTTTATGTTCCTGAAACTGTCGTACAATCACCAGACCAATCATCTACATCCCCAAAACAACAAAAAATAAAGAATTTATGAACATTACATGAATTAAAGTGAAATCATGTCTAAACAACAATATGTAAAAAGGTCTTCGGTGTTTTTCTTGTTAATCATATAAGTTCTAACCTTTGATAATGTGATTCATGGACCAAAAGACAAGCATCATGATTGGTCTTCTGGACAGTGGAAAGACCTGAACATAAACAGTAAATAAAGCATCAAAGCAAAAGTAGCTTCTGATTCTTAGAGATAGTAAATCAAAATATAACTCATGAGTGTTAACTATTGTTATTGCTTACTATCAACATGATCACGATGATGGTGAGTGACATAGACAATTAACTTCCATGGTAAAGCAGAAACAATTTCTGCAAGCTGGTTGGTTGTCACCATATAGATATCACAGAAGTTACCAAACCAAAGATATAATAAGAGATAAGATAATAGAATAAAATGTGTAAAGTAAAAGGTTAAAAATAAATTGTGATAAGCACACTATCAACACAAACTTGTAACAACCAAAGTTAGGAAGTAATAAAAGACATATCTGAATTAATATAGATTTCATGCATTGTAGTATGAGGTGCAATTTGATTGTTGAGTATGCACACTTTTGGTCACATTCACTTGTTGACCTTAGGCCATAGAGTGTCGAGACTTGCATTTGATAGCACATGCACCCGAGGTGGAACTGATGTCACATAGTCACTGCCGCATTTCGGTCTATTAGTTACATAAACCATATTCATGGACAAAATATCAGAAAGTAGTAAATTAAATCCATTGTATTGATTTGTTCCCTTCACGGTTTCTTCTGCAAATTCCAAGGAATTTTTGTCACTATAGAAAAGATCAGAATTTGTGCCAATTTAGTCGAGGATAAGTATATACTTTAAAAGATCTTGACTAATGAGTTAAAATAGCTTTTCCAGCTGCTATAGGAGAGTAAGGCAATTTAAAGTTAATTACCTATAAGGCTATAAGAAAAAGAATAACAACAATAAAAACAATGATAATACACCTCGCTCATTGCATCTCCCACGCAGAATTTGAAAACACTAATATACATCATATTTATCCATAATAAAAGTAGCTGATACTTATTGTTCAGTGGCAAATCTGACATATCTTAACTTCACAATCTCCACCTCAAGAGATGAACAATACCGTCACCAGACTCAGCCTAGTATTCAAGAATCAACAATGCATATTGTTACATAGATGATTAACTTATACCAAAAAGGCAAAAACTATGAAATAATATACGGAGGAGTGAGCGAACCTATTTTCTCTTTCATGAGTTTTTGTTACTATTTGTTACTTCGAGTTTTTATAGATAACAACCTTCTTGAAATTTTGGCATGCTCTTGTAGTAGGGATTTGTAAGGGACAATGGTTTTGAAATTTTGCTTTCCATAACATCTAAATCGATAGTTGGTTTAGCATCAACATATAGATTAGTATTGTTGACCTTTACTATCCTATAATCACTTAGTGAGTCCTGGTAACTCAACACTAAAGGGCATATTTGGTAATGCATTGTGTTATTGATCATCTGATTACATGTTTAGAAGTCTCAATCAATCAGTTTCAAGTTTTTGAGTACAAATCAAATAATCATTGATACACATTACCAAGCAGCCTAACATGTTTTCGACTGGTTTATTACCTTATCAAAGAGTTTTTAAGACATCCATATAAACCGCTAAGATCAAAATGTCATCATAGAACGATAAACTCAATCCCAACCTGCAAAACAATAACCTACTTAGTCTGAGATCACACAAAGCAAAAGATCCTACTATTCAGCTAGGATAACATTCACACACGTAACATGTTATGGAGGTTATAAGAGAATGTTTACATAATATTCCTTGACTCATAACATCGTATATGGTATCTATTTGAATGTACCTGACATGTCAACATTACTGAATGAACTAAGTTCTTTGGTGAAATTATGGAGTAGGAGTTTAGATTCTCTTTCGATCTTTGTACCGATGCAATGCACATGCCTACAAAGTTCCTTAAAGAAAACCCACAACGCGTTTATGATGTGTGTTGTATCTAGCTTAAGTGTGTTCAACCATACTTGATGGATTAAGTAAGTTGTGCTTCACACGTATCGACACAGGATCTAACTATTCTTCCAGTTTCAAACATCTCAACCTCTCATCTAAACATATAATATTATCATGGAAGTACCAAGAAAGAAATAACTACCTGTTAAAAATGGGTTGTTGAAATTTCAAGAACAAATTTTGATGGTACCATGCCAACTAATGACTCTCCAACCACCGCTTCAGCCTGTACCAAATCAAAATTTATCGTAATGATTCATACTTTCTAATGATTCACCTTGGTCAACAAAGAAGACATCATATATACCTCAACTGCCATGGTTGGTTGATGAATTTTTGTAAGGGTTTTGAGAAAAAATTATTATGAATAACCTGCAAAGCATATAAAAAAAGATGTTTATAAAACAAATAAGAATGTAACTGAACTGTATAACCAAAGATTTGATAACTTCATAGAGCTTCAAGTTCCACATCAGGCGCCTGGATAACAACCTGCACATCAAAGAGAAGAAAAAAAACATTGTGTACGTGTTAATGAGATGAATGAGTGATATTAGGGTTTTTGGGATAAAAAATACTCCGTATGAATTGGACTGGATATTTAGGTTTTGGGAAAAAAAATACTCTGTATGAATGGACTGGGTTTTATTATAGGGGTTATTTAATTACATAGCTTTATCAATAATAAGCTGCAAATTAAATCCCAACAATTGTGTTGGCGCAGTGGTAAAAATATATGCAGTGTTACTCACAGATACATGTTCGAATCCTGCTTCATCATTTTTGAGAAAATTAAAGCCGGATTTTCTATGGGAGAAAATTAAAGCCGGATTTTCTAAATAGAAAAGGATTGCTTACGTGGCATACATTGCTTGGGTGGATTTATGACGTGACGCATCCTCTTATATATAATTATATATATATATATATATATATATATATATATATATATATATATATATATATATATATATATATATAAATATATATATATATATATATATATATATTATCTTAAATTTTAAAACCTATGTCAAACCTTTAAAACTTTAAGACTTTAAAAACTTTACAGAAATTATGTCAACTTTTTTATCAAAAATTTTTATAAAAAATCTCGTAAAATTATTAATAATATCATTAAAAATCTCGTAAAAATCACGTAAAAATATTTATAAAAAAATCTCGTAAAAATTTTATAAAAAATCTCGTAAAAATCATTAATAATATCATAAAAATCAGAAAAAATTTTTATTAAAAAATCTAAGTAAAAATTGTATAAAAATCTCGTAAAATTATTAATAACCAAATTTTTAAAATGCTTTTTGTGAAAATTTTATATAAAAAAATATCGTAAAAGTTCAAAATATTTTAAAAATTTGTCAAAAAGTTTAAAATTTTTGTGTCAAAACTTACTTAAAAATTCGAAAAAAAATTTTGAAATAAAAAAATTATTAATAATATCATAAAATCTCATAAAAATCTCAGTAAAAATCACGTAAAAATTTTATAAAAATATCGTAAAAAATTTATAAAAAATCTCGTAAAATTATTAATAATATCAAAAAAATCTTGTAAAAGTTTTATAAAAAATTCGGACAAAAAGTTTTGAAATA
Source organism: Chrysanthemum lavandulifolium (assembly GCA_022545495.1). NCBI lineage: Eukaryota > Viridiplantae > Streptophyta > Magnoliopsida > Asterales > Asteraceae > Chrysanthemum > Chrysanthemum lavandulifolium. The sequence continues at coordinate 138,310,677 of CM040244.1, read as the reverse complement.
AAAAATTATTAATAATATTAATTAAATAGTTGAATAAATAATAAATGAAAAAGTAGGGACCAAATTCTTGATATGATACAAACCACAAGGACCATACAATAGGAAGGTATTTCTGTCAATTCAGCCATTTAAACACCCACTTGACGGTCAAATTAACAGAAAAAATGGTCAAGGGACCAAACCCGTAATGGGCCAAAACCATAGGGAGGAGATCCGCAAAAATAAAGTTTAGGGACTAAATCCAGAAACCCGATAAATCACAAGGACCATTTATGTAATTAACTCAAGTAAATAAAGTTACCCAAAAGTATGGTTACAAATGAGTAAGAAATAAGAAGTTCGAACACTCCTTGAGCCTCCAATCAACTAGTATGTCTTCAACCACGCCAAATAATAGTACAAAATGCTTCCTTGATTGCTCTTAGTACCCTACTCAAAATGGCAAAAGTTCTAAGTCTTTATTTTTTTTTCTTAGCTAAGGGATTGGACCCATCTACCATTTAATATTATTACTTTTTTAAGTGGGGCCCATAAAAATCCTTTATTTGGTCTATATCCAGAAAGGATGAAATTTGACATCCTCCCCAATAAAAGACTTGGAAAGACATGGGACCCACATGAATCTTTAGCTAAGAAGAAAAATAAACAACCCCTAAGCCTAGGTTGTAGGATAATCACCTATGTCACACGCTTGATATCTAGGCCTAACCCGTTGTATTTATGCTTAAACAACCCTTCATTAGCAAGAAAAAGCGTTCAAGAGGAGTAATGTCCATGAAATGATCGGCCTCCATCAATGAGGGAGTAAAAAACATCATAAATGCAACTTTTAGCTGAATTGTACCTCAGTCGGCGGGTCGTGGTCCTCAGTCGTTCGTTGGTGGTACGCCCACGGCTCGTGGTATAGTTTGGTTGGTTGGTGGTACAACCACGACTTGTGGTACAGTTTGGGCGGTTGGTGGTACACTTCTTGTGCACATTTTTTCTTCTTTCGCCCTTTTCGTTTAGTTGCCATTTCCTCCAACCGTACTTCTTTCTCTTCATTTTTTCCCCTTCTCTTCACTCGGGAACCATCGTTTCTTGAGTCTTTTATCTTTTAAAGTCTTCTTGAAGTTGTTCTTTTGGGTAGAATCGTCATTCGTGCATATCTTCTTGTTTTGACATCATTTCTTCGTCTTTCTCGTTGTTGTCTTCGTTTTGATCATACCTGAGCCTGAATTCATCTTTTCGCACTATTAAGCACCAATATCTTACAAATATAATCAAATAACATGCACAAACACACAAATAACGCGAGTAAAATGTGTACAAATTAAGCATTATCAAATTCCCCCACACTTGAGTTTTGCTTGCCCTCAAGCAATTCCAGCTTTTGAAGATCATTTATCCTTTGAAGATCATTTATCCAAATGGTGCAATGATCGTGGTTCACAAAATTATGTTTATTATTCTAATACAAAAGAGTAAAAGAATAATTAACGTTTTAAAATTTATATGTGAAATTCTAGACCTTTGACAATACCCAACGAATCTCAATCTTTGTGTATATTTCTTTTAGACTAAAATACACTGTTGGTCCCTAATGTTTTGCCAAATACATCAGCGGAGGACAAAACATGGCATTTTCATCGCAAATAGTCCAAACTATGGGTTTTTGAGGCTAAACCAGTCCCTTGACCCATTTTCCGTTAGTCAACTTCTATTATTTTCCCCATGTGCCTTGTAAATGAGGGCAAAATGGTCATTTTATTATTTTGGTTATACCATCACTACCACCACTCTTCCTTTATCTCTTTTTCCTGCTTCTCTCTCTAAATATCTGTTTCTCTCTCTAAAATTAACAGCATCACCATAAAATGAAAGAATGAACTTGTATGCAATATTATCAAGTATACAATGCAAAAAAAAATTACAACAAAACATGAAAATTGAATATATATTAATATTTGAAAAAAAAAAAGAAAAAAGTTTGTCATCATGTCCTTACTTATCTCCATCAGAAATACAGATAAAGAGATATTCAACAACTGTTTGTTAGGCATATATTTTTCCCAGAATCAATTAGTACCATCAGTAACTGTATGCAGATACACTTATCTAATCATTTAATCCTAATGCGTTACTCAATAATGCGTGGAGATTAGCATGTGTGATAATGTTAATCCTTCTACATGGTTACTGAAGAAGACCCTTTCGTGATTGCTATTCCTCTCTAATAATTTAAAAAGCAACAATGGATGAGTAAACTCTAGCGGCATTTTAAACTAGAAACTTAAGGAAATCAAGATTTATTGTAAACAATAATGTGAATCTTAGTACCACCAGAAGTCGAATTCCCAAGATTGTATGATAATGAACGCCAAATGTTGTTGGGGAATGTCAAAGTCCGATGCATTTTTTCCTATGCCTTCCTTTCATCTTATTCAAGTTTCTTAGGAACCAAGTGTGTAACTAAACTAGAGTACATAACTACATACACACTTATTGCTATCAATTTTGGTTAGTAAATCGGAAAAAGCAGGATTGCAGAGTCTGTGGCAACTGAGAACCGATTTATTACCCTATGTTTGGTACTTATCAGCCTACTTCAGAAAAGCTTAAGCGTTTTCAGTATAACTAAAACAACTTAAACAATCGAAAGTTCTTTGGTTCTATCCAAACAATTAAATGTGTTTATTAGCTGTATCAAACCTCAGTAAGTTGTTTTGAGGGGTTGTTTGGTAAATAGTATTACTTCAAGCAGTTCTTAATTAAGGGCTTATTCCTTCAAAAATCCAGAATAAGAAGATAAGCAGTTTTCAATAGTGTTTGGGATTGCTTATCTCTTAAAAACAAAGCAACAAGCACACAAGTGCTTAGGAGGTGTTTTATTTAGCTTATTTTCGGGCTTATAGGCTTATTAAATTTTGTAAAATCCCATAAGCTCATTGAATCGACATATGAGCTTATTAACTTCAACTTTTATAGGCTTAAAAATGCCATAAGCTAAAGTTAATAAACTTGTACACCAATAAAAATGAGCTTATATGCTTCTCCAAAGTACACTAACCCCATAAGCCCAAATTATAAGCTAAACCAAATACCCCAAACTCGCCTCCCATCAGTAAAACACAAATGCATACTTTCTGACGTGACCTAATTTCTGCACTAATCTAAATCCCTCACTACAAATATGCAAAATGTGAACCGCATAACAATATTGAAACCCAAAAAACACAATATATTTCATCAAATTTCAATTATAAAGAAACTAGAACACAAATGCATACTTTAACAACTTGTCGATGCATCTAATAACTATGTACATGAATAAAAGATAGCAGAAGATTGTGTATACTACCAGTCAATCGAGTCGGTTAAAACCCTTAATGAAATGAGGTCTTCTTGCAGCATTCATCATCATCGGTTTAAATCAGCTGATTTTTTGTAAAGCCCCTTTCGTGATTGTTGTTCCTCTATAGCAGTCTAAATAACAACAATGGATGAGCAAACTCAAAAGGCAATTTAAACTAGAAACTTAAGGAATCATGAACAATAAATAACGTTGGCGATGGAGAGAGTGATGGTGACGGTGATGGTGAAGGTGAAGGCGATGGTGATGTTGGTTGGAGAAAGTGAATGTGAAGGCTGGGAGAGGGTGATGAAATGAAGATGTGTTTGAGGTTTTTATATATAAATGGTCAAAATGGTCATTTAACAAGAATAATGGGATTTAACAACATATAACGGGACGTTGACTAACGGAAAATGGGTCAGAGACTAGTTTAGCCTCAAAAACCCATAGTTTGGACTACTTACGATGAAAATGACATATTTTATCCCTTGGTGATGTATTTGACAAAGTTTAGGGACTAACGGTGTATTTTAGTCTTTCTTTTAATTCGAATGGCAAAACTCTCCAAGGTTGATGTTATCATAACCGTGAATGGATTTTCATAGGATGCTCACTAGTTTTTATATTAACTACAATAGCGCCATTGATCTAATTTTTATCAAGTGACATCGTTATTAGGGGTGAGCAAAAAAAACCGAACCGAAAACCGAAAAAACCGAACCGAAAAAACCGACCGAAACTAAAACCGATGGTTCGGTTTTACTTTTCGAAACCGAAAATACGGTTCGGTTTAGTTTTCGTCAAAAACCAAACCGCAAAACCGAACCGAACCAACCGGTTTATTATATAATAATATCTAATTAATATATTATGATTAAATAACTAAATAAATCAAATTCATAAATTCATATTCATTTTGTGAGTGGATTTATATTATATTTATCTTAACATTTATATTTATATGTGTGTTTGTCGTGTCGCGTGTTTTGTATGAATATATCAATAAGTATTCGATAATGATTATACTACGTGTATGTTCACTTGTATGTGTATGTCTCATTTATATGTTTGTAATTGTAGAATTATGCAATAAACATTATTATGCTTAGATTGAAAAAGAAATAAAGAAGAATAACTAATTTTGTACGTAAAACAAGTTTGTTGGTATAATTTGGCCTTACCCAAATATTAACGGTTAGAAACCGAAAAAACCGAAAAACCGAACCGAAACCGATAACAAACCGAAAAAACCGAACCGCCAAAAACTGAACGGTTTCGGTTTTGGATTCTACAAAAACCGAACATTGTGGTTCGGTTTCGGTTTTAGCCAAAAACCGACCCAAACCGAACCGTGCACACCCCTAATCGTTATTGATACATCCAAATTCGTACCTATTCATCCTATACTTTTAGCAAATCTAAAAAAGGATCCTTTATATATTACACATGCATCTCTTTCAATAACGATTCGCTAAAGATCTACTGCCAGGTACCTTCACTCGCTGTCTTCTTTATTCCACTATTTTTATCTATGTCATGGTGCCGCGGAATCATGTGGAAAATAACATTGTAATTTGTACCTGTCATTTTGGCAATTTTTGTATTCGATTCCTTTTAGACGTACTGATTTTTTTTTTTTTTTTATGAATAGCCTTTCTTAGATATAACTTAATTGACTGGCACTTGACGCAAGTAACAATTGTAAACAGTGTAATCAGAATATGAAGGACTAAGAATTTGACCCATAGAAAGGTATATATATTCTTATTGATCATCAAGTTAAACTTGTGTTATGGTAGATTCTTTTGAAGTATTATATATATAAACTAGCAAGGAGCTAGAGAACAAAATTACAACGAGTTTTTACAAGCTTTGATAGGATCGAAAACCCAATCTAACCACAAGGGATTTAATTTCCTATTTCTATGTAACATCCAACAGTGGGATAGCGCCTTGATGTCTTCACTGAGAGTGTCTTTCTGGGGAGGGTTTAGGTTGAAACATATCCGATTTCTATATCTCCAAACTTTGTTAAAATTACGCGCATCGTTGCGCTCGCATCGCGCATCAGAGTGATGCGTTTGAAAAAACGCAACGCAAAACCTGATGCGAGTTTGCTCCAGGATGCGACCTAATGCGAACGCATGAGGTCGCAACAGTGTGATGCTCGCAACGGATGCAATGGACGTATCATTTCGCAACAGTGTATTGCTGGCATAATAAATAGTAACTGACTTTTGACATTGTCGTTACTCGCTAGAATTATGTATGTAAGTACCATATTTAATCATTTACTTGTCCGTAATTTAAGTAGAAATATTTTATATTCTGTATTTATTATCTAGCGCCGCACGTCCGTGATGCGCTCGCAACCGCATCGTGCATCACGCATCGGTCGAGCGTAACGGATCGCCGCACGCAATTTAAAACCAAGTCTCCAAATGATCCAAGTTGTCCTTTGACCAACAACATCGAAACAAGATTTTAATGTATTGTTGAAATTGACATTATCACCCGAAGCTAAAAGACTATGAATATCTTTCGGAAAATCACCACAACCCCACCAAGCCGAAACCATATTCCATAAGTCAACCACTACTGAACATTTGATGAATAAGTGACGGAGTTTCTTGGCCTTCATTGCACACCGGACAACAAGTTGAATTAATGTCAATCCCACGAGCATTTAGATTACACCTCTTAGGAAGACGATGAAGACCAAGCATCCATGGATGAATCTTGACTTTGATTGGAAGTAATCTGTTCCATCTAATCCGATTAAAGTTATCTATATATTATATATATATGGGACTAAGCATGACACATGTATAATGCTTACGAGGCATTTTTATGATGACATGGCACCTCTATGATGAGGTGGAAATGCCACCATGGCAGTACATCCGCTTATATAATTAAAAAAAATTGTCACTTGCAAGGTTCGAACACTGGCCTTAAAGTTCACATATGAGCGCCTCAACCACTGGATCAATCCATAATTTGAACAACAAATCTTCATCCCTAACTGGTATTCATTCTAAAATATGTCCATCCTCCATCTTATCAAAGAACCATAAGAGACACCCTACTCAATCGGCTCTTAAATTAATTTCCTTTCAAATCCCCAAAAGCAAAGCATAATTTAATTCAAAAGCATTGACTTAATCTACACCATTTTAAATCTATTTTTTTGGTGTGATTCTTTGATTTTTAAAAAGAATCAGCAAAAAGGTTACTTGGTCAATTCTTTCATCGACTATATAATCCACTGAAAAGTTCTCGCCGGCTTCTTAATCATCTTTGGAGGTAATCTTTTATTTAATGTATTCGGATTGAATCGAATTAGGTTACTTCTTCAATTTTGATGTTGACATTTTAGGGATTAATTTTGTTTGAAGTTGTGAATTTACTTATTGATTTTAATTATTGATTTAAGGCTTCAGAATCATCTTCATCCTTGGTTTCGCAATACCGAATTCTGATTAAACACCGCAACAAGAAGAGGATAATTAGGGTTTTAATTCAAATTATGATTGGTTATGTAACATTTACGTTTGGAGAAACGGTTAGAAGCATTCTAAATAAAGCCAGCCCTCATTTCATATATAGTGCATGAGTTTTGCTTTTGGAGAATTTTTATGTTGACATCATGGTTCGGTTTCGTGTTATTGGTCGCATTCTAAGGATTCGACAAATTCTCACCAACTTAATCGGTGTGAATGCTAACATTGTTTAACTTTTTAGTTTATAATTTTGCATTTAAACCTTTGAACGTGTCTTATTACCAAATATGATGTTAGCAATTTCCATTGACTACTTTAAATGTACTATTTTCGAACTATCTTTGTTTTGGCTCTGTAAAACCACTTTAATTTGTTTAGTAGATATATGAACCTTTCTTTAGCTTCCATGTCTGAAATTACATGCTCATATTTTCAGGTTGGGTTTTACGGACTGGTGTTGGTCCTGTCTATCATGGTCTTATGTCTATGATTGAGGGCATGCTTGGATGAAGAGAGAGGTGGATGTTTGTCTAATGCAGAAGTGGATTGATAAAGATGTTGAGCTGCCCTTGACCATTTGAAGAACTATGTCTACATTGAAGCAGATAAAGAAGCCCATGGCAGAGAGGTACATTGTTAGATCACATAATCATATTTGTTGGTTGTATTGACAAGAAATTTTATGAGGACAATTATATGGTTCTTTTTTAGGCTTGCAAGGGTAAAATTGCTTTTCAACTTTTAGTTGTAACTCCAAGTCTATCTAAGTTATCAAGGGAGCATTCTACTAATATAATAATATAATAACTTAATTTAAATGCAAGTGAGGAGTATGAAGTGTGCTTGAGACATGAGAATGCAGTTGGAGGGGCTATTGAAAAAAGTTGAAATCGATTTAATATTAAGAAATGGTGATTTGGTAGCAATTAAGAAGGCCATTATCTCAGGTTGTACGCAAACTCAATTAGTTTATAAAATACATTATAACCACCATGGTGCATTAATCTTTTGGGTACTTTTCAGGATACTTCCCCCACTTGGCAATGATACATGAGAATGGATCCTACTTATCCATCAAACATCGTGAGAGTATCTATATTCACTCCAGCTCTGGTTTAGCCAAGGTAACATTCCGGCTACAATAATTTACAATCAAACTTTGAAAAACTATAAGCTGTATATGATGATGCTTTGTATTAGTTGTTGATGATTCGGTTTTTCTTGTAAAGGTGCTTCCTAATTGAGTGGTATACCATGAGATAGTATCGATTGCTAAGCAATACATGCGACAAGTATGTACTCTTTTACAACCTATGTTGTTATTTATTACAACTTTATTTTATCGTGCATGTGGATGTGGCAGTTTTGACCCATTAACTAAATAAAGGGTCCCTTTTATATGGTATATAAGTAAAAAAACTCACGCATACACGTCTTTCGCTTCTGCTGAGGTCTAAACCCACGTCTTTTGGTTGATGGACACATTTGGTACCCACTTAGGCTATGCATATAAGTTAAACTAGGTAAATGATATATTTATGTTACTGATACGAAAGCATGAGTTGATAAACAATACATATTTTTTTTGGTTAAAACATGATTTACTAGACAATAAATAACAAGCAAATTTCAAGAAGTCCTTTATTTATTTATTTATTTTTTCATTTAAGATATGAGTTTACAATAGGTAAAAAGGCAAAGAGGAATTGGAGCTTTCGTATCACATGGAAGCATTGTGAAGAATGTTGTTCTCTAACACATTCGTTTGGTGAATCCTCTTGCAAGGGTTCTCATGAAGCATGAGTCGACTTCAGCCGCTCGTATGGAAGAGCATGGCTTAGAAAGCGCTAAAATTTCAGACATTTTAAAAGGCAAGGGGAAAAGTGCTGACGACTCGTGGCTTTGGTGCACAAATAAGGATTCCGTGTATGATGCCATCAAATCAGTAGGTAATTTAATTAACATTATGTGTTTAAGATTGATACAATGACTAAACATGTACATATATTACAGATGACACAACACAATGTTGGAGCTTTGGTGGTGGTGAAACCAGGAGAGGAGAAGTCCAGTGTTGGAATTATCACATGAAGAGGTGATTAGTTGATTATCAAATTTACATGATCGCGATTTTGATCATGATAATTGGACATGATTGTTTGGCTAATAATATGTAACATATTTTTTTCCCTTCAGATTATCTTAGAAAAATCATAGTTCAAGGAAGATCATCCAAGTAAACTAAGGTTGGAGATATCATGACTAAAGAGGTATAATTATAATCTTACAAGCTCCACAGATGACCATGTTTTCATGGGTCGTGTGTACGTCTATCATTTTTCAGATCTGATGCAATTTTTTTGTCATAGAACAAGTATCAAAGTCACTCCAGATACTAAAGTCTTGAAAGCAATGCAGTTAATGACATGTATATCATATACCAAACACAGATAGTTATATGACTTTATTTGGTTGTTGCCTTATATACCCTCTAATAGTTGCAAAAATGCAAGTATAAGCTGTAATGGTGTGACCAAATGAGTAATTCCAACTTTGAAATATGCCGAAAATGTAACTCTCGCAACTTTAATGGGACAAACAGACGAAGGACTAATCTTTATGTATATTTTTTCGCAGTTTTCTATTTGGACTTCTTGAGGAATCCTTTTTTATCCCATGAGTGATTAAAATGTCAAGGCTCACTTTGGTTGTTTACTCGACAGATAATCATATCAGACACATTCTGGTGATTGATGAAAAGGTCATGCTGGAAACGGTTTCCATAGGAGATGTGGTCGAGATGTGGTACGTGCAGTTGTAAGTGAGCACAGGGAAGAAATCGACTATCTGAATGCCTGAATACAAGGAGGCGACTAGAAACCATGAATAATGATGGTGATAAGTTGCTACTTCATAACACGGTAATGTTACAAATTGCATTCCCAAACTGATATTTAACACAAACATTTACCATCTTCCCTTATCTCATACTATCAAAACAGAAACCCCTACCCTATTGCTAAAAAATAAGTCATTTTCAATGTTGGTCAAACAATATTTAATCCTTCCACCATTTCACTCGTCATTTCAACATTCCAATCCCTCCCCCATTTCACTCGAAATAATATATATTGATTTGTTATAGATGCTTAAAATATTTGTAGGCCTACTGTTTGTGGAAGGAATCGAACTTCTCTACTGAGTGGTACTTTGAGAATGAGATTGGGGTACTGATTTACTTTTATTTTTCACATATTATTAACCACCATTTAATTGTTATATTTTTAGTCCACATTTGCTTTTATTTTTCATATATTTTTAATGGTTAAAAATTCTCCTTTTATTCCATATAAGTTATGCGCGGTAGTTTACTACTTGACTTTGCAATCAAAGTAATCACTAATCTGATTCAATAACACCCACACCCCTCCAAATGCAGGAACTTAGGGAGCATCAGGAAAAATCACATGCTTGGTTAAGGTTTGATCACGGGAAAGAAGTCACGAGTTCTATATTCAGACAAAAAACTAGCAGTCTTCATCTTATCAAGGCCTCCTTCGAACTATGGTTCTTTTATATATGAGATCAAATTATATTTTGTTCAAGATACGGGAAATACCATCAGGAGTGGAAAGCACGAGTCGGAAACATATGTGTAGCATCATTTGATTAGACTTGCAGTGCGATTTGTCGGTCTGTAGACAAGATTAAGGAAGTCCGAAAACATATGTGTAACATCATTTGATTAGACTTGCAGTGCGATTTGTCGGTCTGTAGACAAGATTAAGGAAGTCCGAAAACATATGTGTAGCATCATTTGACTAGACTTGCAGTGCGATTTGTTGGTCTGTAGACAAGATTAAGGAAGTCCACGGACAATGTGGACTTCCTGATAACGTTGTTTGGTCGATGTACATAAATTACATGAGTTACATGAACACTTTTCATTCTTCTTTTTACATAAATTACATTAACACTTTCCTTTTTGTTTTCAATTTTTTGTGTCTAAGATATTTGCCGTTATTTACTATTTATTTACGTCCAATGAAGCTAGCCCGCCCATTCGGGCGGGCTATGAAGCTAGTCACTATATATATGGGAGGAAATTTGCATCTATCCTTTTCCTGATAGATGAAACAGAGAAGATTCTTGAGTTGTGAAGAACATAGTCCCATATATCAGCATCTGATGAAGGCTTAAAGTCATTAGACTATGTTTATCAACAATCTATCACGACCCAATCTCTACTAAAATATTATTTTTTCTTTTTTCTCCTACACAAACAATCTATACCTTTTTACCAACAACCCAACCCAACCTATACATACAACCAATACATACAACCAATCTATTCTTTAAGAAAAATGAAAAATAAAGCAAATAGCCATTAAATAGCCGACATGTGGCAGATTGGAGGTTGGCAATCTAGATTGCCATGTGACCTTGGTCATGGGAGGATTTGAGAATTTTAATTAAAATATTATTATTTGTGTATAATATATGCAACCGGTTGGGTTGTCAATCCATTGATAAACATAGTCTTAAAGAGGACCAGTTGGTTGTTATACTGATCAGTCTCAGGCCCACTACGAAGGGGCCTTTGCCAGGCCCATGATCTAGAAAGGGGACCAGTAGGCACGATACATCTCTTGGAAATGCAGCAGTCCTTGATGGATTCCAGCAGAAACAATCTTAACTTCAAGTTTTTACTGTATGAATGTAACGTACTTCTGGATATGATTTCCTTTGATTTAAGAAATCGTCTTATGTACATGTAACTTGAAGTTTTGATGTTTGCAAATTGAATACTCATGAACTTCGTCAAATCAAATGTAGTTATGATATTTATCTTAACCAAAACTGGTACATGAGGGAGAAAAAAGGACGGTTTCCCATGCACTGCTATCAGTTTTAAGAGTATAATCAACATGTAGATGCTTTTATTCATACTCAACTTACATTTGGTACGAATCTCTTGTACCACTTCCAGTTACAAATAATAGTGATCAGACATTTAAGCTCCGTTTTGTATTATGCATAATCTCCCTAGAACATGGATATCCATGTTTATTCCTATTATCTAAGCATATATTATATCAATTAGCTTAGGTAGCTACTGTCTTCACCCAGGATGTTTATTCGTTCATTTAAGCCACATCTTTTCCATCTAAGCACCAGCAGAAGTAATCAGACCTTGAGATTGACAGCAGTGCATCAGGACTCATCCTCTCAAGCTCACCTTGTCTCCACGAAGAAAAGTTATTCTTGTTTTGGGGGTCTGTTGCAAGAGGATAGTCCTCCGCTCTATGAGCTTGAGATCTCATTCTTCTGTATAGTCTCATCGTTGCAACACAGTCATCGTATGGATCTTGTATCCCATGTTGAATATCGTAGCTGTAAAATAAGAGATTCATGATTAACATATATGAATCTCTCAGCAATAGAAAATGTTAGGTAATAAATATATCAAGTCCTTAATGGATGTTATTATGGTTATTACCCGAGGTATGATTTTGTTAGGTATTTGAGTGAGTTGCTGAGCTTGCTAGTCTTCATTAAAGGTGGATATTTTGCTGTATCCCTATAACATAATGGTGAATCACGATAAATTTTTAAGAGCTTTATAACAAATGTATCACAGGTCACAAACAGGGGCGGAGCCAGAAATTTTTGGTCGAGGGGCACGCTTTGATAAATTTTAGAAACTACATTATAAATTGATTTGGGGTGGGGGGATTACAAAAAGGCCAAATATTTTCGAAATTTTACACTGATTTTTTAGGGGCACCTAACCCCGCGCCCCCTTCCCCTTTATCTCCGTCCATGGTCACAAACAACATGAAGGTATACGTACCTTATCTTTACAAGCGGATAATCGAGTTCCAAGCATTTCATGGCATGATCAAGACCATGCCCTACAAGAATCCTTGCTGTCCCACCTCTTGGGCGGATCTTCCATATTGGTTCCCCATTGTATAGGAAATCTTGAATTTTGCTTTGAACATGTCTCAGTGGCATTGCATCCCTGAGGTATTCTGGTCTAATGCCAGTGCTTTCGTACCTGAAAGTTATCAGATACTTAAATATATATAAATATACACGCATAACTTGGGGACACTTCTAACATTAAATCAAACAATATCTGCACCCTTGTGTATGTGTTTTAAATTGTTGAAATATGTACCATAAAATTAAGAAGGCACCTGTAGTTTGTAACAGGAAGTTGTGGCTTGATATAAGAATGAAATAGTATGTTCTCGTATTCATCAATGATGCAAACTCTTGCACAAAGATCTAATGAACCATCACTACCACCACCAACCATTTTGCAGGCAAGCGCAACTGCTCTTGTTTTCCCACTATCGATTCTCAGGTCATCCAATCGTTGTAGTACCCCCTGAAATATTAATAAAGAACTCAAAGGGTATCCATTGAGTGACATTATAAGTATAGATATCTAAAGTTTATGAGAATTAAGAGTTTGAGGATATAATTAATTACATTACTTCCACGCACTAGCTGGCATCTATCTTGGTGAATCCTGAGAGCGTTTGGGCTACCAAGGATGCTTAAGCATATGGTGCACCCACGGTCTCTAAACACCCTTTCGCATTCAGCCTTTGGCATGAGTCCTGAGGAATTAAGGAAGTGATTAATATATATATGTCAATATCCTCAAAATATAGTAACTGAAACATATACTATATTATCTAGTAGTAGTATACTAGTACCTATATTTTTCTCTCGTATCTTGCTTGTTTCTTAATTTTTTTATTAGTACCTATAAGATGATCGCGGAGAGATTCAAAGGAGCGGCAATGTTTCCCACAAATTCCACACACTGGTTCATGTACAGAGTGATACGAAGTCCTCATATGTTCAACCAGGTGCTCCTTTTTGTTGAACTGCCTATAGCATGCTGCACATTTGTTCCTATTCAAGAAAGAAAGAATGCAGTAAGATCAAAAGCCACAGATCGAATAATCTTTTTCCTAGTTTACTACAAAGAAACCGTCATATTACTTTCCAAGAACATGTTTAATTTGTTCACGTTTATCTATAATTAGTTGACTATATGTTGTGTTACCTTTGGGATTCTGAAAAATCCATTGTTCTGTCACGTTAGATATCACTAAATCAGTATACTTTTATTTATTCTATTAGAGAAGTTGAGAGGACTTGGGAAGAATTGGTAGAATAGCGTAGGTATTTATAACATAATTGTACCAAGAGAAGATTAGTACATCATATCAAACAATTGATTCTTTGTACCCATTATTACTCTATAGTACACGTACAATGTCAGTCTCGTCTCGAATCTTCACTGCATAAACCCATTACCACAAAATACGTTCATCCTTTTATAAATTTGGTCCACACTAAGCTTGACAGAATATTTTTTCTTTGCTTTATGCTGCTATACGATTGCGATATATACATTCCTTTCTCCTGTGTCTATGTACTATGATTGGTTATTACATAACATATGGCATGGCATGTAGATCTAGGATTTCAAGCTAGGGCATACACTATGCACTATCGTTGGAGATTATTTTATGGGATACATGACGATAATAATGATTTTTTCTTCTTTTTTTTGTTCTACATTTCTTTTCAAGGTTGCATATCCTGTTTTCTACATAGACCAACCCTGGCATGTATACCGTCTTTCAGGCGTTTTATACAGTTGTCGTTCTTTTTAACGCTCATGTTTCTTCTGCCAAGTGATTTGTTTGCATTTTGATGGTTTCGTTAATTAGTTTATTTCATAAATTATTCTTCTATATTTTAGATTGGTAGGCTTATCCTAAAGAGCTTTGCTACAACCTCCTACTAAATCCTCCTACACACACAACAATATTAAATAGTTTTTTTTCACTCATTCTCTCTCTGCATCCAAATCGTCAGTAGGAGGCTTTAGCATTTTTGTATCCTAAAACATGGTACTTTTATGGATTAGATTTGGATATATTATGATTTATGATCTGGGCGTCTTGCTAGAGTAGAAGAACGTGATAACCTTTTTCAAGGAATAAAAAGAGGGACATGATGCAGGATACTGTTTGTGAACCTTTATTTTGTCAGTCAATGCATGTCATCATAATGTTGCTACATGAGGTCTTAGCTTTCATTGATTAAGACTATAAAACATGCCAACATCCTTACTGTTAGATTTTTTATTCAAAAGAAATAACCATGTAACTATACGCCCCATATATCGTATATAATGAGACTTGACACACCTGAACACATGCTGTTGGAAATGTATATATTTATAAAACCGTGAATGTTCGGATTCGAACTCGTGACCACGGGATTGCACATATTACGAATGAGAATTAAAGTTAATAATTAATGTTAATTGATTACGATTAATTATTATACAAAACTCGACTAACGATCGTTAAGTATTTAACGGAAAATAACTAACGACCGTTAAATGTAAAGAGAAGGACTTGTAGTGAAAAATCTTAATATGGAAAAGATATGGGTATCCCTTGGGGGCTTGCATATGGCCGGCCATAGGGAGGGTTTCTTAACCCAAACCCTAACTTGTTCCCAAAGATTTGTAAACACTATATAAACAAAGGGTAGGGTTAATGTTTTCATAGCTTTTGTGCACACATTAACCTAATTTTTCTTTGTTCTCTCTTGCAAAAATGGGCCACAATACCCTTTAGGGTGTTTGGTTTTGTTTTCTAAAACAAAGTTTTGTAGATCTAGCAATCTTTTTATTCGTTTGTTAATTTGTGTACAAGAGCGTGGTGTAACACACTATTCTTACATCAATTGGTTTGAGTTATAAAGCGGTAAGGATAACTCGTTAAACCACTTTGTCACATCCATTGAAGAGATCTAGCCAATTGCAGAAGTGCGTTCGCATTCTTTCGATTAATTATTTATTTGTTATGATCATAAGTCTTTCGTTGTGTACTGTGGTGTCTATATGATTTTATTGTATATCATATATCTTAAACTCAACGGTGGCATCACGAGCCTTGTATAACAAGTAATTAATTCATGAAACACATAAAAAAAATAAACATGATTGTGTTATTACTTGTATGCAGAGATCTAGGGTTTGCAAAACCTAAACCCTAGTTTTTTTTTTGGGGGGGGGCGTTTTTTTGGTGCCCTAATTAGGGTTTGTAAACTTCAGTTTTAATTGGATTAGAAACCCTAAGTTGCATGCAATTTTATGTGTATTTAATTGCGTAACTTTGTTTAATTGCATTAATTGTTAAGTGTGATTTATATCCATGATAAATACATGCATGTTTTGTCATGGATCTGCTTTTATTGTATGTTTTACTTGGTTAAGTGATATACACTAAAATTATGATAGATCTAAAATTGGGGAAGACCTCAATCATTATTATTTAATCAATTATGTGCTATGTGGTATATGTTTTAATTTTGACTTACACAATCGATGAATCGATGCATGTGGCTCACCTTGTACATTCTTTGAAAACGGGTGAAAGTCTTAATTAAACATATACATATTGATGATCTAAATTGATTATTAATAGGATTTATCAAAGGTTTGCATGTGGCTATTTGATATGCATGACTTATTTGTTATGTATTCATTGTTTATATGTTTATTTTTAAATACTTGCTTGTTTGTTATGTGTAACAAGGGTATTTTTATAAGAAAAATAAAATGACCTAAACAATGGTGAAACATGTATTTTTAAGCATAGTAATCGTAATCATTTAATTGATTGATTTTTGCACAAAATAGTTAGAACGGCTCACCCATTAATGACAAAGCGTGTGATGGGTATAAGGAGGTACGCATTAAATTGTGACCTTAAAGAAGAGGGTTTTAATATGCTTTTACGACCGATTCTCCGCTCGTTTGTGCGTCTTAATGGAGCTACCAAGTATTCCTATATGTGCATAAAATCTTAAGGGTGAATTGACCTAAATTCTACGCCCACTTTTGTGGTAATTATCCGAATAACTTGGGTCTTATGACTCATGCAGTAGTAGGATATAGTGGTAATTAAGGTGATTCTTTAATTGGTTATCCAATACCTCGATTAAAGTTTGATGATGAAAAGCTTAAACATTAAAACAAGAATATAAATGTTTTAATAAAACCTATGCTACGAAGATGAATGCATGACATCTTTGTACATATTTGATTTAACATCAAAATTATTACCCTTTAATTTAAGTTATCTGCCATCCAATGAAACGGAAACACACGAGATTACCTTTTATTTGCGTGAGAGCGTGACTTAGATCGTAATCAAAGGGTAAAATATCCACGTGGCGTGAGCGGGCATGGATGATTTTGCGGTTTCTTAAGTTGGACAACTTAATTGAGTTAGGCGGTGGCCGGAAACTCGAGGCATAAGATGGGATAAAACATGTTTACATGGCAATTGAAATTGGCTATATGTAAATCCCATAAATCTAGGAATTGCAATTGAAATTGGCAATTGAGCAAAAGCTCTACCATTTTGTATAAAGTTCATTACTAGGAGATCAAGCGACGTGATGAGATTATGACAATTTGGATCCTAGTTTTCAATAATAATTAATTGGTTATATGAATATGAACCTTGGGTATTTAATTGTTTATTGAAAAGGAAAATTATCAAAATACTAATTATGGTTTTTGAACTTTTTACGTAGATGGCTCATCAACACGAAAACACTATGAGCTTAATGAGTGTTGCTTTCAAAGATATGATTGGAAGAGACAATGGTGGCCCAAATTTCAATGATTGGCATCGTGCACTTAGGATCATCCTTCGTGTTGCCAAAAGACTTGATATTTTGACTACACCTCTGCCTAATGCTCCTACCGACACTGAGCGCTCTTGAACAAGAGGAGTTTCGTGTTGAGTATGATAAGCACAATGATGTGGCGTGTCTTATGCTTTCGGGGATGTCGCTCAATTGCCAAAACAATTTGAGCACTATCCGCTATGAGCATGCTAGATGAACTCAAGCGTATGTTTGAGAAGCCACCACGGTGAGCTGTATGAACTAATTGAAAAGGTTCATAGCTACAAGCAAGAGGTTGGTAAATCTGTCTCGACCACGTCCTCGAGATGAAACATCACTTGGACCAATTGGAGAAGCTCGGTGTGGTTACTCCCAAGATGTGTGTGTCGGCCTCATCAATCACTCCTTAATCGAGAACGATTTGGTGATTTTGTGCGACAATATAACATGCATTGCACGGGAAGACGTGAATGAGTTACATGCAATGCTTGTAGACTTGAGAAGAGATTGCCAAAGAAGGCTCCTACACTGCTGTACTAGCAATACAAGGTGGTAGGGTGAATAAGCCAAAGCCATGGCGAGATAAGAAAGGGAAAGGAAAAGGAAAGGAAACAAGTTGTCATCCCACCGACTCTAAGAAGAACCCCGCAAAGAAAAGGAGAATCATAAGAAGGATTTAGCTTGCCACCTTGTAAATCACGTGTCTTTGGAAGCGGAATCCGATATATACGAATGAGTGCCTTGAATAAAAATAAGATGGTGCCTAGCTCATCGGTATTTTATGTTTGAATTATTTTCTTTTCCTCATAAGCAAAATTCTGGATATATGATACGGGATGTGGTACTCACATCGTAATACATCGCGAGGACTTAGAAGAGCAAGGAAGTTGACTGTGGAGAGAGATACTTATACGTTGGAAATGGAAAGCGTGCGGTTAGTCGAAGCCATAGGGACTTTTGATTTAGTGTTGCCTTGGGCTTAATTTTGGAACTAAATAATTGTCATTATGCACCCTCCATTGTTAGGGTGTTATTTCAATTTCTTTGTTAAAAGATATTGGTTTTGTGCACACTTTTACCGATTATGGAATTTCGGTTTCTTTAAATAATGTTTTTATTTTAATGCAATTCCTATACTTGGTGTGTTTGAAATTGATATGGATGGTTGTGTATCCAATGAAAATAATTAGTTGTATAGCATTAGCAATAAGAAGAGCAAGTCTAACGTGACTCTTCTTATCTTTGGCATTGTCGCCTTGCCCATATAGGCAAGAAAGCATGGAAAAGCTGCAACACGAAGGGCTTTTACAAAGGTCGATGATGAATCATTTGACAAATGCGAGTCTTGCATAGGTGGGAAGATGACAAGGAAACCTTTTCACCACAAGTGGAAAGGGCTTCGATCTACTTGGATTGATACACACCGATGTGTGTGGTCCACTTAGACATGTGTCAAAGCGTGGTGCTACTTCTTAACCTTTACGGATGATTTCGATCGTTATGGTTATGTTTATTTATAAACATAAACATGAAGTCTTTGAAACATTTAAGGTTTTCAAAAGTGAAGTAAATTACAACTCGGTAAGAAGATTAAAGCTCTTGATCCGATAGAGGTGGTGAGTATATAAGTCAAGAGTTCAAAGATTACTTAGCGAGTGTGGAATTATCCGTGACTCGCATCTCCTTATACTCCAGAACAAAATGGTGTATCGAAAGGAGAAATCGTACTTTACTTGACATGGTACGATCAATGTTTGAACTTACGACTCTTCCTTTTACTTTTGGGATTATGCCCTTGAAGCGCTATTCGCATTTTGAATATGGTTCCAACGAAGAAGGTTGTTAAGACTCCATATGAAATATGGACGGGAAAAACTCCAACTTTTCTTACTTAAAGGTGCAGGGATGTGAGGCGTTTGTTAAGCGTGACTCACTAGATAAGCTCCAACCCGGATCGTTAAGTGTATCTTTGTAGGATACCCTAAGGAAACTATGGGTTACTACTTCTACTACCGGTGAGAACAAAGTCATAGTGGCTAGGTATGGAGATTTCCTTGAAAGGAATCTCATATCTCAAGAACTCGGTGGGAGAGTATATGATGCGGAATATGATCAAGAAGATACAACACCTTCGATAATACTAGCCAACTTCAAGAAGAGCACGAAGCTTAGGCGCTCCTCACGAAGTTGTTCCCATTCGTGAGTGCGAAAGGACTATACGTGCACTGACCGTCTATGTCTTAACGTGAGGTGGAGGAAAATATAGTTGGGGATCTTAATGAACACCTTAACTATAAAGGTGCCATGGTGATCACGAAAAGGATAAATGGCGATTGCTATGAATGGGAAATGCAATCCATGAAAGATAATGATGTTTGGATTGAAGTTGACCTTCCTCCCAATGCTAAAGTCGTTGGAAGTAAGTGGATCTTCAAGAAGAAAAGCCGACATGGATGGCAATGTACACACCTACAAGGCTCGTCACGGTAGCTAAAGGTTTTACTCAAACCTATGGCATTGATTACGAGGAGACATTCTCTCCTGTGGCGGACATAAGAGCTATTAGGATTCTCATAGCTATAGATGCACACTATGATTATGAGATTTGGCAAAAGGATGTCAAAATCGCCTTTCTGAATGGTCGTCTAGATGAAGACATCTATATGGCACAGCCTGAGGGGTTTGTGAATCCACTATTTCCTAACCGTGTATGCAAGCTTAAAAGGTCCATTTATGGACTAAAGCAAGCATCAAGGCAATGGAATAAAAGATTCGATGGAGAAATCAAAAGTTTTGGATTTACTCAGAATCTTGATGAGCCATGTGTATATCACAAAGCTAGTGGGAGTCATGTTACTTTCCTTGTTCTATATGTCGATGACATATTAATCATGGAAATCATATACCAAGTTTGAATGAGGTGAAAGCCTATCTTGGTAAATGTTTCTCGATGAAGGACTTAGGGGAAGCATCATATATACTTGGAATCAAGATCTCGGGGATAGATCAAGGCGGCTAATTGGTTTAAGCCAAAGTGCTTACATTGACAAAATATTGAAGAGATTCAATATGCAAAATTCAAGAAGGATTGTTGCCGATGCAAGTAAATCATGGTTTGAGCAACGAAGGCTGTGCTTCAACACTGCCGAGGTGGCACGCATGAAGAAAGTTCCTTATGCTTGGTTGTGGGATCTATCATGTATGCGATGCGATGCACAAGGCCGATGTGGCGTTTGCTCAAAACGACCGATCGATATCAATAGAATCCGGGTGAAATTCATCGGGCTGTTGTTAAACATATTCTCAGTACCTTAGGGCTACAAGAGATATGTTCATAGTGTATGGGAAATCGAGCGAGTAATGCATTACAGTTCTTGCGATGCATCTGGAAGTGTGACAAAGATGATCTGAAGTCTCGGACGGGTTACATATTTGTCATCAATGGAGGTGTTGTGGATTGGAAGAGCAAAAGCAGACAACACTTGCGATGTACGCTTCTGAGAAAGTGAGTACATAGCGCGTCGAGGTGCCATGGAAGCTGTTTGGATAAGGAAGTTTGTTTGGGGCTTGGTATTATGCCGTCGATTGAAAATCCTATTAAAGTATATTGTGACAATTCTGCTGCAATTACTTTTGCCCATGAACCTAGAGTCATGAAGGGCACGGACACTATCCTAGACAATATCACTATGTTCGAGAGCATGTCGAGATAGGTGAAATTGAGTTGCTCAAAGTTCACACGAGATGATAACCTAGCGGATCCTTTAACGAAGGCCTTACGGTGAAAAACTTAATCATTTGTCGATAAGTTTGGACTTCGTTTAGCTAGTAGTTTCATGCCCATCTGTGACTAAGTATTTTAGATAAAAGGATATTGTAAACATTATTATTGAAATGAAATAAAGTATTTTTGTTATGTTTATTATTCATTTATTGTGATGTTATCCTATATTTGCATGTTTAAATCTTTGAATAACTTAAGTTATTCTAAATAGTCCGTTGTCAATCAATAACATGGGAATGATATTGAATTAAGACAAATCTCAGTATTAGTTAGAATATACTTGAAAGTATATAGATACGTAGCATGACTAATTTGAGATGATATTCAATGAATTGAGTATAGGACTTATCCACCCACATGATGATACTTTATGGATCTTAGTCATTAAGTACATCATGAATATTTATCCTCGACTTGAGATACCGGAGATATGTCATGGATGTAGTGCATTTACGTGAAGCAATCTAACGCTATCGTGGCGGTAGTTATAAGGGTTGTTTTCGAAGTGTTGCGAAATTTATGATTTCGCTTGTAGTCAAAACGGATTTGTTTCCTTCAATTTATTTTGAAGTATAATCTTTGTTGGGCCCTCGTAGGGTTGTCAAGATGTTTGCATGGCCATGCCCAAGGTCTTCGGAATATGTTCGGAAGAATTGGTAATCTTGATCAATCATATAAAGCGAGAGCAGAATAGTTAATTAAGAAATGAGTGAGATCCATATTCTTATTAACATGGTATTAGAAACAAAGGATGAATATGATGATGAATCATCAAAATTGGTTTTCTCCGAAAACCATACACGAGTTATACGGGGGCATTGGCGTGTTGCTAGAGCGCTAACAAATGTCATTACGTTTGTAAACATATCCAGTGGGAGTTGTTGAAATGTATATATTTATAAAATCGTGAATGTCCGGATTCGAACTCGTGACCACGGGATTGCACACATTACGAATGAGAATTAAAGTTAATAATTAATGTTAATTGATTACGATTAATTATTATACAAAACTCGACTAAAGATCGTTAAGTATTTAACGGAAATAACTAACGACCGTTAAATGTAAAAGAAGGACTTGTAGTGAAAAATCTTAAAATGGAAAAGATATGGGTATCCTTGGGGCTTGTATATGGCGGCCATAGGGAGGGTTTCACAACCCAAACCCTAACTTGTTCCCAAAGATTTTAAACACTATATAAACAAAGGTAGGGTTAATGTTTTTATAGCTTTTGTGCACACATTAACCTAAGTTTTCTTTGTTCTTTCTCTTGCAAAAATCGCCACAATACCCTTTAGGGTGTTTGGTTTTGTTTTCTAAAACAAAGTTTTGTAGATCTAGCAATCGCTTTAATTCGTTTGTTAATTGGTGTATATAGAGCGTGGTAGTAAGACACTATTCTTACACCAATTGGTTTGAGTTATAAAGCGGTGAGGATAACTCGTTAAACCACTTTGTCACATCAATTGAAGAGATCTAGCAAATTGCAAGAGGTGCGTTACGCATTCTATCGGTTAATTAATTATTGTTATGATTCTAGTTTCCATTTGTGTACTCTGTGGTGTCTATATGTTTTATTGTATATCATATATCTTAAACTCAACAATAGCATTAAGAAAACTGTCATCCCGACCATCAAACTTTGGTTACTTAAAAAAATATCATCTTATTGTCTCCCACAGTCTGGCCAACTAATAAACTTAACCCAAAGTGTATGATTCAAAGACAAGTCTGATGGGCAGAAGTATTGATAGTAACTTTTAAATATCTATAAATGGCTCATAATGGGTTTGGCATGTGTAGTTTTTTAGGCAGCATCAAACCAGCCTAGACAGGTTGAAATCCACCAACACCTTTTTGCCCGTTTGCACTCCGAAACAGCATATGATGTTTGGCTAAATACTGATTGTAATGGTGAAGATAATACTTCTGAGTATGTTGTTTTATTATAGTAGAGCACTGGAATAAATCATAACTGTAATAAAAGAGTGACCTAACTTGAGGAAATTTTATTCCTATCTCATATAAGTTTTCTTGTTTTTTCAAAGAATGTAGTTTTGGTCAGATTCTATATGAATTAACAGGAACAATAAGAATTTTCAAATTTCATTACTTTTTATTACGACTTTAAATAGCATATCGACATCAAGACATTATATTCGAACAACATAGTATTCTAATCTATTACAGCATATCTTATATTCTAGTGTCGAATAGATACTTTAATTCATCACAGATTTTGAAACACCTCGTAACAGTAGTAGCATTAGTGTAGGATGTAACTTCTAGCAATATAGGATGATGGTGGCAATGGAGGTTTACATGCATGAGCTATGTGAAGAATGACTCGTTGGATACTTGGATGAAAATGGAAAGATATTTATAACAACTAAAAGATGATATTATTCATGATGAACAATTGAGCTCTTTGGTCATTGCTCATTTCTTTCTTTGATTGACCTTAGTTATTACCTCAAAATTAACAATTACTACATATCAGCATGTCTCGTATGTTCAATACTTATAATTGATCTACATTTTTCTATTCAACAAAACTATATTACTTTCTTAATGCTTGCTGAGACCTCTCCGAAAGTATATAGCTTTGAGACTGTTTTTTAGTTGTTTAAACCCCAAAACGGGTCAAAAGTGTATGACATGGGTGATAATATAGTCTCAACAACGCAGGCCCTTTAGAATTATCTTGCCCATGTCATAAGCCGTATTTCACATATCGTGTATCTTAGATTACTAGCTCGATTCTGTCTAATAAATCCAGGTAAAATAGACAATACCATTTAATAGATTAGAGTTATAAAATCAGCACTTATTATAACATATCATACCTATCACAAAGATTAAACCAACACAAACACATATCCACAAATCCACAAACTAAAAAAAGGAACCGAGAATACATTAACAAATCAGACGCCAATGAAACCTCGCTATCGATTCTTGAAACACTGAAACCCTAAGCGCTCACGGCTCTTAGATGTAACCTAGCAACAACCACTATGTGTGGTTAGAGAGAAATCACAGATCAAACAAATGACCAAACGATTGCTTTTCTACATGGATCTAGCACTAATCTAATGCAAAAACATGTCTATAACATGCGGCCAATACCAAAGATTTAATTGGCTAAATGAAACGGTGGTGGAAAACAAGTGTACAACATATAACAAACCCTGAAACTAAGTGGCAGCTTAGTGGAAACCCTCACAAATAAGTGCCAACTAAGTGAAAACCACTAAGAAACCCACTAACCAATATTTTAATCCCCCTAAGCCTACGGCTCGGCTCTGCTCGACGTGAACAGTGCCGGCTCGAATGCACCCAAAGCGTCCCACTCCCTCGAGCCGACCTCCCAATTTCAATGAATGTTATATAGTATAGTATATACATCATCTCAAGTTATTAATCACATTGTAATAGCACTCGGTAAAAAGCGCATCTCAATCTTTATATTTCTTCTTCTTGTCTTTACTCATGTTTTAATTATATTTCTTGTAAAAGAATGAGTTAAAAATAATGTATCAATGCTTGAAAAAATTACTACTTATTTATCAAGCAACCCTTTTCATCTAAAAAGTGCAATTATTAAATGATGCAATACGAATATGTATGATTTATGGTATCAAATAGAAAGTGCAATTGCACGTGTGGAAGTACCATCTAAAAAGGTGATTGAGGGATAAGCTTTTGATTCTCGAACCCAAAAGAATAATCAAAAGCAAAGCTACTTTGCATGGTCGTAATGGAAGGTACTCTTACCCCGGCCCATGGGATAATTCCTTTTGACTTGGTTGACCACGGCTTCTAGCTTAGAATGTATGTAACCCTTTTACGCTTTTGATCGAGGGAGTCAGGGACAAAAGATGCATAACACAACTCAACAGAAGCACGATTCAGTATTGATTACCAATAATGACACCAGTTAAGGAAATATTTGAACCTTTATCAGCAAACTGTTGCAATTGTCACTTAAACATAAAAAAACAAAACAATGAAGTGAACATTTTTAGCTGTTAATGAAAGGTAAATTCTTACCGTTGTACATTACATTACGGACCGTTTTGAGAAAGCTTATAATAGGTATTGTATGCAGATGGAGCTATACATAAAAGTGTGTTTGTAGCGTGTACTTTAATTAAACCCTCCTCTAACATGTTTGAAGTATACTTGTCAAGATCAAACTTGGTTTTGGACCGAAGGACCATCCGGCGTGCTCGAGTTATGATCGGAGGCGGATCCGGACGGTTGTCATTGTAACCGGAAGGAATGGAAAATAGCCTAAGTTTAAAAACAGGAAAACTAAAGTATACCGAAGCAGTGAGCGAAGGACACAAAAGATCGTTCGGCCGAAAAACTCAGAAAACGTGTATATGCAAAAAAAATTACGGTGGTAAAAATGAAAACAACCGCGCTATTTATAGGGAAAAAACGGAAAGGTGTAACGTCCCATCGTGTCGGACGGTGACGTGTCAGCATTAATCACCACAGAAAACGCGTCATCATCCATGTGTCAACATTCTAGGGCGCAGTAAGAAAAACGGCGCCTCGTCACAGTACGAACATTTATTAGTTTTGGCACCATTCAAAAAAAAAGGGGGGGGGGAAGCAAAATAAGTTCACCGGCAAATACCATTACGAAACTTCCAATATCATGTAATGCATACATTAACACGATACTGGGGGGACATGTTGGCGTATGTACCCGAGACACCAAACCGAAGGGTTCAAACCGTTCGGACAAACATACAGCCAATTAGTTAAGACCAAGCAGGCTCCAAGCCAACACAAAGGCAACACATGCCGAAGGGTTTCACAAAACCCCTCGGCGCAACGGCTAAATGGCGTCACTACACATAAAGGGAAAGAAATCTTGGTCGAACCTCGACCGATCCGCGAAGCCAAAGCAGTAAGTTAAACTCTCGCGAAAAGAGTCACTTTCACCCCACGTGACCGGTAAGGACAAGACTTCTCACCTATACAAGAAGAAGTTACGCATCTAGGTCAACTCTCACCCCACTTTCACACACAAGAACTCTCCTTATTATATCGTATTCTTACTCTTACGGAGCTTGGTCTAGGGATAAAACCCTAGGCGAGGCTAACGCGTGTTGTTCTTGTGTTCACAGATCCGAATAATATTTATCCGGAGGGTCGGACGGAGAGAGTAGAAGGATAAAAGCTTATTTAAGTGAAGACATATTTTACCTCAACAAATTAGGACGTAGAAGGATAAAAACTTATTTAGGTGAAGACATATTTTTACCTCGTTGAAAAAAATGGGCTAATGGTTAAAAAAAGTACTAAACTTGCCACCCTTTATTCTTTAGGGTAGCGAACAAAATTTTTTAATTTTGAGGGTATTATACTTTCAAATTCATCCTCTTTAGGGTATTTTGCAAAAAAGTTGGACATTTTGCCCCTCTTAGCAAATGATGGCAAGTATGATACTTTTTTTATCATTGCCCTAGTTTTTTATTAGTTAAATGATGGCAAGTTAAATCTATGATATGTTTTTTTTATCATTTGCCCTAGTTTTTATTATGTTAAATTTTGGATCCACACAAATTAAGATAATTTAATAATGATTTATAATTGTATTAAATTTATGATAAAAATGTTTTGTTTTAAGTTTACACTATTTACTTATTAAGATAATTTAGTTTAGTTCACCACTTCCATTTGCAAAGGACATGTACTTCTCAATTGAAAATGGAATTTAAAGAATAAATAATGTACTAGCAAATGCACGGAAAACGTGTTTTGGCTAAGAAAACGGAATAAGAATTAACAAGGGTAACGATTTGTGATAGGAAACGAATGTATTTTGGCGGAATTTGATCGGTGACGATCAAACTCAATAGGTTTATGGGTTAAGATGCCGGAATTGATCGCTTTGATACCGGTTGATATACTCTTACAGAATCAACGAGATTCAAATAAGACTATAACTAACCAAAAACACAAACAATAAGAATTGAGCTCAAGAATTAGTTAATGGGATTTGTTATGGAACTTTCGACTTGTAGAAGTTTATTACTGAGAGAATTACAAAATCAAAACCGCTTACAAATGTGAAATGAATTGTGTTATATACAAATGAAATGATGAAATGGTCAGTGAACTTTTCCGCTTAAATGGTAAGGGTTAAACTGCTTATTTGAACCCACACGTGCATGCACGCGTATACTTATTTAAACTCATATCATGTTGCAAACCACTAAAGTTTTTAAGGACCAACACCTTTACTCCTTTACTAAGAATTAATTCAAGGCATTTGTTAATAATTTTCGTGTGCACGATTGTCTAGACTTTTAAAGAGTTTGAACGTAAATAGTGTAAACTTAAAACAAAACATTTTTATCATAGATTTAACACAATTATAAATCATTAAATAAATTATCTTAATACATATCCAAAATTTAACATAATAAAAAACTATGGCAAATGATAAAAAAAAATATCATACTTTCCATCATTTGCTCTTGTGGGTAAGAGGGGCAAAAATGTCCAACTTTTTTGCAAAATACCCTAAAGAGGATGAATTTGAAAGTATAATACCTTCAAAAATAAAAAAATTTGTTCGCTACCTGAAAAATAAAGAGTGGCAAGTTTAGTACTTTTTTTAACCATTAGCCCAAAAAAAATCAACCTTTTGTAGTTATTGAATCATGGGATATATTCAAAGAGAGTTGTTTGAGGCCAGTCTTAATATAACGGATGCATTTCCAAAGTTTAATATTAAATTGACCGTGCATTTTCAAATCATCGATCCTGTACGTGTATTGATGCAGTGTTCACAGCCTAAAATGCAGCCATATGTGTCAGTGGCAGCATCCACATGGTACTATCAATTAAAACATAAAGATTCATACACTTCTTGTTTTATAACTTTAGTACAAAATAATGAATTTATGCTTAATGATATTGGTAAAATAATAATAATAATAATAATAATAATAATAATAATAATAATAATAATAATAATAATAATAAATAAATAAATAAATAAATAAAAATTTCCTATTAGGTATATGAGCTTGATCTTGATAGGGACAAAGTTCTACAATTTCTTGTTCTTCAAGGTAGAGGTGGAAATCCCAATTGTGGGTGAGTGGCCTAAATATGATCTAACAAGCTACTATAAAAGGCAGAGGTTCAAAGCATCACCACAGCGTCTACGCTCTACTCCAACTTGAACCGAATAAATATATCATTTGTGTGGATGGGATGCCAAAAATGGACTTACATAATCTCTGCCGCTGGTTTACTGTGAAGATGTTTTCCAATGTCGAACGGTTTTTGCCTCTACTCAAAGATCGCTCCACATTGGAGAACTTCTTCACGGTAAATTAGTTAAGAGAGCATTTGTAAGATCCATACCTTTCAACCCATCCTCACAAAGTATTGTTTCACTAAGGCTAGCTCAAATCGTACGTAACACAGGTCACAAGCTAAGGTTTGAAACTGCAGGTTGGGCTGCTAACTGAATTGGTATTTTCGCCTCTACTTTGATGACCAAGCAAAGATCCTTCCCTTTGTCTAGACCAGGCCAGCACATACTGCAGCATACACAACAAATTAATACTGTTTCATCTAGCACAAACTCACAAAATATTATACTAACGTTCTGAAACACAAAGTCTCATTTTTGCTGCAGCTAACAATCGTGGGCTGGCCAGTACGAGCTTCCTTTCACAAACACAACTCATAGAAACATCTTAGGGGAAAAAAAAAACCTATCAGCAACGAGGCAACGATATCAACTATCGGAAATATATAATTTATGAAAAAAATAAAATTATATACGAAACCTTGTGAGGAACTCATCCAGACGCTGTAATCACCACCACAATAAAAAAAACAATTGACAGAATGTGAACTTGATGAAGCATCTATTTGTAGGTAGGAAAATTTAAACAACTCCAAATTTTTTACACATTTCAGGAGGGACATATCCCAAAATCTTGTAAATCACTTTTTCCTTCATAGGAAAACAATTAATATTTGACAACTGTCACACCAAACTTGACGCTTTTGCTTTTCGCTACTTGCATACCAAAACGCAGTCAATATTTGACAACTAACAGATCTCATAAGACCTTCTCTATCCTCCATTCACTTTTTTATTTTTCTATTAATATTAAATAATTTAAATAGCACAATATAAAATAAACATTTATTCATTAACTTAAAAATAAATAAATAAATAAATAAAGTTGCTAACGAAATAAAATGCTAATTTTCCTCTACATTCGTAATATAAGTGCGTGCAATATGTTCCTATAGATCATAACGAAGATTGTGATAAACAACGCCACTTATTTTATTGTTTCAGATATAATAAATTTTCGATCATCGGAAGATGAAGAAATTATTAAAGAAGGTGTAGATGATGACATTTTCTGAATGGTGAAAATTTTTTGTTGAAAAGTATGAATTTTATTGTAAAAATGTGAGGCATTTTTAAGATAAATTGGGATTTTAAAAAACAATAAATAAATAATTAAAAGTGTTTTTGACTAACCAGCAGTTGGATTTTCTTGGAATACAAAAGTAACAAACGGGACTAGAAATCCCAAGAGTTGAGATCCACGTAGAACTCATATTCACATGTAACCAACGACCAATCATACCATCCATTTTTATTTAAATCATATTTCACCTTTTTTAAAAAACATATCTCGCAAACGTAAATTTTCACGACAAAAAACACTGTCATCATAACGAATTAATTATCTTTCATGATACGCATTGTTATATATTTTGATAAACATTTTTTTCAAAATTCGTCCGAAAAATCGTATATGATTTTACGAATCATATATGATTTTAAAAATCATGTATGATTCGATTTTACGAATCATATATGATATTTACAATCATATATGATTCTCAAAATCATACGTGATTCAGAAAATCGAATCATATATGATTTTCACAAATCATATACGATTTTGTTAATCGAAATTTTGAAAAAAAAGTTGTTAAAAATATATAGAGTAAGTATCTATGAAAGATAATTTAATTTCGTCACGACATATAATTTTATCACAGAAAGATTAACGGTTTGCAGATATGTAATTTTTAAAAAGGGTGAAAGTTTATCATAATAAAAACGAATTATTATTATTGATTGACGGATCATAGTAAATTTTGGTTTTATATTGAGCTTTCACGAGTCCCGAAAGGTATAAATATTCAATTTTCCCGTATGAAAGGGTGTGGTGTTTATTTGCTTCCCAAAAGTTTCCATAGCCCACACCTTGTACTCTAATAGCATCAATTTTTTTTATTATTATTATTTTTTTTTATTTTTATTATATATATATATATATATATATATATGTGTAAGTGATAGAAACAAAGTTTTTAAATTAAATTGTAATTAATTATTCAAATAACTAATAGATTGTAGTATAAGTAAAGGTGTTTTAATAAAAAAACATTACTTATTTTGTGAGGTTTTAAGTTTTTAATAAAGACTAAAGTTTAACTATTTTTAGATGAGTATAGTAACGAAATTTTGTAGCATAAAATGTAATGACAGATAAATGATACATTTGAAACAGCAAACAAATTTTAAAAAATAACGGCCAAAAACTAGAACGGGCGGTTGGCAAGGGTGGCGATGTTGGTGGCAAATTAATACAATGTTGTTATTAAGCCTTCTTCATCTTCGAGTTAAAACAATCCACCGTCCACATTTATTGTGTTCACATTTATTTATTTTTTTGAACAGAATGTTCACATTTATTCAATCTTCTGTTTCCATTTCATATCTTGTATTCCACATATTAATTCACAAATAAAGAAAAACCTACCTTCATCAATTTTAAATATTTTCATTCAACAAGGGTTCCACACAAATTCAACCATTGTCATTCTTGCTTTGTTATTTCTTTGTATATGTCCTGAAAACTTGCTTCATTTGATTAAATACGGTATGTCATCATTTTCTTTGCTACAGTTTTTCGTTAAATTGTATATGAAAACTATGAATGGCAACTGCTATTCATTTCATTAATAGAATGTATATGTGTTTGCGTTTCCATTTTTAATCAATGTTTTTTCATGTAACATGCATGTCTAGCTTCATGATGAATTATTTATTCATAACATCTTTGTCTCACAATATCTTTTAAAGTTGTTTGTTATTAATATTGTCTCTATGTTTCGGTACATAGAAACCAGTACTCTAATCTGTATTATATTCAGATCATATATGTTGTATAATCTCTGATTTTAGTTATTTGGATTCATGTATGCATGTATCAAAACAACTCCTTAGGTGTGTTTAGATGCAGGGATGTACGTTTGCACAAGTATCTCTATTATGATTATGTGATATCGAAGAATTATAACCATTATGCGACGATTAGCAGGAATAGTATTCTGGAGAAAGGATCAGGTGAAAAGAAAAACTAAATGAGAAGAATGAGAAGATTTCTAGCCGTACATTTCAAATAAGAGGGAGAATTTTAGGGGTCGATGGATCTATTTTTGTAGGTGCATTTGAAATGTGTGTTTGTAGTTTCTTCTCGTTCTTCTCATTTTAATTTTTCTTCTCATTTGATCATAACTTTATGTTATTAAGTTGCTTCAAATAGTTTTACCAATTGATTAATCTGTTATTGCTACTTGCTAGTATCAAACTCATTATTTGGCTACTAAATATATGATTATCACTTGCGTTTCGGCTTATTTATGTGAGCACTATCAGATCAGAAGAGTTGTAGTAAGAATATTTAAATCATATAGGATAAACAGAAATGTATCTCATAATTTCATAGGTTTGATTATTTCACTGAATTTTATTGAATAAATATAAAAACATTATTAAATATTATATTTTGAGTTAGTTTCTGTATTTTTTACCCATTGCAGATTCAAGAATCCGTGACCAATACACATATCTGAATCGAAAATGCCCGACCTTGAGCCAGAAAAACCAAACTCAAATCCAACCAAGGAAACTGCACTAAACTCACCCTACAATTCCCAAAAGCAACACTTAACTCACATATCACCAAGAAGCCCCTTGAGTGCCCACACTACCGAGAACGAGTCCATTGATATAAGCAATAACAGCTCTACAACCACACACAACACCATTGACCAATTATGTGACAATGTACGTGAAATGGAGAGCTCAGATCACTCCCCTTCAAGATTCAGTTATGTATCATATGGTCAGGAATCAAGAATTGATTCTGAGCTACGTTACCTTGCTGGTGGCGGTTTTGCAAAAGACGATAATAACAAAAATGAATCAGCTGATGAAAAAGAACCAACTGAAGGAGAAGAATCAGACGATACAATTCGTAAGAACAAGAAAACAAAAGGGTCTTCGCTTGCTAAATCTTTATCTTCTGGAAAACTCACAAAGCCAAGTCCCAAGAAGAGATCAGGGTTAAAGTTGAATCTAAAGAAAAAGGAAAAGACCATGAATAATGAAGATCCAAAATACCTCGGGCCATATTTACTAAAACAAGCTCGAGAATTGTTGTCAACAGGTGATCATGATCCAAATAAAGCACTTGAATTAGCCGTTCGAGCAATGAAAGCATTTGAAAGTTGTCAGTCAGAAAAACCCAATTTGGAATATGTTATGTGTTTGCATATTGTAGCGGCATTGTATTGTATTTTAAGAAAATATGATGAAGCTATTCCAATAGTTGAAAGATCAATCGAGATCACAAACATAAATGAAGGCCAAAAACACTCGTTAGCTAAGTTTGCGGGGTGTATGCAGCTTGGTGATACGTATGCTATGCAAGGAAATATTGAGAAATCAATACTTTGTTATAAAGCAGGTTTAGAAATTCAAAAACACATTTTAGGTGAACAAGATGCTCGATTTGGTGAGACGTGTAGGTATGTAGCTGAGGCTCATGTACAAGCAATGAAGTTTGATGAAGCGAAAAGATTATGTAAAATGGCTATTGAAATACATGGAAAAAACGGGACGAGTAATTCATTAGAAGAAGCGGCCGACAGGAGACTTATGGGCCTGATCTGTGATTCTAAAGGAGATTACGAAATTGCTATTGAGCATTATGTTTTGGCTCGTATGGCAATGACAGCAAATGATCATGATTCTGATGTTGCTGCTATTGATGTTTGTGTTGGTGATGCTTATTTATCATTAGCTCGTTACGATGAAGCTATTTTCACTTATCAAAAAGCATTGAATGTGTTTCGGTTTACAAAAGGAGATAATCATCCATCCGTTGCTTCTGTCTATGTTCGTTTAGCTGATCTTTACAACAAAATTGGGAAGTTTCGTGAATCCGAAACTTATTGTGAACATGCGCTACGTATTTACACAAAACAAGGTACCAAGAGTCAAAGTGACGATATTGCAAACGGGCTAATTGAAGTGTCTGCCATTTATGAGTCAATGAATGAATTAGACCGAGCACTTGACTTACTCAAGAAATCACTCAAGGCTTATGGGAAGGTCCCGGGACAAGTGACATCAGTGGCAGGGGTTGAGGCTCAAATTGGTGTTTTATATTATATGATGGGCTATTATTCTGATTCGTATGATTACTTGAAAATCGCTATCTCAAAGTTTCGGGTTGCTGGTGAAATGAAATCTGGTGTGTTCGGGATAACTTTGAACCAATTGGGACTAGCGTGTATTCAGGTTGATTTGTTTAAAGAAGCTGCAGATTTGTTTGAAGAAGCTAGAGGCATTTTGGAGACGGTATATGGACCTCATCACCCCAATACGCTCGGGGTTTATAACAACCTTGCTGGTACATATGATGCTATGGGAAGGTATTCAACCATTTTAACGATTTTATTTAGAGTAAATTACAAAATATTGTCTGTGCTCGATACTATTTGCAAAATACTGCCTTTAATTGCACCACGTGCTTACAATTTTGATCATTCTAGTTACCCATTATGCACCAAAAGCGAAATTAGTTATATAGTTAGTGACCAATTGGGTACACAAACAGAGCAATTAGAGACCATTTATGAAAACAGTAGAGACGATTTAGCGTTATTTTCACAATGGACATGAACTATCCATGCACGCAGTTTACTTTTATGTACAGTGTTGACGCGCGTACGTGTTAGTGCGTGGGTTGTATGATGTATCTTCTGAGACTGTTGTGCAGATGGGACGAAGCGATTGAGATATTGGAATATGTTGTCGGGCTGAGAGAGGATAAGCTTGGAACTGCGAACACGGATGTAGACAATGAGAAGCAATGGCTGGCGGAGCTGTTGAAAGAATCGGGCAGGGATCGAAGCAAGGGTTCGCGGTCACTGGAGTTCCTTCTTGATGGTTGATTAGGGGCTTCTGTTATTTGTATGTTTGTAGTAGTATTTATATATAAAAATGTATAGTCTTGTAGGTTTGTTTTTCTTCCATTCCTTGTGATTTCATTTTCCTAATCGAATTTAATGTAACTATGCGATAAATAATCCATATCCCATCAAATTGAAAATTTAACCAATTTGTGTGTAACAAGATTAGGCGTCCGCGCATTACGACGGGATCTAATGCATTTGCAATTTACCATTAACACATTATTGATCGCAAATTAATACTAACGCATTTGTAACCTTTTATGAAATACATACTCCCAAGTTATGTTGCATTTTACCATCAACACATTATTCATGTACATACTTCCATGACTTTTAGTTTCTTCTAAAATGGAGAAAACCATATATTTTTCTCACAAATTTCTCAATCAAATCACACAGATGAGTCATTACCACTGTGTTTTTCACTTTTTCCTTCTCCAATATTTTTACCCCAATGCAATAACTTTTTAAAAATTTCAACTTTTCATTAACCCATTCACTCCTATACAAAAAAGTCATTCTCAATCTATCCTTTATGGAAAAGGTGTGGTAACACAAATTAACACAAAAAATCATATCACATCAGTGTCACATCATTTCAACATCAAACCATTCAACACCAAAAAACACCCCTTAGAGCAATAGGTGTAATAACTCAAGTTATGAAATAACATCTCGCCACGTCAGTTTTAGCATTTCAACATTAACATAAAAAAAACATTCCTTAACATAACATCACCTCAACACCACATTTTGAGCCCTACTTTTCTTTAAAAAGATAAAAATTATAAATTCAACCCCTAAACTAATACTTCATTTAATAAACTACCTATCTTTAATAATTTTAGTTTATATGTTTCCATAGAAAAAGTTACGAAAATAAAATATTTCATAAACATTACATAAAATACAATACGAAATACGATACTATACGAAACACGATACGAAAAAAAACTTACGAACTAAAATACAATACAATACGATTGCTCCCCGCATGCAGAATCATATTCAGGAGACTCCTTGCATGGAAAATCATATTCGTAAATCCATGGACATATTCAGTTGACTTTTGTTGACGCCTTACTTGCTCTTCCTCTACTTTTAATGCCTCTTCATCTCACATAAGATTATATAGTTGTGTCTCAGTCAATCCGTGCTCATCAAGTGGTTCCTCTGCTGGTGGAAATGAAGAAATTGGAGACTTGGGTTGGTGTGTTGCTTGTTGTGATGACGAACCACCCATAGTGTTTTCCTTATGCATCCAATGGCTTTTGTGACTTATGTTATCGCTAATTTGTGACACACATTTCCCCAACATTTTCTTGATCTCGTAATCTTTCCAACCTTCCTCGCGCAAAAATTCCTGAATGACAGTACGTCTTTCAGGCGAAATGTCATTGCAATTCGCATAATGTTTCCTCATATCATCTTTCAATCTACTTGCATTGCTAAACATCTCGGTTACCTCGTAAACTTTTTCCCTGCGAAAGTTATTGCCGTCAATCAGTTTCTGAACGCCATCCTTGACTTCTTTTGTGGGAGATTACAAGCCATGGTTTGGGAAAGTAAATTGTATTGAAATTATGATTTGAGTTAAATGTATGGAAAGTGTGTAAAAATAATATGTAAATATGGGTATTGACGTGCTAGTTGTTATATTATTCGCCAGCGTCCTTGGAGAACACCAAAAGCACGTTCAACATCCTTCCATGCACTTTCTTGTCGCCTTTTAAAGAAAGTGTGTTTATCATCTAACGTATGTGAGCACGATTTGACAAAAGTAACCCACTGTGGTTAAATTCCATCAGCTAAGTAATATCCATTTTGAAACTCAACTCCATTTACCTCAAATGGAGCTATAGGGGCAACATCATCAAGAATTTCATCGAATAACGGCGAATTATCTAAAACATTGATATTGTTATTCACACCCGCTACCCCAAAAGTGCATGCTAAATCCACAAATCATGAGACGCAACAACTTCAAGCATTATAGTCGAGTATTTTTTTATCACTTCTATCATATTGCCCCTACCATGACACTAGACAATTTTTCCATTCCCAATGAATACAATCAATGCTACCAAGCATTCTCGGAAAACCATGAACAAGCTCATGTCTTGCATATAGATTTTGAATGTCTTGAAAAGTTGGTTTTCTTAAAAATGATACGAACCAAACTGATGAAGAAAACAAAGAACAGAGATAGGTTTTTCCGTGTACTCAGACCGGTTCTATTCCCTCCTCCCTACAACTAATGAATCTCAACCCTAATTAAACTTGTGTATTCTTGATAAGCAAGAAAACATTAATAGATAATAGATAATTACTTAATATAAGGAAACTAAATAAACAATAAACTTACAACAGCTTTCATAATTACATAATTAAATCTCAAACCCCTCAATGTTCATATCATTACTCCGGCCCCCAAAAAACACCTTGTCCTCAAGGTGTTGCTTCTAACATCTGTATTCCTGGATCCCACGTTTTCCCTTATGAACATGTGTCTTGCCAATTAACATGAAACTGCAAATGTACATCCAAAATAGATTTACAGTGTGGGTCTTTAATTAATTTGAAGTCAACAAATAAATACCAACCATCTTCAAGTCTTCTAGCAAGCAACAAGTATGATCCATGTTTCAGCCCCACATCAATCCACATGCTTTCACCCCTGCCATACACAATTCTGCCAACATCGTTC
This sequence comes from Chrysanthemum lavandulifolium, assembly GCA_022545495.1. NCBI lineage: Eukaryota > Viridiplantae > Streptophyta > Magnoliopsida > Asterales > Asteraceae > Chrysanthemum > Chrysanthemum lavandulifolium. The sequence goes on along the minus strand of CM040244.1, from coordinate 138,273,259 downwards.
AACTCACCATCAGAGTTGTTTTCTTTATCAGTACAAATTCAAAAAATTTAACAAACCCTTTCTCTTCTGGTCCTTACTCATCTTTGTCTTTCTTAAGATCAGATCTTGTATTTTTAAATACTTCCTCATCTTCTTTGAAATCAGTCTTGTTTTTAGGTGGCGACAAACATCCTAAAATCATCATAACCTCGCCGTATTGGTGGTATATATGGGGTCGTCTTTGTGGCTACCTTGGTGATTTGAGGCACGGGATCCACCTGTGTTGATTGTGATACGGGTAGTACCCAAGATCATTTGCTTCAGTTCCTCAAACTTCGCATCAGATTCTTCCTTTATAGCTTTAATACTCGCATCTAACTTCACAATACCGTCATAAAACTTCTTCTCCAAAGCATCCATGCGTGCTTTTTCTTTTTCCTTATACTCGATGAACTCAGCATCCAATTCTGCAACTTTTTTTTACTCGTGACTTCTGATGAACAGTGATTCGCGATGAACAGTAAATTCACCAAAATGATGAAGAAAACAAAGAACAGAGATAGGTTTTTCTGAGTCCTCAGACCGGTTGGATTCCCTCCTCCCTAAAATTGATGACTCCTAACCCTATTTAAACTTGTGTATTCTTGATAAGCAAGAAAACATTAATATATAATTACTTATTATAAGAAAACTAAATAAACACTAAACTTCTAGCAGCTTTCATAATTACGTAATTAACTATCAGACCCCTCAATGTTCGTATCAAAAAACTATGGGCTAAACAAATCAATAACGCACAAATTGAAATTATCTAAACAATCACGTACGGTATGCTTACTCATTTGAAAATATTCATCAAATTCATCGGGTGTGATATCGTATGCTAATTGGCGTATGACGGATGTGCATTTCATAATAACACTTATACTCATTCGACCCATACAATCGGGTGCTTGGATAAAGAATTGAAAATGTGGTGGAAGAGGATCGGCAAATATAAGATTCAATACTAGAAATAGTTTTCGGCTCATACGATACCTTTTTCGAAAGTATGAATGCGGATACTTACAACCTTCATTAAAATAGTCGGCCATTAAACGAATCTCGGCAATCTCACGTTCACAAAAAATTGGGTTACTGGTTAACCGGGAAGATTGCGCTTCTTCTGATTGTAACCATTGGTACTCGTAGGCGGCCATTATACATAAAGCGTTGGTTTCGTCTTCGATATCGGGAAGGGTCACATGTTCTGCGTAACTTGGATGCGGATTCATTGTGAGAGAATTTTTTTTAATAAAGTGGGTTTGAATTTTTTGTCTGAAAAATGGTTAGATAGTGGTATGATATATATAAGGGGGTTTTGAAAATTTTTTTTTTTTTTGAAATAATAAACTAGCCGTTGGCTAGTTATAGTTTTTTTTTTTAATAATTTTTAAAAATCCTATATTCATAGTCTCCAAGCTAAGTTAATCAAGGCATCATCAATTCATCATCATCAACCTCCTTTTATCCTAAGTCCACAATAATCATGAACATACACATATGATTAAATTACTTTAACAAGTATGCTATAACAATGGTTTTATGATCATAGCTCACCTCTTAACATCTCTTAATTATCATAATTATCATATATTGATCATATGATAATTATTCCCCATACAATTACTAACTTAAATCCATAAACTTGTTCCATGATTACCATTAGCCCATTAATTAGTTAAGACACATCTTTACCCAAATTCCCAAATTAGGGTTCATAAACCTTAATTTATAAATTCGTAATTAACACTAATTAACTGTTACTTACTTGCTATAATCATGCTAAGGATCTGTCTATTGAATTACCATCTTCAATATATCACAAAACTTCTACATGCTTCTCCTCCTTTCCCCTCTTTCTCTCTTATCTCATACCACCAAAAACACACGGGAGTATGTGAAAATTTCCAGATGTATGACTAATAAACTAATAGGGTGACTCAACAAAAAGGGCAAAATAGTCATTTCTTTTTGGCCGGCTTAAGTCGATACGCCATATCCATTCTCATGGATACACCGTATTGCACTAGAACAAGTTTGTTATACTTTAGGGCCGATACGTCGTATCTATTCCCATGGATACACCGTATCCAAGCTAGGCTACCAATAATCCATATTCACATTTCTGCATACACAATATCCAAACCTATCTCAATACACCATATTGAAGTTGGCAGACCCAAAACAATTTTCCATAATTTTCTTAATACGTTGTATACACTATTTTTGATACGCCGTATCCAATCTATGACAGTTCAACACTTATGTTCTTCATTTATTCAAAATACTATAATACATTAGTCCACACTGTTGTTCCCTATTCACTATCGTAAAACAGTTAAGTATTTAGAAATAAGTTAATAGTGAATCTATGACTGATAAGATGTAAGTAAAACACAATGAATAATTTTCAACATAATATTCTTTATTAGAAATGAATCAAACAAGAATACATTACCCAAGTACTTGGAATAGTACTTGGGATTGAAATGACAAAGTTGGTAACTCCTCTCAAGCTCGAAGCTAAGTCTCGAGCACAACCACAAGTACCCACTAAGTTATCTCATGGATTAAGTTGTATTTGGAGGAGTGAAAGATGGCTTGCGTGTATGTGTGTTTTACAATTCACAAGCTTAATCTTTCACTCTATCTCTTATGCTATTTATACAAGTATGAGTTTTAACTCTTTCCTAAGTGACAACCGACATTTACAAAAGACAAAATCTTGATGTATTTTGTCTCATTCTAAAGACTATTTTAGGTAAGAGACAAGATTGCTTTCCAAAGGTCGGTGATGACATTGAGCTCGATCGTTTGCCATTCGTGTAAAGTTGACTTTGGTTGATAAGGACTTCATCTTATCGATTCAAACTTATCCCGCCTTATCCCCTTATTCTTGATCTTCATATCCTTCCGCCTTCTACTTCATTTGTCTTGATGTAAGTAGTTGGAGAGGAGTTTTAGGGATTAGGTGAGTTATTGTCATCACCACCGAATCCACCATCTTCTTCTTGACTCGATTTTCACTCTTTAAGTTCCGCCTGCGGGTGGAGAGACTTCTTCTTAGCCTCATCTTGAGTATCTCGAAGATGGCTCACCGAGAGACTATGCACTCAATGACTGTTAGTGTTTAACGGACTAAACACTTAGGATATATTATATTCAAATCCTAGATCAAGGGGTTTGGGTATTCTTGAACCCAATGTCTCCCCTATTTGGATATACAAATAGCCTAAGTGTTTGATCAGTGTAAGTGAGCAAATGGCTTCTTCTTACACTGAATGTACTAATGAATACAATAAGGAACTCTGAGTATTTTAACATGTTAGGTCACTAGTTTTACAACACAAGCTTATAAGAGAAGAGATAAGGCGATTGAACAAGTAAGCCAAACACACACACACAAGTATACTTGACCGGTTATGCGTAGAGTGTAGTGAAAGAGAATAACTTGAACAACCAACCTTCAAATGAAGGTTATTACAATGTATTTATAGGCAAGGAGCTAGGGCAACACTCCTCTCCTTCCTATTCCTTATTGGGCTTGGATCAAGCTTATGGGCTTCTACATAAGCTTGACCTTAATCAAACATAAAGGCCATAACAAAGCTACCTATTACATATGAAATATAAATACTTGAAATATCGCTAGGAGTGATTCCAACAATCTCCCCTCAAGTATATATGAATGTAAACGGTGAAGGCGTTGATGTAATAGTAGGCGTGGAATCTTCGGCATTCTTCTTTCTTGTGAGAGGAATTGCCTTGATTCAAACAATCTCCCAGTGTAGAGATAGTTATCTTTGAATGGTTAAGCTTCACGTCATCTTTAACTTTGTTCTTTGATCATTTGTTCTTTGTGGTGAAAGTGATAGTATGTTGTTGTTCCGCATCGACCGCCTTTCAGTGCCTCGCTTTGCTCCAATGTCTCCACGTCATTCTTCAACATGCTCACACGCTTTTTGACGTTGGAAATCAATATCGATGAAGTTCTTTAAGTCTTTAACTTTGTAGACTCTTTGGTTGACGAAGAATCATTACGACGGTTGTGTTGCTTTTGAATAGAACTTCCATTAGTGATGATGTTGGCGTGAGCATGAGAAGAATCAAGACGATCATTCCGCCCGAGCTTCCATAAGAAGAAAACATTGCAAGCGGTTAGAAATAAGCGGTTTCCAGCACTTACAAGTTTGAACTTGAGTGTTAACGAAGATAGTGTGAAAACACAACTCTAATTCTTACAAAGGCCGCTCTGAACTGGAGTCCCAAGTGAGATAACGCGATGCATGAAGTACATCTGATTCGAGATGAGTCCGAGGTACACCAAGCATCACCTCACGACGTAGACCGTTTGAGACACACTCCCGTAATCCACGGGAGTTACCAAGCGACCGCCGTCGGTCGTTTGATGTTGACCCCGGCAGAGTTTCCATTCAATCACCGAGGATCACGGATGTGAACCTCTCATAAATGTTCTCGACAGATTGCTAAGATCATGAAGGACTCGATATGAACCACCGAATCATCGAAGACCTTATTGTTGATCAACAAGTGATTAAATGTCAAGTGTTCCTAAGAGATCTTTTGATGAATCTCGTGGCTCTAGACTCAATAGTGCGTTTTGGTTTTCTGAGCGGAGACTAGGGAGAGGGTCTCCTTCTTCAATACCAACGATCTCAAGAGAAAGCCAATAGTTTATGTAGGGTTCCTGTGAGAATGAAACAAGCTCATTGAGAGAAACTTGAGTGGCTAAGAAGGTTTAGTGCATGCGCCACCGGGTCCATGACGACTTTTAATCTTCAATACCGTGTCACTAAGTGACAACCAAGAGTATATGAATTGAACCGATTGTCGCCTAAGTTGAATAATGCGGAGGGCTATTTCTTTTCACCCTTTTCTTTACATTTCTTTTGATTCTTCAACTCCTTCTTTCTCCGATTCTCATTTTCTCCTTTTACAATCTTTCCTAAGGACTTCTAACACTAACTAATGGTAGTGTCCTTGGGTAGATCCCTCCGGCTCAAGCGGATGATAGGACAGTTATTCCTAACCTTAGTCACCTTATAACCCATGACTAACCTATGTTTGCCATTATAACCCTTTGTAAGTTAAAATATCTCTCAAAGGGTTTGTTAATGAAAACATGTTTGAACCATCGTGAGAGATGATGTTTTGCATAAATACTCCTCCACATGTGCTTAATAGTTTGAAAGGTTAAATGCACGGTGAGGAAAGAGCGCACTTTATGAATTGATCCACTAAAGATAGACAATCTCCCGCGAGACACGGTTACGTTGAATAGTTAATGTAAAACCCTAAAAATATAAACACATAATAAGACTATTTTACCCTTGAAGTCGAAATTATAAAATACGTAAAATACGTTTTTAATCATTTAACGAAATTAAAACTAAACTTACGAATAATTAAAACTTAACGAATGAGAGTGCGCGATCGATTTTGTCTGACGAAGATTTAAACGTTTACATAAATATGTTGGGCGCGTTTGTTTTGTTTTGTGTTGACTCAAGCGAAGCCCATAGGGCGTTTGTTTGTGTGTTCGGTTGGGCCAAGCCAAACCCAACCCTCCTAAAGCCCTAAAACGAAAATACTACTATATATACAATACATAAACTCAAAAGTGAAACCCTAGTTTAGTTTTGGTTGCCTCTCTTTTCTTTTGCTCCTACTCGGCCGAACCCTACAACCTTTGGTGTCGAGATTTTGCTTCAACCAAGTTAAGGTATAACATGTTTCTCGTCTTCCTTTGATGCACCTTAAGTTAATATGTTGTAGCTAGTTTGTTTTGTCGACTTGTGTTTTCTTTTGTGACGAGCCGTACGAAACCCTAAACCAACCGAAAATCATAGAAAGTAAATTAAACCATATGAGGGCTGTTTGAATCAACTTGGGTGAGGAAGGGCATGTTAAGATACTATTAAAACAGGTCATATGGCTTTCATGGGTCATGGGTGCGTTTGGGTAGGTCAAACATGTGCTTTTATTGGTTTTAATAAACCCTAAAAACTGGACAGCATCATATGTCGAATTTGTGTGTGTTATAGATCCAATTTTATAAGTGCAATAACCTGGGTTTTTGTGGGAAAAGTTTATTTTATGTCTTAGTTAAGTTTTCCAAGTGGTTTGGTCGAATTTGGAGTTGTCTAAGTCGTATTTTTGAATTTTACAAAATCAAGTGTCAAAGCTGAGAAAACGGGTCTGAAATTTAGTTGTATTGTTTGATTTTTCATTTTCAAACCATAAGGAATTGGGAGCTCTCCTTTTACAGGAGTGATATTTATGACATAAATGAATTTCTGGGAGTTTTGGGAATTTTTCCAAGGTGTCTAAACAGGTCCAATAAGTGTAAACTTTTAAAGTGTATTTTCTGATTACTTTCTGGATAGGTCTGGATTTGTGATTTTCCATAGACCATTTAGCATGGAAATAGAACCCACCAATTTTTGGAGAGTCTTTTAAATCATATGGGAACCCCTGGGATTTTTCTTGATTTCATTTGAGCTAAGTAAGTATTTTATAAAAATCGCTAAAGTCTGGTCCGAATATGAGTTTAAGAAACTGAAAGATAAAATATGATATCAATAGGTAACACACTTACAAAGGCATAAGAAGCATAAAAGGAACTAATAAGTATTATACTTAATCGTAATCCGTGTAGATTCATTGAAGAAGGCGATGGCGTCGTATCTTCGTGTTCGCTCATTCATTTGCTTTTCCTCATTTATGTTAAGGTACGGATATTCATCTTACTTTAAGACACTTATGTTATCGTCTGATATTTCGACCTTTTCAAGAAGGTTCCTTATGATGTTCTTTTCGTTCGCTTTCTATTTCACTTATTAGGATTTCCGATACCATTGCTATGAACCCTTTTCGAATGTTTGATCATTACTTATCCGAACTATGTTCTAGTGAACTATGCAATATCTCGATGTGAACTTATGTTAGGAAGACTTTGATATGCACATTTGTTGAACTTTGCTATGGTTGATTATGAACTTCGATTATGAACTTTCGCTTATGAATGTATGATATGCCACTATGATATGAACCTCGACTTCGACTATCGGATATGAACCTTATGATATGAACTATCGATAAGTTATCTGTGACCTTTATGATGAATTATGATCTCATGTCATTTATGACAATCTGTTTGACCTAAGTTTAGTTTGACACCCGAGCCAAATATTTAACTAGTCATGGGGTTCCATGTCCGTATCGATGATGCACCTCGATATGACTCTAGGCGTAGAGTGATGTTACGCCACGCCTCTCGGATGGTGTAAGGAAGGGCGTATGGATGCATCCTAGATCCATTATCCATTATCGATATGTTTTACGGTGAATGATGTCGTGCAATACGCGTCTTCACAAATTCAGGAGCTAGCTACTCCATTGGTTACTTGAGGTCTCCCTCATATTATATATGGTATTCAGGTCACCCTCAAGAATAAAATGGTTACTTATGATATGTATGATCCGATATGTTTCGGGCTCATGGTAGTTGACTAAATCTTTATCATTACTTTTGTGTTAAGTATTCTGTATGATTCGGTATTTCAGTGTTTATATTATGTATTACGATATGATATGCTAGTGAACGTGCTTATGACGTATTTGTTTAAGTGATTATTAGTTGCCATGCTAGGACGGGATTAATCGTTAAAACATGATTCGTATATCGATATTATGATTTGTTATCTTTACGTGAATGCGTTGATTTGCGAGATGAATGTGCTAGTGTACAATTGAGTATTTTGGAAGTTTAGTATGTATGATGGTTCGATTAATTTTATAAACGTTGCCTATCGGTTGGTTATATGTCGCATATGTGACCGCCATGTTAAAACTCTACGATGTTAAGATTTAATCGAGAACCGGTTTAGCTTATGATATCATTACGATAATTGCTAATGGCTATGTTATGTCTTTGTCTGCATTTGATTATAGCTTGTCTCATCGTGTTCTATCCGTATGTATAGTCGCCATGATTTGACTTCTAATTCACTGCTACGATATTGAATAAGTGTGTTAAATGTAGATTAATTGATTTGTATGAATGCCATGTTTACCTTCTAGGAACCGTCGTTAGTCCTTAGACTTTTCGCTTGGTTTATATGTAATCTATCTTCTTGATATGTTAAATGCCCGGTTATTTTGATATGTTTGCGCTTGTGTCATCAATATGCTATGTGAGTTTGCTCTTGATTGCTAGTTGTTCTTTCGGATTACGTGTGTTTGTGTTCGCATAATCCTCTATGATTCCTTTATGCTCACTCACTGCGACTTCGTTATTCGTTTCATTTGTTTGGTTTGCATTTGCTTTGTTTAGTTTCGTTTCATTATATACATTCACTGGGCTTTGTAAGCTCACCGCACTTTTCTTTTCTGCGGCGGTATTAAGCATTTCAAGATGAGCTTATGGGATAGGCGATCCGGGTTTGAGAGTAGAGTTGAGAGCAAGACTTTACCATAGAGATCTTAGATTTATTTGGAAGTTTTAACTATTTATGTTTTCTTTTGAATATTTTGTAAAGGCTTCCGCTATTATCAGCGCTTATTAAAGTTCGATATGAAACCAGACAGATATCTTTACCCTTGCCTGCCTGGGTGTTACAATTTATGGTATCGAGCTCTAGGTTTTAGGACCCTTAGAGCTTAGGCTATGACCGTGAGAAGTGGGTAGACATTAGGTTTCCGTCTGCTCAAATATTTTTCGATTCCTTTTGATGGTCGCTCGATTTGACTTGATATCCTTTGCCTTCACCGAATTGGCCCTCCTTTGTTCGCAGATCGAATTTTGTTATTTTGTTTTCGCCGTCCGTTTGTCGATCGTTAGATGGAGACTAACCGTGGAGCCGAAGAAGATGGTGCCGACCACGCTGTCTGCGGCGGTTCTGTCTTTGGAGAGGTTCGTGAGCGGAAGTTACACTCGATTGCCGTCGTTGTCGAGACATCCGGATGTTGTTGGAGGAAGTTGGATGGACAAACCAAAGGCGCAAGAGACGGGGACAAGATTCAACCGGTGGTGAAAAGATTCATCTACTTCATATGATTTGGGCGCGACTTATGTCATTCTCGATTCGTTTGTCATGCGTTTCAAGACGGTTTGATACTACTAAGTGATTACGATCCGTATTGCTTTTCTCTGATTTGTTCGGAACTCGGTGTGAATGGTGAAGTTTTATCGTTTAGCATTCTGGTATATCTCAGCTTTTCTTTCTGGTTCGTCAGTAATAAGTCATGAGGAAGAATACGAGGTGGACTCGGATTTGGAATCTACGGCTACTGGTAGGTTTAATCCGACACGAGAATAGGAGTTTCGTTTCTGATTAGTTACTCTCTTTATGAGAATTTTCTGACGTTTAATTTTGAGCTAGGTTCTTTTGTTTTAATTTGACGTTTGAATCTGGGATTTTTAAGTTTTGTTTTGGAAGTTCATCTTAAGACGATTCTGCAAATTTTGTTTGATTAATGGAAATAAAACAAAATTTTGAAAGTATATTTCCTGTCTGTTGTTTCTTTCTGATAGATTCGTTAAGTTTCCGTTAGTCCTCGTAAGTTTTGTCCGCTATTTATTTATTTTTTTCTCCATGATGTTGTTACCGCTTGAATGAAGTATGACCATCATGATGGTATACTCATGTGGATCTGGTTTGTTATAGGATGTTATTTGCTATCTGTGTATTATCTGTATGTGGTATGCTTTGTTATGATATTAGTTATGTGTTTTGTCATGACCCGAGACAGAATATAATGACAATAAGAACTTTTATGTGATGCAAGTATTATGACGCTGATCAACGTAATAATACCGAGATCACATAATCTGAACTTATTGAAGGTATCGACGTCTGGGAAATGCCTGTAGTTGATGTGTGATAGGACTTTGACTTGTATCTCGTTATTTGGTGCTTCTCATGTTCGTTTGAATTCATTACCTAATTGTGAGATTTAGTGATATCGCTTTCATTATAAGTTATGTACGCTTGAAATCAAGTTTTATGATGCACGAACCTATAGATTGCTATGCGCGCTTAAGCTTATCGTCTCCACGCATTTCTGCGACTATTGAGGCCGATAGGATTTATTTCGCCTATGCATATGATGTCCTCATCATTAGATATCTCGAATAAGTTAGAATTTGTCGTTTGATTTTCTGCCGTCTCATCTGTTCTCCGCCATTATTCTGATATGAATATAATTATCTATTATAAGTAATTGACTATCGATTTGATTTCTGAATAAGTTTGAGTTTGAATATTCCGATAAGAAATCCATTTGTTTCGAGATAAGATTAACGTTCGATATATTCCTAGAAATTCTGAAATCCGATTCGTTTTCTGTTCTGTTCCGTCTTGTCCAATTTCGAGGACGAGTATTTTAACATGTTAGGTCACTAGTTTTACAACACAAGCTTATAAGAGAAGAGATAAGGCGATTGAACAAGTAAGCCAAACACACACACACAAGTATACTTGACGGTTATCGTAGAGTGTAGTGAAGAGAATAACTTGAACAACCGACCTTCAAATGAAGGTTATTACAATGTATTTATAGGCAAGGAGCTAGGGCAACACTCCTCTCCTTCCTATTCCTTATTGGGCTTGGATCAAGCTTATGGGCCTTCTACATAAGCTTGACCTTAATCAAACATAAAGGCCATAACAAAGCTACCTATTACATATGAAATATAAATACTTGAAATCTTGTTTAGGAGTGATTCCAACAATCTCCCCTCAGTATATATGAATGTAAGCGGTGAAAGCGTTGATGTAATAGTAGGTGTGGCGTCTTCGGCATTCTTCTTTCTTGTGAGAGGAATTGCCTTGATTCAAACAATCTCCCGGTGTAGAGATAGTTATCTTTGAATGGTTAAGCTTGACGTCATCTTTAACTTTGTTCTTTGATCATTTGTTCTTTGTGGTGAAAGTGATAGTATGTTGTTATGCGCATCGATGCGCTTTCGGTGCCTTGTTTGCTCCAATGTCTCCGTCATTCTTCAACATGCTCACACGCTTTTTGGCGTTGGAAATCAATCTTGATGAAGTTCTTTAAGTCTTTAACTTTGTAGACTCTTTGGTTAGGCGAAGAATCATTACGGCGGTTGTGTTGCTTTTGAATAGAACTTCCATTAGTGATGATGTTGGCGTGAGCATGAGAAGAATCGACACGATCATTCCGCTCGAGCTTCCATAAGAAGAAAACATTGCAAGCGGTTAGAAATAAGCGGTTTAAGCACTTACAAGTTTGAACTTGAGAGTGTTAATGACATAGTGTGAAAACACAACTCTAATTCTTACAAAGGCCGTTCTGAGCTGAGTCCCACAAGTGAGATAACGCGATGTGCCGAAGTACATCTGATTCGAGATGAGTCATTGAGGTACACGAAGCATCACCTCCTGACGTAGACCGTTTGAGACACACTCGCGTAATCCGGGGAGTTGAAAGCGACACTGCTTGTCGAGGCATTTGATGTTGACCTGGCGAGTTTCCATTCAATCGCGAGGATCACGGATGTGAACCTCTCATAAATGTTCTCGACAGTTGCTAAGATCATGAAGGACTCGATATGAACCAGAATCGCGAAGACCTTATTGTTGATCAACAAGTGATTAAATGTCAAGTGTTCTAAGAGATCTTTTGATGAATCTCGTGGCTCTAGACTCGATAGTGCGTTTTGGTTTTCTGGCGGAGACTAGGGAGAGGTCTCCTTCTTGATACCGGTGATCTCTAAGAAAGCCAATAGTTTATGTAGGGTTCCTGTGAGAATGAAACAAGCACATTGAGAGAAACTTGGTGGCTAAGAAGGTTTAGTGCATGCGTCCTTTGGGTCCATGACGACTTTTAATCTTCAATACGGTGTCACTAAGTGACAACCCGTGTATATGAATTGAACCCGATTATGCGCCTAAGTTGAATAATGCGGAGGGCTATTTCTTTTCACCACTTTTCTTTACATTTCTTTTGATTCTTCAACTCCTTCTTTCTCCGATTCTCATTTCTCCTTTTACAATCTTTCCTAAGGACTTCTAACACTAACTAATGGTAGTGTCCTTGGGTGATCCCTCCGGCTCTGGCGGATGATAGAGACAGTTATTCCTAACCTTAGTCACCTTATAACTCCATGACTAACCTATGTTTGCCATTATAACCCTTTGTAAGTTAAAATATCTCTCAAAGGGTTTGTTAATGAAAAACATGTTTGAACCACTGTGAGAGATGATGTTTTGCATAAATACTCCCCTCCACATGTGCTTAATAGTTTGAAAGGTTAAATGCACGGTGAGGAAAGAGCGCACTTTATGAATTGATCCGCTAAATGTAAAACCCTAAAAATATAAACACATAATAAGACTATTTTACCCTTGAAGTCGAAATTATAAAATACGTAAAATCGTTTTAATCATTTAACGAAATTAAAACTAAACTTACGAATAATTAAAACTTAACGAATGAGAGTGCGTGATCGATTTTGTCTGACGAAGATTTAAACGTTTCGCAAATATGTTGGGCGCGTTTGTTTTGTTTTGTGTTGACTCGCCGAAGCCCATAGGGCGTTTGTTTGTGTGTTCGGTTGGGCCAAGCCAAAACCCAACCCCTCTAAAGCCCTAAAGCGAAAATACTACTATATATACAATACATAAACTCAAAAGTGAAACCCTAGTTTAGTTTTGGTTGCCTCTCTTTCTTTTGCTCCTACTCGGCGAACCCTACAACCTTTGGTGTCGAGATTTTGCTTCAACCAAGTTAAGGTATAACATGTTTCTCGTCTTCCTTTGATGCACCTTAAGTTAATATATTGTAGCTAGTTTGTTTTGTCGACTTGTGTTTTCTTTTGGTCGACGAGCCGTCGAAACCCTAAACCAACCGAAAATCATAGAAAGTAATTTAAACCATATGAGGGCTGTTTGAATCAACTTGGGTGAGGAAGGGCATGTTAAGATACTATTAAAACAGGTCATATGGCTTTCATGGGTCATGGGTGCGTTTGGGTAGGTCAAACATGTGCTTTTATTGGTTTTAATAAACCCTAAAACTGGACAGCATCATATGTCGAATTTGTGTGTGTTATAGATCCAATTTTATAAGTACAATAATCTGGGTTTTGTGGGAAAAGTTTATTTTATGTCTTAGTTAAGTTTTCCAAGTGGTTTGGTCGAATTTGGAGTTGTCTAAGTCGTATTTTGAATTTTACAAAATCAAGTGTCAAAGCTGAGAAAACGGGTCGAAATTTAGTTGTATTGTTTGATTTTCATTTTCAAACCATAAGGAATTGGGAGCTCTCCTTTTACAGGAGTGATATTTATGACATAAATGAATTTCGGGAGTTTTGGGAATTTTTCAAGGTGTCTAAACAGGTCCAATAAGTGTAAACTTTTAAGGTGTATTTTCGATTACTTTCGGACAGGTCTGGACTTGTGATTTTCCATAGGCCATTTGGCATAGAGATAGAACCCACCAATTTTGGAGACTCTTTTAACTCATATGGGAACCCTGGGATTTTTCTTGATTTCATTTGAGCTAAGTAAGTATTTTATAAAAATCGCTAAAGTCTGGTCCGAATATGAGTTTAAGAAGCGAAAGATAAAATATGATATCAATAGGTAACACACTTACAAAGGCATAAGAAGCTTATAAAAGGAACTAATAAGTATTATACGAATCGTAATCCGTGTAGATTCATTGAAGAAGGCGATGGCGTCGTATCTTCGTGTTCGTTCATTCATTTGTTTTTCCTCATTTATGTTAAGGTACGGATATTACATCTTACTTTAAGACACTTATGTTATCGTCTGAGATATTACGACCTTTTCGTAAAGGTTCCTTATGATGTTCTTTTCGTTCGCTTTTCTATTTCACTTATTAGGATTTCCGATACCATTGCTATGAACCCTTTTAGAATGTTTGATCATTACTTATCGAACTATGTTCTAGTGAACTATGCAATATCGATGTGAACTTATGTTAGGAAGACTTTGATATACACATTTGTTGAACTTTGCTATGGTTGATTATGAACTTCGATTATGAACTTACGCTTATGAATGTATGATATGCCACTATGATATGAACCTCGACTTCGACTATACGAATATGAACCTTATGATATGAACTATCGATAAGTTATCTGTGACCTTTATGATGAATTATGATCGTGTCATTTATGACAATCTGTTTGACCTAAGTTTAGTTTGACACCCGAGCCAAATATTTAACTAGTCATGGGGTTCCATGTCCGTATCGATGATGCACCTCGATATGACTCTAGGCGATAGAGTGATGTTACGCCGCGTCTACGGATGGTGAAGCATATTTGTGAATATGTAGGAAGGGCGTATGGATGCATCCTAGATCATTATCATTATCGATATGTTTTCGGTGAATGATGTCGTGTGCAATACGCGTCTTCACAAATTTTGGGAGCTAGCTACTCCATTGGTTAATTGAGGTCTCCCTCATATTATATATGGTATTCGAGGTCACCCTCCGAATACAATGGTTACTTATGATATGTTATGATCGATATGTTTACGGGCTCGTGGTAGTTGACTAAATCTTTATCATTATTTCTATGTTAAGTATTACGTATGATTCGGTATTTCAGTGTTTATATTATGTATTACGATATGATATGTTAGTGAATGTGCTTATGACGTATTTGTTTAAGTGATTACTAGTTGCCATGCTAGGATATGATTAATATGTTTAAACATGATTCGTATATCGATATTATGATTTGTTATTGTTACGTGAATCGTTGATTTGTGAGATGAATGTGCTAGTGTGTAATTGAGTGTTTTGGAAGGTTAATTATCGTTGCCTATCGGTTGGTTATATATATGTGACTGCCATGTTAAAATTACGATGCCATATTAAAACTAAACTATGCTAAGGTTAGGATTTGATATGAGTCTCTGGTTTAGCTATTATATACGCCATGACTTGTCTCGCTATTTCATTGCTACAATATTGCATTAAGTGTATTAAATGTTGATTAATTGATTTGTATGAATGCCATGTTTAATTTTAGAAAGTGTTTCGTTAGTTTTTAGACTTTTCGTTTGGCTTATATGTAATCATTATTCTTGGTATGTTAAATGTGTTTGGTTGTTCGATATGTTTGTGTTTGTGTCATTAATGTGCTATGTGATGTCTAAACTGTTATGTTGTTGTTTGGATTTACGTATGTTTGTGCTACCGCATAATCCTAAAAGATCCGTCCTTCATTATTTCATTTATTTTCGTTTATTTGTATGGTTTGCATTTGTTTTGTTTAGTTTCCGTTTCGTTATATACATTCCTTTGGGCTTTGTAAGCTCACCGCACTTTTCTTTTCTGCGGCGGTATTAAGCATTCAAGATGAGCTTATGGGATAGGCGATCGGGTTTGAGAATAGAGTGAGAGCAAGACTTGACTTTAGAGATCTTAGATTTATTTTGAAGTTTAGCTATTTATGTTTTCTTTTGAATATTTTGTAAAGGCTTCCGCTATTGTATATTACTTAAAGTTCGATATGAAACCGTATTTGTGATATCTTTACCCTTGTCGGGTTGGGGTGTTACAATTATGGTATCGAGCTCTAGGTTTTAGGACCCTTAGAGCTTAGGCTATGACACGTGAGGATTGGGTAGACATTAGGTTTCCGTCTGTTCGGATATTTTTCGATTCCTTTTGATGGTCGTTCGATTTGACTTGATATCCTTTTGCCTTCTTGAATTGGCCCTCCTTTGTTCGCATCGAATTTTGTTATTTTGTTTTCGCTCGTCCGTTTGTCGATCGTTAGATGGAGACTACCCGTGGAGCCGAAGAAGATGGTGCCGACCTGCGTTCTTGCTGACGGTTCTGTCTTTGGAGAGGTTCGTGAAGCGAAGCCACACTCTCATTGCCGTCTTTGTTGGAGACATCTGGATGTTGTTGGAGGAAGTTGGATGGACCAACCAAAGGCGCAAGAGACGGAGACAAGATTCAACCGGTGGTGAGAAGATTCATCTACTTCATATGATTTGGGCGCGACTTATGTCACTCGATTCGTTTGTCATGCGTTTCAAGGCGGTTTGATATTCGATAAGTGATTACGATCGTATTGCTTTTCTCGATTTGTTCGAACTCGGTGTGAATCGTGAAGTTTTATCGTTTAGCATTACGGTATATCTCGACTTTTCTTTACGGATCGTCGGTAATAAGTCATGAGGAAGAATACGAGGTGGACTCGGATTTAGAATCTCTGACTACTAGTAGGTTTAATTCGACACAAGAATAGGAGTTTCGTTTCGATTAGTTACCCTCTTTATGAGAATTTTCGACATTTGATTTTGAGCTAGGTTCTTTTGTTTTCATTTTGACGTTTGAATCTTGGATTATTAGGTTTTGTTTTGGAAGTTCATCTTAAGGCGATTACGCAAATTTTGTTTGATTAATGGAAATAAAACAAAATTTTGAAAGTATAATTCTGTCGTTGTTTCTTTACGATAGATTCGTTAAGTTTCCGTTAGTCCTCATAAGTTTTGTCCGCTATTTTTTTTCTCCATGATGTTGTTTAATTACCGCTTGAATGAAGTATGACCATCATGATGGTATACTCATGTGTATCGGTTTGTTATAGTATGTTACTTGCTATCCGTGTATTATTATCGTATGTGGTATGCTTTGTTATGATATTAGCTATGTGTTTTGTCATGACCGAGACCGAATATAATGACAATAAGAACTTGTTATGTGATGCAAGTATTATGGCCTTTGATCAACGTAATAATACCGAGATCACATAATCTGAACTTATTGAAGGTATCGACGTCTGGGAAATGCACTGTAGTTGATGTGTGATATAGACTTTGACTTGTATCATTATTTGGTGCTTCTCATGTTCGTTTGAATTCGTACCTAATTGTGAGATTTTCGTCGATATCTGTTTCGTATAAGTTTTGTACGCTTGGAATCCGAAGTTGTTATGATCTGCACGAACCTATAGATTGCTATATGCGCCTAAGCTTATCGTCTCCATGTACTTCTGCGACTAGTGAGGCCGATAGGATTTATTCCGTCTATGTATATGATGTCCTCATCATTAGATATCTGAATAAGTTAGAATTTGTCGTTTGATTTTCGGCGTCTCATTTGTTTCTCCATCATTATACGACGATAAGCATATAATTATCTATTATAAGTATTTGACTATCGATTTGATTTCGAATAAGTTTGAGTTTGAATATTCCGATAAGAAATCCATTTGTTTCGAGATAAGATTAACGTTCGTTATATCCCTAGAAATTACGAAATCCGATTCGTTTTCCGTCTATTCGTCTTGTTCAATTTCGAGGGCGAAATTTTCTTTTAGAAGGGAGAGTTGTAAAACCCTAAAAATATAAACACATAATAAGACTATTTTACCCTTGAAGTCGAAATTATAAAATACGTAAAATCGTTTTAATCATTTAACGAAATTAAAACTAAACTTACGAATAATTAAAACTTAACGAATGAGAGTGCGTGATCGATTTTGTCTGACGAAGATTTAAACGTTTCGCAAATATGTTGGGCGCGTTTGTTTTGTTTTGTGTTGACTCAAGCCGAAGCCCATAGGGCGTTTGTTTGTGTGTTCGGTTGGGCCAAGCCAAACCCAACCCCTCCTAAAGCCCTAAAGCGAAAATACTACTATATATACAATACATAAACTCAAAAGTGAAACCCTAGTTTAGTTTTGGTTGCCTCTCTTTTCTTTTGCTCCTACTCGGCCGAACCCTACAACCTTTGGTGTCGAGATTTTGCTTCAACCAAGTTAAGGTATAACATGTTTCTCGTCTTCCTTTGATGCACCTTAAGTTAATATATTGTAGCTAGTTTGTTTTGTCGACTTGTGTTTTCTTTTGTGTCGAGCCGTACGAAACCCTAAACCAACCGAAAATCATAGAAAGTAATTTAAACCATATGAGGGCTGTTTGAATCAACTTGGGTGAGGAAGGGCATGTTAAGATACTATTAAAACAGGTCATATGGCTTTCATGGGTCATGGGTGCGTTTGGGTAGGTCAAACATGTGCTTTTATTGGTTTTAATAAACCCTAAAACTGGACAGCATTGTATGTCGAATTTGTGTGTGTTATAGATCCAATTTTATAAGTGCAATAATCTGGGTTTTTGTGGGAAAAGTTTATTTTATGTCTTAGTTAAGTTTTCCAAGTGGTTTGGTCGAAATTGGAGTTGTCTAAGTCGTATTTTGAATTTTACAAAATCAAGTGTCAAAGCTGAGAAAGCAGGTGCGAAATTTAGTTGTATTGTTTGATTTTCATTTTCAAACCATAAGGAATTGGGAGCTCTCCTTTTACAGGAGTGATATTTATGACATAAATGAATTTCTGGGAGTTTTGGGAATTTTCCAAGGTGTCTAAACAGGTCCAATAAGTGTAAACTTTTAAGGTGTATTTTCGATTACTTTACGGATAGGTCTGGACTTGTGATTTTCCATAGGCCATTTGGCATAGAGATAGAACCCACCAATTTTGGAGACTCTTTTAACTCATATGGGAACCCTGGGATTTTTCTTGATTTCATTTGAGCTAAGTAAGTATTTTATAAAAATCGCTAAAGTCTGGTCCGAATATGAGTTTAAGCGAAAGATAAAATATGATATCAATAGGTAACACACTTACAAAGGCATAAGAAGCTTATAAAAGGAACTAATAAGTATTATACGAATCGTAATCCGTGTAGATTCATTGAAGAAGGCGATGGCGTCGTATCTTCGTGTTCGTTCATTCATTTGCTTTTCCTCATTTATGTTAAGGTACGGATATTACATCTTACTTTAAGACACTTATGTTATCGTCTGAGATATTCGACCTTTTCGAGTAAAGGTTCCTTATGATGTTCTTTTCGTTCGCTTTTCTATTTCACTTATTAGGATTTCCGATACCATTGCTATGAACCCTTTTACGAATGTTTGATCATTGCTTATCGAACTATGTTCTAGTGAACTATGCAATATCGATGTGAACTTATGTTAGGAAGACTTTGATATGCACATTTGTTGAACTTTGCTATGGTTGATTATGAACTTCGATTATGAACTTACGCTTATGAATGTATGATATGCCACTATGATATGAACCTCGACTTCGACTATCCGAATATGAACCTTATGATATGAACTATCGATAAGTTATCTGTGACCTTTATGATGAATTATGATCCGTGTCATTTATGACAATCTGTTTGACCTAAGTTTAGTTTGACACCGAGCCAAATATTTAACTAGTCATGGGGTTCCATGTCCGTATCGATGATGCACCTCGATATGACTCTAGGGCGATGAGAGTGATGTTACGCTCTACGGATGGTGAAGCATATGGTGAATATGTAGGAAGGGCGTATGGATGCATCCTAGATCCGTTATCCGTTTATCGATATGTTTTACGGTGAATGATGTCGTGTGCACATCTGGCGTCTTCACAAATTCAGGAGCTAGCTACTCCATTGGTTAATTGAGGTCTCCTCATATTATATATGGTATTCGAGGTCACCCTCCGAATACAATGGTTACTTATGATATGTTATGATCGATATGTTTACGGGCTCGTGGTAGTTGACTAAATCTTTATCTGTTATTTCTATGTTAAGTATTACGTATGATTCGGTATTTCAGTGTTTATATTATGTATTACGATATGATATGTTAGTGAATGTGCTTATGCGTATTTGTTTAAGTGATTATTAGTTGCCATGCTAGGATATGATTAATATGTTTAAACATGATTCGATATATCGATATTATGATTTGTTATTGTTACGTGAATGCGTTGATTTGCGAGATGAGTGCTAGTGTACAATTGAGTATTTTGGAAGTTTAGTGTGTAATGGTTCGATTAATTTTATAAGGTTATCGGTTGGTTATATATATCTGTATATGTGACCGCCATGTTAAAACTCGATGCTAAGGTTAGGAGCTTATGGATCGAGAATGGCTATGGTTTGTTTGTTTATTATAGCTTGTCTCCGCCATGTATGTATGTCTCGCCATTTCACTGCTACAATATTGCATTAAGTGTATTAAATGTTGATTAATTGATTTGTATGAATGCCATGTTTACCTTTTAGAAAGTGTTTACGTTAGTTTTAGACTTTTCGTTTGGCTTATATGTAATCTATATTCTTGGTATGTTATGTGTTTGGTTGTTTTGATATGTTTGTGTTTGTGTCATCAATGTGCTATGTGATGTCTCTTGCTGCTATGTTGTTGTTTGGATTTACGTATGTTTGTGCTTCCGCATAATCCTAAAAGATCCTTTCGTCATTATTTCATTTTATTTTCGTTATTCGTATATTTGTTTTGTTTAGTTTCGTTTCGTTATATCATTCCTTTGGGCTTTGTAAGCTCACCGCTTTTCTTTTCTGCGGCGGTATTAAGCATTCAAGATGAGCTTATGGGATAGGCGATCCGGGTTTGAGAATAGAGTGAGAGCAAGACTTGACTTTAGAGATCTTAGATTTATTTTGAAGTTTAGCTATTTATGTTTTCTTTTGAATATTTTGTAAAGGCTTCCGCTATTATATATTACTTAAAGTTCGATATGAAACCGTATTTGTGATATCTTTACCCTTGTCGGGTTGGGGTGTTACTTGAAGGTGTAGACAAACCTCGAAAGGTTGTCATACCCGTCGAGTTCATGTCTATCAAGAGCTTCTCGAATGGTACCTTCTACTAAGACGCAGTCCTTTGCGAGACACGTTTACATCACTAGCGAACTAGCTTGAAATTATTACCCGTCGGGACAAGTCTTTTCGAGTTATAGACAGTTTTGTACCGTCAATTCGTTGGTTAAGTCTGAGGTACACGGATTCATTTGCATTCAGCACAACATATTTCTTATCACACAAATTTTCTCCCCCTCAAAAATGGCATATAAGATGTTATTTTTGAAACATTTTGAGAATAAATATGACCATTTTGAGTGTTGCGGGAAGAGTGACCACTGTGAACAATTTGTGAACAAAGTTTTGAAATCAAATACTCCCCCTCAACTTGTAATATAAACGGTTGAGGTTTTGAAAAAATCATATGGGGAAGTACTTGTCTTTTGAGCAAAACCTTGAATAATGAAAGGTTTGATAGGTTTTACTCAAAAATAAAAGCTTTCGCTCCTTTTATAAGGATTGTGGCACCGAGGCGTACTACGTGGTCCTTTCTTGACCATTACGGGTTGTACTTTGTTATGTGTGCACAAGCCATTCACATATATAAACATTCATCCAAAATCATATGAAGGAAACAAATCAAGGGTACCGGGAAGTGCGGTGATGTTCCTGTGAGTGCGCTTGCAGGCGTTGAAAGCCGGTGATGTTTATCCGGGTCTACCACCACATAGCTCTCCGGCGTCGACAGCGATCCTTCCGAACAACCGTTCATCAATCATGGTGATGATCCTTCTCACATCCCTTCATCACGAGAGTTCCGGTAGCTTAGGATTCCCAATTCAGCGTATATCCTTCAATCTGTATGCCAATCCATCCCTAACCATTTTCAAGGTATGATCCCAATTTGTGGAGCTCACTACACGCCATTAAGCGGTTTGCGAAGTTCACTGCGGTAAACAATGCGAAAGGTTTCTTGATGAGCGTAAGTTGTTTGGTGGTTGATGTCGGGAAGATCAAGGCGTGGTGGAGTGAAGTTTACGTTTCGATATGATTCAACGACCATCTGGATATCTTCGACACGTTCTTTGATCTGTCGTCTAATGAAGATGAAGCCGACTTGATAAATTCACGTTGAATTTCGATCGAGAATTGTCTCATCGACCACATACTTTGGCAAGGTACATGTCTTGATGTCGTTGGTGACAAGTTCTCAAAGTCGACCTACGAGAATGCATAGTCTTGTTCATCTTGTCGTTTGACTATGATATTCTTCAAGAATGTAGTCCCATTTAGACTTGAGATCAATGTGTTTGATGGCGCGATGTTCTTTGAGCAATACACTTCATGTTGAGACTTACGAACGAGCGACACGTAGTAGATTCTTGATTCGTGCCAATGATGAATCCCATACAATGCATCTTGGTCGTATGCTTGCACTTTGTCGAAAACAAGTGATTTGCACGTTCCTCGATAGCTATGCGGTTAGAGTAGGTAGCTGGCGGGGAATGGAAGAGTTAATGATGTAGCGTATTTTCTTGAACCATCGCCACCATGGAGAAGAAATTCCAGTCCGTGTTGAAAAATATCGAAGGAATCCTTGGTTCATCCGGTTGGCGATTGTTGGTAGAGGTTTGGTCGATCGATGTAGTATGGAGGGTTGTTCCGTTTAGTGAAGTCGATGTTTGCTTGCAGGTTGAGCCAATCCATGTTGTTAGACATGGCTCGAGCAATGTTTTCAAGGTGATATTCAACCTCGATTGCACTTTCCGAGTGTTGTTTTCAACGGAAGGAATCGTCATTCTTGATGCGCTTCAACTCGGTTCGTCATCTTCTTCACGGAATCTTTCTTGCAAGATTTTGCATGCTCCAAGGTACTACCGTCTACCAATTCTTGACCTTCTTGAGGGTAGGGAGTGTCGTTAACAAGAGTAGAAAACCATTCAAATTCTGCGGTTGTATCGTCATCTAGCCATGAAACGACATCTGGTTGAGTCGTCTTTTTCATGCTTTTAGAAGGCTTTGATGATGATTCGGGTTTCTTCACTTGTTTGGGAGAGGAGGTTGTTGTTGGGGCTCAAGGACCTCTTCATCGTCACCACCCGTATACTCAAAGTGATCACCCGTTTCGAGTCAAGGGTGGTAACTCGGAATCGTCCCGAGGTTTATCGGTGGAAGACCGTGGTGAGAAGACTTTTGTTGTGCGAGAATTGGTTTTGGAGGAGGTGGCATCAAGGAGGATTCACCAGACATCTTTTGATGTTTAGCCTCGTCGGTCTTATCACGATCGATCATCATCATCTCTATGACGTTTAGGCCTCTCGGCTTCTTCCGGCATGCGTAATTAAGTTGGAATGCCGGCAATGCTTCTAACAGTTTGCTTTCATGAGAAGCAAGCATTGCGGAACGTTTAGGCGATTGTGTGACGATCGATCAACTAATTCGATGCGAGAAGATTTTGGGATCAGCGAGTTGATCTTGACATACATCGGTGTTGACTTCATCGCTTTGTTTGGCGGTGCAACAGTTTGGATAGAGTTGTCGGTAAACATCTCTGTGTAAGTCTAGGAACGTTGTCACGAAGGTACTGTTTGTGTAACCTTCAATCATTTCGTTTAGTTGCTCACGGCGATGACTCTTCATGAATTCTGCACAAACTTCCTTTCCTTGTTCCTCTTTTCGTTCTCTCTATATATATCTTTGTATGTGATCGAAAGAAATTGACTTCTTGTTAAGGCGTTTTCTTCGACTTCCTTGATGACTTTTGAATCCGTTCATGAGCTTGAGAAACCCAAGATTTTGGTTTCTTCACGGTTTGGATGAGGATTTTTGATTTCGTTGATGGTGGTTGAGATGAATGTGAAGAAGAATCGGATGAAGAGGAGATGTGAGGAGACTACAGGTCCTTCTACGGTTGACGTTTCCATCCGTATGTGTCGGACTATCCGAGAAGAAAATCGTCATAGTCGACTCTATCCTTCTTCTCCTTCTCGGTTTCAAGATTATCAAACTCAATAGTGTCTTTCACAAATTGTTCTTGTTGCAAAGGGTGGTGGCACGGATCCCTTATCGGGTTGATTAACCGCATCGAGGATACGGTGAGAGTGGCGACACCACTTGTTCCTCCAGTCCACCCATTTGCTCATTAGCAAATTTTTCGACTTTGTGTTCATGTCTAAGTTGATGCGGTTTCTTTGTAATTTGTCTCCGGTGGTTCTCCTTCACTTTCGAGCTTTCGACATCATAAGGTACAAGTACCGGAGTCTTTCCTTTACCCTTATCATCTTGAGGACTTGAGGTTTCGTACTTTTGGAGTGTCGGACACATCCTTTCTTTGTTCGAGAGAAGAGAACCTCTCATCTGTATCTGTATCTTGAACTTACGTCCTCGTCGTTGTTTGGTTCGAGTTTGGGTTTAGGAATGGGAGTAGCTTCTGACGGAACAAACCGTTTTCTCGGAGGGTTTCGTTTGGGAAACTTCCTTTGTGACTCGAACTTGTAACACTTCCAAAGACTTCCTCTTCTAGTTCTCCGAGTAGGTGTACAGAAGATCTTTCATCGAGGTGACCAACCTTGCCTTGTCTTCTTGCTTCCGGATACATTTATGCGTTTGAGCTTTCGACATCTTGATTAGCGGTGTCTGGTAACACCCATCTGTTTCTTTGTAGCGATTCCTTCATTCGATGGTCGAATAGGTTCGATCAACATGTCGTGATTGTCGGGGTCATTGAGCCTCTTGGGAATATCGAATGTAGTCCAAGTGCTCTACGGATCAACAATTTGGTATATCGATGTAGGAATCTTTGAGCCAAGTTTGTTGAGAAATGACATCATGTCATCCCAAATCGAGCTTCAATAGCGATGTGTTTCATGTTGACAAATGCCCAAAATATTTGCGGTTCTATGAGCTTAGGATGCTCATAGCCGCTATCACGACCGAAATAGACTTGGTGATGATCATGTAGAGCGTTCTCCAAGGTTGAGGAATACTCTTGAGCTCTACGTGAGAGTGTTTGGTGATTACTCCGTAGCCTCATCATAACCGATATCGATTAAGAATTGGAGAGTGAGCTCTTGATGGGTGTGGCATAAAGTTTGTCTTGTTCGACTTGAGAATTAATAGAACGACCCTTAAGTCTGCGGTGTGATGGTGATTCTTTTGTGATTGAGTCCTTGTCACTGCGATCCTTCCTTTGACCCTTTCCATGGTGTTCAGGCTGTTGGATATAGATCTCGTGAGCTGATTGCGAGAATGTGTAAGCATGTTACGATATGGATGAGTCCTCGAGAATGTCAATAGCGATTAAGCATGAAGACTCGAGCAAGTGAGAGTCTTTGAAGTCAACTCGGAGATTATTCTTTCCAATCTTCATTGGGTAGCCATTAGGGTAGATGTCGACAATGGAGAACATTTGGTGCATCCATGTTTGGTTGAGCGACCATGTCGTGATGCGAAATAATATTAGCCAAAAGAACCAACATATCGAAAGACATAATGTTAGTCAATGAAGGTCTTATTGTCTAGTTATTTAATGTACAACGTCAATGATTATTCTGAGTCCTAAGTCACTTGTATGTCCAATAGTCTAATGGCGTCGTGAAATGTTTCGTGAGTTAGTTAACTTTAAGTTTTAAAGCTTATGTTATCACTTATTGTTCACAACATATCAAGCGTTTTGGTTTATTAGTGACATTATTGGATTCGTGATGTTATGATAAGTTTATTAACAAGTTTTGTACACGTAACAATTCACAATGAAGGTCAAAAATGGCTTAAGCGTGGGATTGACAAAGTTACGCGTGGCGATCGTGACACACGCGTGGCGCTAAAGCTTATGCGTGGGATCCTATCTTCGGCGTGGGAAAAGGGGACCTACGCGTGGAGCTTACGGCGTGGCGTATAAGAACCTTACGGCGTAAGGCTTACTCGTAAGAGTAGACCTTATGCGTGAGGTCATCGCCACGCATATCCTTCACGGGATCTGCGTGGTCCCATCAGAGAACCTTACGGCGTAATAGTTATGCGTGGGTTTTATTTTACGATAACATCATCACGCGTAGGGTAATCCTTATGCGTAGAGAGTCTTATGACCTTGATTACGAGTGTTTAAGCGTAGCAAAGCACGAAATAAATTCATCAACTCATCAATGTTCACACAAGACAATAATTTATCACGAGATAACAACATCCTAGTCCATGTTAAGCGTTACGCGTGAGAATCACATACAGCGTAGTCTAAACCCTAAACTTACGCTGTATGAGATTTAGCCATGGGATGAACATCATATTGATTACGGTAGTTCTAAGAAGTCCATAAAGTAGTTTTATCCAAGTTTTAACATCAAACAAGCCTTGAATCAAAAATACCCAATTTATATGAACTTGAACCCTAATTTTCGAATTAAGTATCATAGTTGTTTCTGGGTGATTTCTGGGTTAACATGTGTTCAATTGAACTTGAAAACAACCTTATATGACTATCTTTTATACCAAAAACCTTCACATTTGAAAAGACCCAATTCTACGCATAAACCCTAAATCTCAAATACACTCAATTCGTGTGTCTAGGTGCGTTTTGATGTTTAAAAGAGTATTATAGATGATATAAAATCATTTTGACACAATCCTTTTTAACTTCAAACACATAAACAAGATTATGTGTTCATACGCATATGCGTAGAACACAAAATCATCCATAGGTTAAAATCAAGCCGTTAACTTTCAAAATGGTTTAAAACCATTGTTTGTAATCTTGTTATGAACACACAAACACTTACAAAATGAAGATCTGAGACACGCAATTCTTGAATGATTTTAGGCGTAGGATTTGAAGGTTTTTAGCAATAAATGTGGTTAGAATGGTAGGTGGGGTATTTTATTGAAAAGTACTTTCGGATTATGACAGTTTCAGTCCCTCCACCTTTTCCTTTTTCAACCAAAGTCTTTTAACTTCCATTTAGGTTACCAAACAAAGATTTTTGAGAAAGAATCATGACGACACTCCCCTTTGGCTTGATAAATTTAAACGGTTTAATAATTTTAGTCCGAGGAGTGTCATTGAGCCAGAAAGTCCACCATCATTTGTATAACGAAACAACCGAGATGTGACAACATGCAAGTACACTTATGTTTTGAAGCGGTTAGCGATAAATTTCTCCCCTCAACACTTGATCGGAAAATCTTGAATTTTGAAAGATAAAAGTGTTGACGGAAGAAATGTACTTGCCATGTTTAAAGAAAATAGATGAGGAGAATATTTTTGGTGTTTTATCGGGTTTTATATTTTTGTATTTTGTTTTGAAAGATTTTATTTATTTACAAAAGATGTTTTGGTGTTTGACGAGGTTTTAAGGCGGTTTTAAGAGGTCATCTAGTTCTCTTGAGTCAAACACCTCATACCAATTCGATGGATCAACTCATTAAACCTAGCGGGAGGCAAGGCTTTGGTGAGCGGATCCGCCAATTGGTATTCAAGTACCACAAAGTATAATTCAACGGTACCACGTTCCACATGATCCTTGATGAAATGATAGCGTAGATCGATGTGCTTTGATTTCGAGTCTTGAATCGGGTTGCGAGATTGCAATGGCTTTTCAGTTGTCGCGATACATTGGGATTCATCAAATACATAACCATAGTCTTTGAGTTGTGTTCTCATCCATATGACTTGAGCACAACACGCGGACATGGCTACATATTACGCTTGATTGATGGCGGTGATGTACAATCCTGCTTCTTTGATTGCCAAGACACCGGTTTATCACCGAGAAATTGTAGTGCTCAAGTACTTTTCCTTGAGTCTAGGCATCCTGCGTGATCGTCGTCGAAAAAGCGATTAGTTCAAAACGTAATCCTTCGGATACGGATCCCAAATTAATGGTTCCCTTGATGTATCGGAGGATTCTTTTAGCCTCGTAGAGGTGGGTTTCATTGGTCACGATCGATAACGGAGCATAGATAAGCGGCAAAGACAATGTCGGTCTGCTAGTTGTTAGATACATGAGAGACCCAATAATACTTGGTATTTGGTAGGGTCAACCAATTTCCCATGTAAATCAAACATCTAATTTCTTGGTATGAGCCATTGGTGTGGCATAGGTATCACGGTATTCATTCCAAATTTGTTTAACAATTCAAGGGCATATTTAGGTGACTCAAGAAAATACCACGGGTGATTGATGAACTTGCGGTCCTAGAAAGAACGTAAGTTCACCCATCATGGACATTTCAAAATTTTTCTTCATGAGTTTTGCAAAGCGATTGAAAACTTTTATGTGTTGACCCAAAATGATGTCATCCGTAAATTTGAACAATTAAGATGTGTGCCCGTGAAATTGTATAAAAGAGTTGGGTCAACCGAGCCTTTGGTGAAATTATTGGCAATGAGGAAAGATGATAGCTTATCGTACCATGCAGGGGCTTGTTTGAGACCATAAAGAGCTTTGTTCGGTTTGTAGACATGGTTCGGGAACTCGGGATCAACGAATCCATCGGTTGGTGACATAGACCGTTTCTTTAAGTTGTCCATTTAGAAACGCCGTTTTGACATCCATCGATGACCGTCATGTTCATATGAGCATGACGCGAGAAATATCCGAAACGACCTCAAGGCGAGCAAGCTGGAGCAAAAGATTCTTCAAAGTCTATCCTTCTTCACGACGATAACCCTTAGCAACTAGCCGTGACTTGTTTCGGATTACATTTCCTTGACATCAATTTGTTTTCCAAATCCATTTTAGACCAATGGCGTAGACCCTGTTGGTCTTTTAACGATTCCCATACTTCAAGACGTTTGAATTGATTGAGTTCTTCTTGCATGGATTCAATCCAGTTGTCTTTGTCATTGCATCCTTAATGTTTTTAGGTTCAGATTAGCGGACGGTGAGTGCATAAATCGATGTTCACCATCGAGTGAAGGCGTTGTCTCGTAACGGTTGGTTGATTCGGGTTGCCAATAATGTTAGCGGAGGATGGTCTTTTGTCCATCTATGTGTAGAGGTTGATGTTGGTATACATTGTGCGATTCGAGGATTCAAATGGTTTGTTGAAGATTCCGCGACATCCGTGCGGCGATCTCATTGGCAAACGGGTTGAAGAACGCATTTGGATCAAAATCTGCGGGTGGGGTACATCATTGAGAATATCATCATTTGGTTCATCATTGTTGGAGCGGTGTGTTCAACTGTTGTGTTGGAGTCAATTGGTGTAGGTGCATCTTCAACAAGAGTTGTTGTAGCGGTGTATCGGTATAGGAATATTATCGGGTTGTGCGGTGAGCAATGGATACACCGAGAGCATCGTTCATCAATATCGTCACGAATGCAGGAGCAAATAACCTTTCCATTTGTTGTGAGTTAGGTGAGGGCTTTCTTGGTGATGATGGGGTTTGAGGAAGTTTAAGCGGTTGTGACCGGGTTCTAAGTGTTATGCTCGAGGCCATTTCCGTGAGTTCATCGAAATGAGCATGAATCGTTTCCATTACCTCCTTAGTTCGACGATTCAGTTGAAACCTTTAGAATTGTCACAAGTATCCAATAAAGACCCAATATCGCTTTTGCTTTGAGCTTTCCAAAGTCATCACGATCATTATTCGGATAGCAAAGGGATCCAAATACATGAAAGTGTTTGAGGTTCGGTTTATAGTTGTGGACAAGCTCAAAAGGTGTTTTGTTGTGGCGTTTGTGATCATAGAACGGTTTTGAGTATAGCATGCGATGAGGCGACACGCCCATAAGTGTCTGGAAGTTTAGCATTGATTAACATTGTTCTTGCGCCCACTAACGTTCGGTTTCGTCTTTCAACAACTCCGTTTTGTTCGGTGTCAGTGCAATAGATGTTTGATCTTTGAATTCCACTTTCTCATAAAATTCACGAAGGGTTTTGTTAACAAATTCGGTTCCTTTGTGCATTACGATGATTACGGCGGTGTTGCGGAGTGCACTGTATCTTTGTGAGAAAGGTGATGATCATTTGTGGAGCTTGGTCTTTGCTACGAAGAAAGTAGACCCAAGTCCATCGAGAGTAGTCATCAACGATTACTAAGATGTAGCATTTGCCATTTATCGCTTGCACGCGCATGGGGCCACACAATCCATGTGAAGAAGATGAAGCACATGTTGAGGCGTGTTCCACCTTTGAAGGAAAATGAGCACGAGTGCTTTTCCCTTGTTCACAGTGAGCAAAGGTGATCTTTTGAATACCGGAATCGTGGGAGTCCTTCAACTAGTTTGTGTCTAGCAAGATTGGTGATGGTTTGAAAGTTTAGATGTGAGACGAGCGGTGCCATAGCCAGATTTTGTAGATGTTGCTTTTGAAAGTAAGCAGATGGGAGAGGAAGCAACCATGTCTTGCATAGAGATAGTGTAGAGACTGGAATTACGCGAGCGGACATAAGATCGTTTCCTTGTAGATCACGAATGAAACAAGTTTTCTCCCGAAAGCAACCTCCAAATCTCCATCACAAAATTGACCTCATCGAAAGCAGTTGTGACCGAGGCCTTCCACATAGTAAACCTGCGATTTCGATGTTCCCATTAACATAATCTCCGTAGCCCATGATGGGCTGCAGTGATCGCTCCCGAATCGGCGGTGCCAATGAACTTTGCAATAAAGTTTGATAACAGTTTAAGGTTGCTCGTCATGTGTCGGGAACATCCGCTATCAACAATCCAGAGAATGATCAGATCACTGCATTACACACGCACGACACGGATGGAATAGAAGTAGATGTGGAACCCGAAATGTTAGAGGTTCCAAGCGGTACATTAGACATACACACATTGATAAGTTTAGGCATCCATTTAAATCCAAGTGTGTTATATATCCATTTCGCCATCTATAACTACTCTTTGCTTTAGTCTTAGTGAAAACACTAGGTGTTATTGTATTCTTAGGAGGTGTAGCGGAGCTCTTTGTGATAGCAATGGTTGCCTTAGAATCTAAAGAAGGTGGTTTACCAAGCACGGACTTAGAATGATTAGTGGGCCTAGAGGTATTCCGATTCTTAGGATTCCGTAATCTAGAGATTATAGCTTTAGCAACACATTTGTCATGACAATCGAATTCATACTCTTTTGACAAATATCACAAGGTGCATCGATGAATATCAAAGGTACTTAACGGTTTAGCATTCGTTACATCACTATTTCTATTACATTTGCGGGACGCAACAACTATAGTGGAAGTAACATGAGTTTTATTGATTCCTAGGGTGTTCTTCTACTTTAGCATTCCTTATTGATCTTTTCTTAGGTCGCAACTTCCTATTCTTCGATTGAGTGCTCTAGGCGTTGAAGTGCGGACGTTTGGAAAAGATGCAACTATTCTGTTTGAGAGAGGGAAACACATTAGCAACTTGTGATTTAGCGGTGGAATTCTAGGTTCACGATTACTAAGTGTGTTGGTGCTAATCTCTTAATCACGAAGAGGCGGAGTTGTTCATACTTTCCTAACATTTCCGTAACTTAGAGATGGTGTGAATCGATTTTGATTTCGAGCGAATATTACCAACAAAATGCATGACTTCTCTAGTGTGAGCAAGATAGTGATCAAGTTCATTAGATGCTTCATCTCGAGTCTTTTGAGTAAATCAAATATGACACCATATTCTGTTTAACTTTTAGAAGTTCTTGTTCATATTTTGAGATTTGACTTTTCAAAGACACGTTTTGATCATCCAGTTGCTCAATTTTAGGATCGGAAGATTGTGCACTCATTTGAGCGATTTTCTTTTGAAAACTAAGTTGATGGTTGTGAATATCTTTTCACACCATTGAAACGACGTTTTGCATTGTGAATTTCGTGTGTAATCGTTTATTTTACGCTTTTAAAGACTCGATCTGAAGCACATTATCGGTGTTCTCAAGCGGTAACAACAGTTTCAACAATATCAAGAGAGATATGATCGATGCATATGGCAACGAATAGAATAGCACAACATTATGGATATCAAGACTGAGATAACATCTTCCAAGAGTCGATCAACATCTTTTCTCAAAAGTTTCTTTTTGCGTTTTGTGTTAGTAATAGATGTTTACATTTTCTCGAAAACGTTTTTCATTACCCAAGTTCCTTATGAAAATCCTTTTCCGAGCAATTGCACAACTTTTCAAGTTTTTAACATTAGGTAAAGATTTTTCGAAAAATGTCTCGTTGTTCTCGCGCTGCAGGCGATTGAAAATGTTCAACTTTGATTTCGGATCGATATTCTATCTCATGTTGTAAAATTTTAGGTCGACCATGAAAATGTCAAAATATCGAAGAATTTTTCGATTTTCGGGTTTTGAGTTTACTTCACTAATGGAAGGTAAAGGACCATAAGTTTGTGCAAAGACTGTTTTGGGATTAACAATAGAAGACTCGGGTGTTTTGATGATAACCCTTGGTGTGTTGGAAGAATCCGTTGGTGTGACGAAAGTGACCGCGTTTTATAATTAAAGGTTTGTTGTAAACAACATTTTTTAATTTTGATCGACGCCGTCTTCGCATCTAATTCCTCTTGACGATGGTATTCAACAACACTCATGACATATTATCAATTTTGTATTGTGCTTTGGAAACTTGAGGAGTTGGTTTGAATGTTTTTAGTGAAAGCTTTGGTTTGTAATCGACTAGATTTTTCCATATCCATTTGGATTAGGTTTTAAGGTAAACTTTTCAATAGTCATTCTTGATTCACCATGTTTGTAAACAATGCTTTAAACTCTTTAAGTTTGTTTTGCAAACCGAGAATTTCTGCAAGAAGGTCATCTACCCGATTCGTTGAATGCTTTTGTATGCGGAGAAGCTGTTTTTGACAATTTAACAACTCACCTTAGCATTTTGATTTTCCAAGGTGAGGCGTTAATTTGCTTTTTATGTTCATGTTTCATTGTTCTAATTAGGACAACAAAGCATTCTTCGAGGCTGCTAGATCACGCATTTGTTTCTCTAAATATTTTTCGCTTTGATGAGATTTTGCAAAAGCGGCTTCAAAACCTTTTTCACGATTTTCTTGAGTTTTGAAAAGTTGAGTTGCATTTGTAAACATTCAAAATCCTTGGTTATGATGCATTTTACTTTTTAAGGATTGATTTAATGCATAACATTCCTCCATTTTGATTTTATGGTCTTGAATTAACCGAGCAAAATCCGGATGAGGCAACAGATCATCTTGTTCAACGTGAGTCTCAACATGATCATTCTTTAGATCCTCAAATGCGACCACGGAGTCAATTTGATTATCAAAGGGACCATAAGGTCGTCTTGATCGTCAAATGTAACTCTGAGGTTAACTTGATAATCATCGAAGAAGATGTAGAAGACTCATTTTGAGCATCCGATCCGTGCGGATTCGAGATATTGGCGGAGATATTAGTCCAAATATGATGATGGTTTGTTCGGTGCACGAGACAAGCCATCGATGTCATACACTGGCCTGAATCACTCATGTGTAGCTCATGCATATTAGCCATCAACATAACGGTGCATTAGCTCGCAAGTCCTCCATATCATCATCCGAGTGCATCGCCATAAAGCTCATTCTTTGTTTGTGAGAGATCCACCGCTTCATCCTTAAGAGCCAAAAGTAATGCCTCTTTGAAATAAGCCTTGCCCGAGTCCTTGGCTTTGGGCATGCATTAGCCAGTGTCCTTCTCATTGCGGTTGTAGCATCTAAGACCATTTAACCGATTACGAGCATTTCCTGCTCCACCACTTGAGCTCTGTTGTTATTCCTACCCACAAACATTAAACCCTTGACCACCGCTCATCGGCGACCATAATCACGATTCGAACTTCAACACGTCCATTGTTCATGACTTGAGTCCGTGTGTTAGATGAGGAACGAATAA
This sequence comes from Chrysanthemum lavandulifolium, assembly GCA_022545495.1. Classification (NCBI taxonomy): domain Eukaryota; kingdom Viridiplantae; phylum Streptophyta; class Magnoliopsida; order Asterales; family Asteraceae; genus Chrysanthemum; species Chrysanthemum lavandulifolium. Next base: position 138,239,757 of record CM040244.1, on the reverse strand, counting down.
GATTGTTGGATTTGTTGGTGTAACGGCCAAAAGCATTAGCAATCATCACAAATCCTTGTTGCAATGCTTGAACGGATCTGTTTCCTCGGTCGCTTCAACGACATATGCTTGAGCATTGTTCTTTGTATGGGACCAATTGATTTTGTTGAGGTTGAGGTTGTTCTTTGTGAAGGTGTGTTGGAAGCGATTGGTTGAGTTCTTTGTTTGAGAGGATAATTACATTGAGCATACAAGGCAAGTTGTTGATTGTCCGGTTGTACTGTTTAGCAATTTGAGCACGGAGAATCCTTTCCGATCAACTTCCTTTTCATGAGGCTTCAAGTAATCGTACAACAATCCATAAGTAGAATGATGCATATTCTTCGCAGCGGAGAAAAATGACATACTTCTCCCATTCGGACCAAGACTACTCAGAACTTAGTATTCACCGCAATTCTTGGCATGATGATGTTGTGTTTATCCAAATCATTGATGATATCGAAAATCGGTGATGATATGACTCAAGTGTCTCTCGGGTTCAATCATGAAGTGTTCATAAGCCAAGTAAATTTTGGATTCCAAATCCTCCCGATTGAGTCTGAGATCCTTCCATAAGAAGGCGAATATGATCCCACATTTTTGTGCGGTCTTTTGAGCATCAACACTACGAAGAATTGGGTTTGGTAATCCTAAAAGGATGTATTCCATTGCAAGTTCATCGACTTCATAGTGTAGAAGTTTCAGAGGATTTAAATCTGCTTGAGTAATGTTGGTTTGTTCATCTCTTGGTGGAAGCTGCGTTTGGATCTCCGGGTACAATGACAAGAGGCATCTCAAATGGACCTTCCAAGATAACCTTCTTTAAGAACTTTCCATGTGGCTTCTTCGGATCACGTAACCTAAAGAACCTTATCACCCATTGATCGTAATTTCTGGAGTGAGCATTGGAGGTCTATCAAGTGATCCGACTTCATGAATTGATTGTTGGTCGCTTAAAGCTTCACACATCTTTGCAAACCAAGTGGGTTCCTTCATAGTGGTCCGTGATGGATGTTGATTGAAATCGGTTGTGTAGGGTTGAACTTGAATGCTTGGTTGTGGTTGAACCATTTGTGGTTGTGGAATTGCACCAAGTTGTGGAGTATGTTCTTTGATTAAATTGTTGTTGATAAATGGCTTGTTGTTGATTCCATTGTTGATGTTGTGGAGTTAATTGTTGTTGATTATAAGTGTGAGGGAAATAGTTAGAGTATGGTGGTTGAGACATGATGATAAACTTGTGTAGTATGAATGGATCTTTGTAGTCGAGTGAACCTTTGTTGATGAAGTATCCTTAGGCGTAGAAATGACAAGAACCAAGTATTGCTTATGCGTAAAAACACCAAAAGTTACGCGTAACAAGAATAGTTCTGGCAGAGGATTTAGCTTACGCGTGGCGGAAAAAGACTAAAGTTACGCGTAAACGATGAAGTTAGGCGAGAAAGTTAGGCGAGGATTACCTTATCGTGGGACTAAGTCTACGCGTAAGATGAATCTTAAGCGTAAGATTTTCACGCGTAAGCTTTATGCTTAAGCGTAAGATTGAGGTTTTATCCCAAGTGATCTTTACACTTCACGGTGCAAAAGATATCCAAAGTCGACGTATTTTCGGACTTATCCAAGTAAGAAAACACGGAATAAACCGAAAATTGAAGATCAAACCAAGGAAAGTCTTACGCGTAATATTAGGGTTTTGTTACGCGTAAGATTACTCGTAACTTTGATTCTATCCAAATGTGTTTCTAAACCGGTTTTGTGTGTTGAAATAGCTTCAATAACACCGAAATAACACAAAAGTGTGAAACTTGATGATCCAAAGCACTTAAAGCGATTACGCGTAGGATAACACTTGCGTGCAAAAACCACTTAAAAACAAGGAAAAACACGTAAAGTTCCAAACTTTTGCCAAAACCAATAGTTTAACACCTAATAACGTTGAAAGTACAAGAATCTTGGATTCAAAAGTGTAAAAATTAGTTTTTAAGCGTACCAAAGATTGTGTTATCTTTACGCGTAAGACCCAAAACCAAAACTTCAAAAATAAACAAGTACACCCAACTATTTGGCGATTGATACCCTTTGTTAGGTCACTAGTTTTACAACACAAGCTTATAAGAGAAGAGATAAGGCGATTGAACAAGTAAGCCAAACACACACACAAGTATACTTGACGGTTATGCGTAGAGTGTAGTGAAAGAGAATAACTTGAACAACCAACCTTCAAATGAAGGTTATTACAATGTATTTATAGGCAAGGAGCTAGGGCAACACTCCTCTCCTTCCCTATTCCTTATTGGGCTTGGATCAAGCTTATGGGCCTTCTACATAAGCTTGACCTTAATCAAACATAAAGGCCATAACAAAGCTACCTATTACATATGAAATATAAATACTTGAAATACTGTTTAGGAGTGATTCCAACATAACAAAACATACATCTTTTATTGATCACATTACATGGTTCCTATCACTAGTACAAAAGGATAAATCAAAATGATGTCAATCTAGATGGATTCCAGTGCTTCAAGTTTTACTTTTTAGTGATGAGTGTTTCCTGTCGGGATGCTCTCTTATCTTGGCGGTTAAGTCGACATGAACACGACATTTTCAGAGTCGGATTTGAGAGGCCACGGTATGTAGCTCGACATTGTGGCCACTCTGCTCGATCAATATCACTCCACCTTTGGAATCTTTGGGTTTCTATAGACATCAATGAAAAATAGCCCTCTTTCGAGCTTTTCTATCACAAGGCAGTTGACAAATTTTACACCTTGAGGCGACTCCTGTTGCATTCAAGTCCGGTACTTTGATCTCAAGTTGGAACTCAACCCTCTTTCTTTTGCCTTGTGATGGCGAGGTTGAGGTCCTTGTGGTAAAGTTAAGGCAAGTGAATTCCAGTTGTCTTTGGTGCATCCCTCGATCTTTTATATCTTTCTTGAGCATTTTCATCGACTCTTTAACCACCGCATTCGCTTCTTTTCAATTGTTGGACCCACTCATCGAGTTCGGTGATCCCAACGTCGGTGAATTTTTGGGGATCATGAACCTCAAAGTGTCTTTTGTCATCCCCATGTAAACATTCATGGCGATGGTTTGGACTTGGGATGATTCGACATCCGTGATTTTCTCAGCGACCTTCTATTTGTCATTGACGGTTGTAGTGATCAATTCTTGCTTGCCTGATGGCTGCAGTTCTTTTGTTCTTTTCTTCCAACTACTTTCTCATTTCAGCCATCTTAGCAACATGAGCATCCTTGAACTTTTGTCCTGCCTGACCCTTTTCAAGCTTCTTAGGATCAATTCCTATGTTTTCAGCTTCCTCAGCAATGACCTTTACCAGTGCATCTATGCTCTTTCTTTCTTCCTCAGCAAGTTTCTTTTTCCTTTATTCCTTTGCAAGATAGGCACTTAGCTGTTGTAGGGTAAGCAGGTACTCAGTGTTGCTGATCATATAGGGAATCTTCTCAGGCTCAGGTGGTGTTTGCATTATGCCTTTTCCTTTGTCCTGGCATGAAGAAGATGATGCTACCAAAGGTGGTGGTATTGTTGTGATAGGTGTGATCACTGTCATTGTTGTTGTTGTTGATGATGTTGGTGGTACTGATGAAATTGGTACAGCAGGGACTGGTTGAGCTAGCTCCCCCTCAGTGTGAGAGGAAGTCTCTTCAACGCTCTTCTCCCTCAACTGTTTCCATAGCGTGGTGAGAGCAAGAGTTGCTTGGACACCGGGAGTTTCGGTGGCTTGACCTTTGAAGGCTTGATAAATTTCGGTGAGCATAGCCTTGATGTCGAGAGTATCCCGTCAAGGCGGTGACTTGTTTCTCCAGTTAACTGAGATAATTCCAGCGGTCATCCGTGGCCCAAGATTCCAAGCCATGGAAGATGATGCCTTAGCGAGTGGTCACTGAGCATCTAAGGAACCCAGTGTTGCTGAAGAGATCGAGCAGGGATGAAGACCACGAACATTGGCGGACTTGAGCATGATGATTAGTTCAGTGAGGTCTGAGGAATTCTTCAAGTAAGCCTCAGTAGCCTCTAACACTTTTGAGTTGAGTGTTGGGTCTTCTTTGACCGAGTCCCTGATTTCATCAATCTTAGTCCCACAAGTCTGAAGATGCTTTAGAAATTTGACCAAGTTGTCATCCAGTCGATGAAGATGCTGGTACATAAGTTCCCTGTGTTCATCAGTGTTGGCATTGAAGGTGAGCACATCATACTTTAGATCGGTATAACTTGCGTGACTTGATGTGTTGATCCACAATGTGTCGTTGACCCTGACATATAGTTTCCTTGAAGCTTTTGTGATCCATCGAACCATCTGTCTTCGATTAGTGGAAGAACATTGTCAAATCTCTTGAATTCACCAGAGGATGAAGAGTCTCAGGAAGCATCATCAGCTTGAAAAGGTGAATCCTCGGGCTTTGTGGGATCAGGCTGAGATTCTTGTTCATGTGGTTGAATCTCAGCGTCCATGTCTTCCCTCGCCGAAGAACTTCATCATCACTTGTCGATAAGTTCGTCTTGAGAAAATAGTATATCGGCAACATCGGCAACAATTAACAAGGTGGGGTGATGGGTTACGTATCGGTGGGTTGTATTAATCCCTCGAGTCTTTGTCCCCTTGACCCCTTAGACAGCGATGGGTTTTCCCAAAGTGTCTTCTCCGAGTCGATTGGTGATGGGTTCCGTATCGGCGGGTTATTTCTTTCCTCCGAGTCTTTGTCCCCTAAGACCCAGAGGCGGTGGGTGTTTCCAGTGCCTTTGGCGGAGTCGATGATAGTTATATCCCTATCGATTGGGTTGTTTAGGTCCCTCCGAGTCTTTGGGATCATTCGAGTTTACCCTCGGACAAAGGCCGTGATTTGCTAATGTCATCCTTGGGTGTTGTGGAAGGCTCCCTACCGGTAGGTTGTATGTTTCCCTCGGATCTTAGGGAGTAGTATTTGGGACCAAGGCACCGATTGTGATTTATCGGTGTCCTTCGTTGTCACCAGGTAGATGTTGCTTGGTCTCCAGTGGGTGGCATATCGATCTTGGGATTTTTTGCCTTTTGGTTTGTGTTCACGAAGCCTCGGGGCCTTGAGACTTGGGTTTGGTCTTAGTCCTAGTCCGAGACTTCCCTTTCTCTTTTTAGGAGCGAGGTTAGGAGACCCGAGTCCCTACGGTTGTTCTGACAACCATATGGGCCGTCAATTCAATATTAGTGAAAAGGGATGGGTCCTTTTGAAAATTAGATTGACTCGGGATGCTAGGTAAAGCACAATATTTTTGTTCACGAGGATAATTGCAACCCAGTAACACTTGTAAAGCGCATGAGACAAACCTAGGTGCAAGCGTATTTAGCCTAGTTTTGCTCGATAAGCTTAATTACGAGATTAGTGTAAATGATCTCCCCAATGTTGACATTGACCCCATTCATCAAACAGTATGCCATCATTAACTGAATAGAATTAACTTGTTCAGTGGATGAGTGGTTCCCGCTGAGGACCTGAATCACAAAAGTGAATAGGATCCTCTAAGCCACAGGAAATGAACCCTTGGTGACTGGGGTCTTGTCTAAAAATTTTGGATCCAAAATAATTTGTTTTAACCCATCCTTCAACATGGAGGGTTCGGGATGGGCAACATAAACTCCTTTATTGTAGTCTAACCACATTGCGGTACAAAGCGTTTTATAGTCTAGGGTGGTGATCTTTCCCATTAAAAGACCGAACTTAATGAGATACTCACGAGGGGTCTTAGGTCTGTCTCATTAGTTGAGGGTGTCGGATCATGAGGCCATCATTGTAGCCCAAAACTCCACGAGGAGGTTTTGAGTGCAGTATAGAGGACGAACAAAGGCCGTTTTAGTTGATGTTGAATAAAAATTTTATTATGTCCTTATAGGTGGGACATTTTGGGGTATTCAAAATTGCCTATAACATTGTTAGTTTTAAATTCAACATTCTTGAAATCCCTACCCATCGAGATGCTGTTGAAGAGATTGTGTTCTAGCCATTTCCATGTAAAGATTTTAGGGTTTTGAAAGAATATTTGAACTAGAACAATCAAAGAGTTTTAAATCTCTTAAGTTTGTGATGAAAACGTTTTGTAAATGTTTACGGATGTGGTTTTCGTAAAAAGGTTTGAAGAACATAAAGATTTACGGGTTTGAAAGAGTATTTTGGCGTTTTGTTGCGTAAATACTTTGTGTGTGTTTAATGATTTTGTGAGGGTATTTATAGAGTGATGAAAGGGTTGTTTATGCACAAATGTGGATTTGTAAAGTCAGTTTTGAAAATGTTTGAATTTCACATTTAATGCCACCACTCCACTACCATTGTAAAATCCGGATTTCGAGGCAGTTGCGGTGCGGTAAAAGTGCATTTGCAACAATAAAATATCAATAAGATATTTCATGTGAGAGGGGCATTTAATGCCAAGTGGGATTGGGTAAGTTTGAGGACCCTTGAAAGTAAGATAGAGACATATATTCCTATATTTAATTGGTATGTTTACCAACACAGGACATTTAAGTAACTAGTACTTGGTGCATTTAGTTACTCATTCAATGCTCAATATCAAGAGTCGGGGTCCACGAATGAGTCTTACTCATTCGGTGAGAGGGTTATTTTGAGGTTTTGTTGGGGAGGATGAACCATTTTAGGGAAAACTTCTCGAGATTGGGATCTGTTTTCGTGTTCTTGACTTTCAATGTCTAGCATTCCCAATTCATTTTCATCTCTGAAGGTAGGTTCATCTAAGGGTTTGGTGTAGATATCGGCAAGTTGATATTCGATGAGGATGAAATGAAGCTCTATGTCTCCTTTCATAATGTAGCCCCGATGAAATGATATCGATATCAATGTGTTTGGTGCTTTGGTGAAGGACGGGGTTCTTTGGAGATTGCAATGGCACTAGTGTTGTCACGAAGATGGGTACCATTTTGTAGTGGATGTCATAGTCGTGAGTTGACTTTTCATCCATAATACATTGGCACAACGTCTGCGGCGAACAACATACTCGACTTGGTGAACACATTGATGCGCTCGAGCAGTCAAGCTAAATCACAAGCTCGCCACTTGTGAATGGCGGACCGTAACAAGCTTAAAGCGCCTAAGCACGAACTCAATGAAGGTGCTGGGAGTATAGTGTTTCCCGGTCGTTATGTCCCGGTGAGCTATGCAATGGATTATCAAGCGTAAAGTGATCGAGAGATTTGAGCAGGAAAAGGATTTGAATTATGATTATTATAACTACGGGAAAAGCCAACAAATTACAACGGCTTAAATACAAATTAAAGAAAGTTAAAAGATAAAAATATTAAATAAGCGCTATCACTATATTTAAAATGATGAGCGTTTAAAACTTAAAACTTAAAACTTACGTTTAAAATAAAATTACGTAAACGTACAAAATAAAAAGTGAAATCTAAGAAATAAAAGTCCTAAAAATATGAAAATGAAATTTTACAATCCTAATGATAAAAGAAAATTTTTAGAAAAAGAAAATTATTTTTATAACTAATTAGTTAATTATTATTAATTAAAAACTATTTTTAACTAATAAATAATAGCTTATAATACAAGAAAATATGAAACTAAGCTAGAAAAATAAAATTATGAATTGGAAAAGTCTAAAATATCAAAAGAGAATTTTCAAAACTATTTTATATTTTACGATTATTTTCTATTTTTATGAATTTTAAACTATTAAAACTAATTAAATTATTTAAAAATACAAATTAAACTATGAAAATCTGGAAAATTACTTTTTTACTTTTTATATTTATCTAAACCTAAGAAAAATGAAAAATTATTTTTTGAACCTTTTACGAATTTTTGTATTAAAAGCTAATTAAAATGCTTAAAAACTAATTTAAATTAAGAAAATAGCAAATCAACTTAGAAAAATCTGAAAATTTCAGGAAAAGTCTAAAATATTATTAGGAAGCTAGGAAAATTAGAAAAACATGGTGTTGTGTGCAAGATATTAAAGCGATGAACAAAGTGCTTATAAATAAGCACTTTGAAGAAACAAATGGAAACCAAGAAGCACCAAACCAAAACAGAACTCAAATATGCTAAAACTACTCTAATACAACTAGAAACAACAAGCCATGACCTCTGATTTGCAAGTTGCTATGATTAGGTTGATAAGACTAAAGTGCAAAACAGATTTTGGCGGTCTACTGAGCTAGAATATAAGCCACCAAATAAGCTAAGACTTCAAGAACAAGAGTGGCAACCTAAACTAGACACAGCTAAGAGTATTTAAACCAAAATTAGACCTAGTGAAGCTCAAATGAGCGGTGCAGAGGTCTGCAAAAAACTGCACAAGCCACATGCGAGGCAATACTACTCGCAGGGGCATTAAGTACCATATTAACAAGCTCTTATGAAGCTTCTAAAATTTGCTAAAATCGAAAAATTACTAATAAGAAACAAGACCGGTGAGGTTTTTAAACATACAATTTTCACTTGCATTTACCGAAATGAGTAAATGAAAAATACTCCTATGTTGGCTAAAACTTAGTTTTTAACTTTTGACTTTTATACAAAACTAAAGTTTGACTAATTTGAACTTTGGATCAAATTTGTGGATTGATTATGATCTATATTGATGAACTAAGACTACGCAATCTAGGTTATGGTATTTTAAACACAAAATCGATTTTGACTTGCTAAAACTCCAACAATAAGCAAATGGGAAAGATTCCAATAGATTTTGACTTTTGGTGGTTACAAGCACAAAAGTAAGACAGATATAAGTATGAAATGGCTTCACAAACATGAAACCACAGAAACCTACTTCTGCATAAACCTTGAAGACAGATATGCAGTCAAATCCAAACACCTCTTTAAACTAATGATTTGCAAATAAACTAAACCAACCACTTAACTAGCTACTGCAACTGATCAAAATGAGTTTACATCACCTAATTACAACTAATTAAACACATGAAAAACAATTGTGACCACAGATGCATATACAAGCAAAATATGTAAAATGGCTTGAAAATGAAAAAGTGAAATAATCACTCACAGGAGTCCAGCTGTTATGCAGGCTAAAACCAAACCCAATCATACATTAAATGGAACTATTCCAACCCAAATCAGAGGTCTGCAACACCAGTAACCATTTCCAATTCCAATTTGCTTCAACATTGACTTTTGTTGACTATTATTCAAAGTTACTTGAAAATGAAATGTAAGCTTATAAAAAGCTTATAAGGAGTTTAGACAAGCTTATTAAGGCTTCAAATAAACCACTAACAACTTGGACCATAGAATTTGAAACTGAAGATTGTAACAGTAGACTTGAAAATATGAACTTAAATAAAAACTTGAGATTGATATTCAAAAGCACCCTACAATGTTGATTTGATTTGAAAGTTATACAAAGAAACTTAAATTACATCATTTGAACTAAAACTAAAACTTTTAATTAAAAAACGACATTAAAGAAATTTAAAACTAAATCCTACTACTTTGCTTGCTTCCTCTTTCTTCTTTTTATAGTCCAAATGCTTCTCTCTCTCATCTCTGATTAATCCCACCATTTTTCTGACCCTTGGATGAAAAAAATGTGATCATGGCCCTTCATTCCATTTTTGGCGGGAAATGGGGCTTTTGACAGTTAGATTGAGTGTTTGGGGAGAAGGTGCATTTAATGCTTTCTTGGAGGTAGCGAGAGGTGGGGAGACATAGAAGAGATAAGGGGATGGGAGGGTTGAGTGTGCAGGGGTGTTGCAGAGAGCAAGTGGAAGGGAAGAAGGTTTTGGCGCCATTGGGGTGTTTTGACCACATTTGACCGGGGTATTAATAATAGGGGGGCTCAAAAATGGTTAGTGACAGGGGTCCAAAAGGTTAGGCGAGGTCCAAAGGTTTGTTGACAAGTCCAAAATGGGTGATAAGGGTTTTAATATAAGGACTTCTTTTGTAAAATCGAAAGTTAAGGGACCAATCGCCATTTCTTCAAATTTGTTCCAAGGACTAAAAGTAACAAGTTTCAATAATGTAAGGACCAAACTTGTAATTTTCCCATTTTCAAGGACCAATTTTGCCAATTCTCAAACTTAGAGGACCAAACTTGTAATTTTCTCAAACTTTTGACATTTTCACCAAAGGACTAAATTTGACAACTTATGATTTTAAAAGGACCTTTGGTGATTTTTCTTTTGAAATTATGTGCTCGGGGACTGTTTTGACAACTTTTGAAACTTGGGGACTGAAGCGCAATTTTGCAAATTTGATATGTTTTCATCGATTTTGATATTTTGCATTTAAAACACATAAAACACTGATTTGTGATATTTTCATCATTTTGATGCATTTTGAGTGTTTTCGGATGATTTTGCGGTTTATATTGTACAAAAATGATGAGTATTTAGACACTCATCAATCCCCCTTGAGATATTGCTAGTCCCTAGCAATGATTTGAAAAACATAATGGATTTTAATCTCTTTACCAAAAGCCATTACTACGGAGTAGCCAAATGTTTCGGTTCAAGTAAGAACCATGGTACACCGATAACCATGTGATTTTGAGCAAACCACCGACTTTCAACGGATTTGATTTGTCTTTACGAAGCCGTTTGCTCTGGACTAGCCAACTCTTAGATAAATTATCAATATTATCTTTGGTGAGTGATTACCAATTATGGTTTTTCCACCGCCTTTACCACAAGCCATAAACTTGCGGGCTAGCCAACTCTTCACTTTTTAGGATATGGTGGTGAATACCATACAATTTTGGGCAAATTTCAAGCAGTAAGCGGATTTGAGATATCTTTACCAAGAGCCGTTTGCTCTGGATTAGCCAATCCTTTAGTCTTATAAACATGGCGGATGATAACCAATTGAGTAAGTGCAAAACACTTACTCCAAATAAAATTTTGGCCAAAAGCGGGAATTGGTATAATTATATGGTAAAATTCGTGAGAATTCCCCCACTTAGAAATGAATATTGCCTCAATATTCAAAGTACCGTGTTATGCCGAAACCGAAACGTAAAGGGAAATACTACGGCCATTATTTAGAAAGATGGTTTTTTTTTTTTTTTTTTTTTTTATATATATATATATATATATATATATATATATATATATATATATATATATATATATATATATATATATATATATATAACATGTATGGGCAACTCCCCACACTAAGGTGGTACACACGGTGTGAAAACCCATGTTTAGCTACTGTTTTTGATTACCAGTCGCTAGCTTGACTCGACCCCAATTCATTTGTTCATGGGGAAAGTAGCGTGGAAAACCAATCTCGATCGGACTTTCGTTCACAATGTTTGGACAAACATTTGAAGCACGTGAAAGTTCCACACCGATGAGATATACATAGAACCGGCTCAAAATGATATATGGAAATGCCGAGGTCAAGATAATGTCTTCATTCAGAAGGAGTGAAGAGCAGGAGAAGCACGGGATAGGTGAAGAAGAGATAGAAAATCATGATAAACATCATGACTAACTCATCTTCATCTATAGGAGGATCCATAATTTCGGGATTATGAATCTCATCATTTAAGCTTATGTGATCAAGACAAATCTTGGGAGTGTCTAGATCAAAGTAGAATTTATCATACTCCCGCGGAGATATGATATGAGTGAGTTTATCGAGAACTCCATGAAGGTGAATGAATCATATTCGAATTGATATGAGTGGGTTCATGGTGAACTCCTCAAAAGTAAATGATTCATGATCGAGGAGAGAATTATGAGAATGAGAAGTGGTGCGCCACTAATCTTCTCTCCCATATTATCAAAGCAGAAGCTTTCATTTCGGAATAGAATCATCGGAAAGAATGTCACTATCCTTAATGGGGATAGGAGATGAAATAGGTTTCTCTTTGAAAGCCTCGATTTTAGAAATGAGAAGACCGACATTCAATAATGTTGCTCGAAGAGCTTCATCTTTGATTTCGATGTCGATAACTTCATCATTCTCTTCTTCTAAGCTAACAAGCTCGGAAGGTGAATCTTCCACATAAATGATGTCTCCACAAGATAACGAATCATCATCATCGAATCGGAGAACATCTCAACATGATCATTTTGGAAGACAAGAGGAGGAGGATATCACACACATGATCAAGAATTCCTGTGACTCTCTTGGGATTGGGACAAGGTTCTCAACACTAGACTTTATGAATTCGTCCGATTCCTTTTTAGGAGCAGTGTCAAGATGCTCGTCCCCATAATAAGAGAGTGAGTGTGAATCTCGGGTGTGATAGCAGTTGTTTGAGATGGAATCTCACTCTGGGATATCAACCGGCGAGGAGTTGAAAATATTATCTCTAAAGGATAAAACTCTCCTCGTCATCGTCATATAGAGCTGCCTTGAGAAATTGGGAGCGCTTAGATTGCATGCTCTAGGATTAATAATTCTTCCCTAGATTTGCGAGCCTCTCGTTCTTCTCGTTCTTGACCACAATTCTCCTATGGTCTTTTCACCACTCACTTGATTCTTAAAGTTACTAATCATATCATCAAGTGTTTTCATTGTGGTTTCAAAATCTTGGGAGATTTCTTGAGATAACGGCTCGGTGGAGTTTGAACCGTATGGTCTTGTGGAGGTTGGAAATTATCAAATATGTGAGAGTCATGATTGTTACAAGGCTGGGTTCCTATTTGACAATCGAGTGAAATGGGGACCTCCACAGTACTCACATGATGAAGCTGTTGAGTCGGATAGGTGAATCATATGGATTTTGGTTATAACCAAAGTTACGAGCATCACTGGAAAAGCTGTTCATAGACAAACGTGTTTCGGTTTGACACTCAAATCCTTGGTGAGGACCTCCACAATATTCACAGCAGTAGTGTTGATTATATGAAGATAGGTCGGGCTGTGGTGGGTAATTGGAAAAATTTGAGGAGTCGTTAAATGAGTTCTGATTAGGAACATAATCAAATGAATTCCTCGAACCACAAAACAAACAACTCCCGTTATGAATATCATTACCACATTGTACACACGTACACCAATGACAGGGTAAACCATAAAGAGGCTCACCACAACCGACACAAGGAATAAACGATTGCATTTGATAGTTATAAGAAGGAATCGGTTTATTCAAAGAATCAACAAAACCAACATGGTGATCCGAATGACTATCAAGTCTCGAAGAACATTCGGAAAAATCGGGAGGTGGGACAAGTGGTGTGCTCGAGAGCTAGCAATTTCTACCACTTCCGTTATGGTCTCGGTTACGGTTCTCGAGAAGCGTGAAGATTAGGCAAGCCATTCTTGCTAGTCACGGTGTTTGAGCGGGTTCATCGTAATCAATTCTAATTCTCGACCTTTTTCTTGGCTTGAATTTGTTCGATTAGATTACGGGCTCTATCTTCAAAGAAAGTGTCCTCGTAATCCTCGGTGGGTGCTTGGGGTAGCTCCGAGCGTTTGAAGCTGGTTTGTCTAGATTAGAATGTATTTGGGTTGTGGTACGGTGGTCGAAATAACTTTGAAAAGAATTTTGATGGATAATTCGCACAATTGCAAAATTCGCTTGAACTAGGCCCTCCACACCGCTCACACACATTTGTGACGATGATGTTGACGATTGTCGACATAAGAATTAAACATATAGAGGATTAAGAAGAGCATCAAATGGTTGAGAGGATACGAAGAATAGAATTAAGCGGCAAAGAGGGTAAGAGAAATAGAATCATACGGATAAGAGGAATGAGAAGAGTATTTTTGTATTTTGGATAAGAAAATATAAACATATCTGAGATGGATGGTATGAACAAAGAGTGAATATCCAAATTACTAATCTGCTAAGCGTAAGATAATCAAGCCTGACTCCCCGTGGCGCCTAAAAATTTGATCGCTCGAGCAGTCAAGCTAAATCACACAAGCCTGCCACTTGTGAATGGCAGACCGTAACAAGCTTAAAACTACCTAAGCACGAACTCAATGAAGATCTGGGGAGTATAGTGTTTCCCCGGGTCGTTATGTCCCAGCGAGCTATGCAATGGATTATCAAACGTAAAGTGATCGAGAGATTTGAACGGGAAAAGGATTTGAATTATGATTATTATAACTACAGGAAAAGCCAACAAATTACAACGGCTTAAATGCAAATTAAAGAAAGTTAAAAAGATAAAAAAATATTAAATAAACGCTATCACTATATTTAAAATGATGAACGTTTAAAACTTAAACTTAAAACTTACGTTTAAAATAAAATTACGTAAACGTACAAAATAAAAAGTGAAATCTAAGAAATAAAAGTCCTAAAATATGAAATGACATTTTACAATCCTAATGATAAAAGAAAATTTTTAGAAAAGAAAATTATTTTATAACTAATTAGTTAATTATTATTAATTAAAAACTATTTTTAACTAATAAATAATAGCTTATAATACAAGAAAATATGAAACTAAGCTAGAAAAATAAAATTATGAATTGGAAAAGTCTAAAATATCAAAGAGAATTTTCAAAACTATTTTTATATTTTTCGATTATTTTCTATTTTTATGAATTTTAAACTATTAAAACTAATTAAATTATTTAAAAATACAAATTAAACTATGAAAAATCTGGAAAATTACTTTTTTACTTTTTATATTTATCTAAACCTAAGAAAAATGAAAATTATTTTTTGAACCTTTTACGAATTTTTGTATTAAAAGCTAATTAAAAATGCTTAAAACTAATTTAAATTAAGAAAAATAGCAAATCAACTTAGAAAATCTGAAAATTTCAGGAAAAGTCTAAAATATTATTAGGAAGCTAGGAAAATTAGAAAAACATGGTGTTGTGTGCAAGATATTGAAGCGATGAACAAAGTGCTTATAAATAAGCACTTTGAAGAAACAAATGGAAACCAAGAAGCACCAAACCAAAAGCAGGAACTCAAATATGCTAAAACTACTCTAATACAACTAGAAACAACAAGCCATGACCTCTGATTTGCAAGTTGCTATGATTAGGTTGATAAGACTAAAGTGCAAAAACAGATTTTGGCGGTCTACTTTGAGCTAGAATATAAGCCACCAAATAAGCTAAGACTTCAAGAACAAGAGTGGCAACCTAAACTAGACCTGGCTAAGAGTGTTTAAACCAAAAATTAGACCTAGTGAAGCTCAAATGAGCGGTGCAAGGTGCAAAACCTCTGACAAGCCACATGCGAGGCTTAATGCTCTGCAGGGCATTAAGTACCATATTAACAAGCTCTTATGAAGCTTCTAAAATTGCTAAAAATCGAAAAATTACTAATAAGAAACAAGACCGGTGAGGTTTTAAACATACAATTTTCACTTGCATTTACCGAAATGAGTAAATGAAAAATACTCCTATGTTGGCGAAACTTAGTTTTTAACTTTTGACTTTTATATAAAACTAAAAGTTTGACTAATTTGAACTTTGGATCAAATTTGTGGATTGATTATGATCTATATTGATGAACTAAGACTCTCGCAATCTAGGTTATGGTATTTTAAACACAAAATCGATTTTGACTTGCTAAAACTCCAACGAAGAAGCAAATGGGATGATTCCATGATTTTGACTTTTGGTGGTTACAAGCACAAAAGTAAGACAGATATAAGTATGAAATGGCTTCACAAGCATGAAACCACGAAACCTATACGCATAAACCTTGAAGGCAGATATGCGTCAAATCCAAACACCTCTTTAAACTAATGATTTGCAAATAAACTAAACCAACCAACAACTAGCTACTGGCCAGTCAAAATGAGTTTACATCACCTAATTACAACTAATTAAACACATGAAAAACAATTGTGACCACATATGCATATACAAGCAAAATATGTAAAATGGCTTGAAAATGAAAAAGTGAAATAATCACTCACGGTGAGTCCAAATTATATGAGGCTAAACCAAACCCAATCATACATTAAATGGAACTATTCCAACCCAAATCAGTGCAACACGGTAACCATTTCCAATTCAATTTGCTTCAACAGTTGACTTTTGTTGACTATTATTCAAAGTTACTTGAAAATGAAATGTAAGCTTATAAAAAGCTTATAAGGAGTTTAGACAAGCTTATTAAGGCTTCAAATAAACCACTAACAACTTGGACCATAGAATTTGAAAGCGAAGATTGTAATGATGAGACTTAAAAATATGAACTTAAATAAAAACTTGAGATTGATATTCAAAAGCACCCTACAATGTTGATTTGATTTGAAAGTTATACAAAGAAACTTAAATTACATCATTTGAACTAAAACTAAAACTTTTAATTAAAAAGCGACATTAAAGAAATTTAAAACTAAATCCTACTACTTTGCTTGCTTCCTCTTTCTTCTTTTTATAGTCCAAATGCTTCTCTCTCTCATCTCTGATTAATCCCACCATTTTTCTGACCCTTGGATGAAAAAAATGTGATCATGGCCCTTCATTCCATTTTTGGCGGGAAATGGGGCTTTTGACAGTTAGATTGAGTGTTTGGGGAGAAGGGTGCATTTAATGCTTTCTTGGAGGTAAGCAGAGGTGGGGGGAGACATAGAAGAGATAAGGGGATGGGAGGGTTGAGTGTGCAGGGGTGTTGCAGAGAGCAAGTGGAAGGGAAGAAGGTTTTGGCGCCATTGGGGTGTTTTGACCACATTTGACCGGGGTATTAATAATAGGGGGGCTCAAAAATGGTTAGTGACAGGGGTCCAAAAGGTTAGGCAGGGTCCAAAGGTTTGTTGACAAGTCCAAAATGGGTGATAAGGGTTTTTAATATAAGGACTTCTTTTGTAAAATCTGAAAGTTAAGGGACCAATGCTGCCATTTCTTCAAATTTGTTCCAAGGACTAAAAGTAACAAGTTTCAATAATGTAAGGACCAAACTTGTAATTTTCCCATTTTCCAAGGACCAATTTTGCCAATTCTCAAACTTGGAGGACCAAACTTGTAATTTTCTCAAACTTTTGACATTTTTCACCAAAGGACTAAATTTGACAACTTATGATTTTAAAAGGACCTTTGGTGATTTTCTTTTGAAATTATGTGCTCGAGGACTGTTTTTGACAACTTTTGAAACTTGGGGGATCAAACGCAATTTTGCAAATTTGATATGTTTTCATCGATTTTGATATTTTGCATTTAAAACACATAAAACAACGATTTGTGATATTTTCATCATTTTGATGCATTTTTGAGTGTTTTCAGATGATTTTGCAGTTTATATTGTACAAAAATGATGAGTATTTAGACACTCATCACACATAGCCAATGATTATTGCTTTTTAGCACTCCAATAGACCAGTTTTCCTCCAAGAAATTGACAGGACCTTGAGGTACTTTTTCTGTCTATGTTGCAACCAGCATAATCAGACTCTGAGTATCCTTTGAGGTCAAACCCTGAGCACTTTAGATAGTAGAGTCCAAGGCTTGGAGTTCCCTTCAGGTATCTTAGTATTCTTTTGGATGCGGTGAGATGGGATTCTTTGGGATTGGACCGATATCTTGCTATTAGACAGACCGAATTGGATGTCAGTGCAGAAGCGATGAGATACATCGGTGAGCCAACAATCCCTCCGAAATGGGTTTGATTGGTGATTTGCCGGTGAGATCGGGTCCAAGGTTGTTAGGAGGGACCATTGGTGTCTTCACCGAGCCGATCGAGATATCTCATATTTCTTCAAGAGATTTCGGTGTATTTCTCTTGTGATGGAGATTCCTTTATCGGTTTGCACGATTTGTAGTCCAGGAAGTATGTGAGTTCATCCATCATACTCATTTCAAACTTCTTTGTCATCGAGTTTTCAAGCTGTTTGCAAAGAGTGTAGTTTGTTGAGCCAAAGATGATGTCATCAACATATACTTGGACCAAGATATCACATATTGTTTTGTCTGTAGATAAACAATGTGTTGTCTATCTTCCTCGACAAACTTGTTTTGAATCGGGATGGTGAGAGAGCTTCATACCATGCCACAGGAGCTTGCTTTAGTCCATAAAGGGCTTTGTCAAGCTTGAGACATAGTCGAGGAATTCACTAATTTCAAAGCCGGAGGTTCTTGAACATACACATCTTCTTTGAGTTCACCATTCAGAATGCACTTTTACATCCATTTGGTAAACTTTGAAGTTCATGTAGGTAGCATATGCAAGGAAGATCTGATGGCTTCCATTCTTGCAACAGAGCAAATGTCTCATTATAGTCAATGCCTTCTTGTTGATTGTAACCTTTGGCTACAAGTTTGGCTTTGTTTTTAATGATGATGCCGTTTTCATCGCTTTTGTTTCGAAAACCCACTTCATTCCTATGACAATGACATCACGAGGACATTTGATCAAGGTCATGACCTTGTTTTATCAAGCTGTTGAAGTTCTTCTTGCATGGCACGAACCCGGCTTGGGTGTTTTAGAGCCTCGGTGACACTTTTAGGTTCTATTTCGATAGGTAATCAACATATAGACATTCATTTCTTTGAAGCTGAAGTTAGTTTATGACCATGCTTCTTATAAGCATGCCCTCGGTGGGTTCACTAATGATGTTTACAAGCTCAATGTCACGAGATTTTGTCCACTTACTTTGTGGTCTAGGATCCGAGCTTGAAGAGGTCATGGAAACTCAAGCGGTGAGTTCGGTGCGAGAGCCACAGAATCATTAAGAACATCTGTTGAGATGTCTTGTTCGAGTTGGGGTTCTTGAATCACGGGTTCTGAACATTTGGTTCGATGTTACCTATCCCAAATAGGATCGATTGATTATCAATGAATTCATTGATAGTTTGTTGTGACGAGTTGTGAGGCAAGACATAATATGAGATGTCAACATCGACTTGGTATAAGGAATTGATTTAAGTGTTATACTCATCGGGAGGGATATCTTGATGAGTTATCAATTCTATTTCCTCCTTGAGGTGTTGGTGAACACGATGCTTTACGAACTCTCATCAAAGGTGACATGAAAATTTTCCTCAAATTATTGTCTCCTTGTGTTAAATACCACGAAGGCTTTGGAGATCGGTGAGTAACCTAGAAAGTATCCATCATCGCCTTTGGCATCAAACTTGCCTAGATGATCCTTGTGGTTATGAATAAACACAGGACATCCAAACACATGAAAGTAGGCGATATCGAAGTCTACCTTTGAAAATCTCATATGGGGTTTTGTTATGTCTTTTGACAATGATTGACTGTTTTGAGTGTAAAGGCTATTTTGATCGCTTGATCCCGAAATTTTTGATAATCTTGAGCCATTTAACATGGTTCTAGCGACCTCAATGAGAGTTCTGCTTTTCCTTTCGGCTACCCCATTTTTTCGGGGTGTAAGGAGATGAAATTTTTGGGAGATTCCTTTTCATCACGAAATTTTCAAGCTCTTCATTTCGAACTCGATGCCATTGTCGGTTCGATTTGTTTAATAGTCTTGTCATTTGGTTTTCAACTTTTTCGATGAATGACATTATTGTATCACCTACGACTCTTTTGGAAAGAAAGTATACCCAAGTGTATCTTGAAAACTCATCAACAATGACAAGTGTATACTTCTCATCTTGGATTGATCTTGGGTGACGGTCCAAAGAGATCCATATCACGAGGAGGTGAAGGCGGCTTTGATGGAGAAATTTTATTTGGTTTTGAATGATGCTCGTGGTGTTTGCCTTTTTCACAGCGAGCATGGATTGTCTTTTGCAAAATTTAGTGATGGTAAGCCAAGGACCTTTTTACTTTGCCAAGTTGTTGATGTTTTGAAGTTTAAGTGAGAGAGTCTCTTGTGCCATAGCCGATTGGCGTTTCAAATGGCTTTGGCAAATAGACAAGTTCCATCTTGAGAGAGTGTTGACATGTCTAAGACATAAACATCATCTCTTATGGGGCTATCAAAACAACTTCTTTGTTGGCATTGAAAATGGTGCCTTGTTTGTCATTGAATTGCACAATGTACTTTGCATCACGAGTTGACTAACACCGATGAGATTGTATTTGAGACCATTGACATAAGCTATTCTAGAAAACTATTACATTGCGATTAGATTGAACCATAACCTTGATGGGACATGATGAGTTATCACCAAATACTACCTTGGGTCTGGTTCCTTTACATATTTGTGCAGATACTCCTTAACACCGGTCATGCTTCTTGAGCATCCACTATCTAGATGCCAAATAGGCTCCTGGCGTGTCTCGCACACATAATAAAATGGTTTAGTTTCTCTTGCTGACCCACATCCTAGTGGGCTTGGGCCTAAAGGTCATTTGAATTTGGCAATTGACTCATGGTCGGTGGTTGAGTGCATTGTGCTACCATAGGTTTTGCATTTGGAGACCGAGGATGACTCGGTGATTCCGGGTTGCTTGGAACTTCTCCTTGCTTGTATGACCTTTGTCATCTTGGGATGTCTCATGAGTGGATTTTCGCAAATCTCACGGCATGTGTTCATAAGACAGATCATCGGGATGATGATCATTAAAGCCACAGTGTGGGCAAGGAGGAAAGGGTTTTGCACTAAACTTATGAGTAGGTTTGGAGGTTGAAGCATACCGATGACCAACTTTGGTATAGTTTTCTTTCTTGAGTGAACTTACATATTGTAAGTGATCGAAGTTCTGTGATCATCCTTTTGCGGATCATACAAAAAGGATTCTATAACATTTGTCGATGGTATGACCGGTATATTGGCATAGATCACACTACGCTTGGGTTTGGTGGTGTTTTAGACTTTGATGAGCTGGAGGAGGCTGATTTAGCTTCCTTGATTGAATCGGAGATTTTTGATGGATTCCATCTTATCGATCGACTTCCTCACAAGTTCGATCGATTCTTTGAATTTGGTCGATTGATGGGGATGAAGATGTGGAAGTCTCGATGGGAGTGGATTCATGTTGGATTGGTTTTGTTGGTCTTTTCGAGTTGTTCTACCAAGTCCAAATCTTTCCTTTGGTGAATGAGGATTGAATTGCATAGGAGTAAGCTCGAGCTTGGTGCGGCACCCGGAAGAGGTTTCGGGGTGGGCGGTGCATTAGACTTTGCTTGAGACTCAATGTTTTCGATACTCTTGGGCACATCGGGAGTCCAAGCATGCTCTTAAGAGCTTGACTCTCGTGCTCTAGTATTCTTCGAATCGAAATTTGGAAGCTTACTCTCGGGATTAACCCGCTCAATCCAATCACTGGGCTTGGGAATAGTCAACACATTGGTAATCATATGGTTTGGGAGACTGGTCTTTGTCGTGAGAGTCAGGGAGATGATCTTCACCTATGACTCTCTTTTTGCTACTAGGGGCTCCCACATCATCAAAGACCCTTGGATTCTTAGCAGTCCAACTAGCAATGATATCCTTTTCTTTCTTAAGTTCATCTTGAAGAGCCTGATTTCTTTTAACTAATTCAGTGTTTTGAATTTGCAAAGTGATAGCCTCAAGCTTAGTTTGTTTTAAAAGAAGTAGTTCATCCCTACACTTGTTCAGTTCAAAAATTAGCTTGTTATATTTTGAAAAAAGATTTAATCGTTGCTCTTCTACAAACTTAAGGTCAACATTGATATAGTTCATATAAGACTGCCAATCAGAGTCATCATCCATAGAAAGTAAAATGTTTACCTTCTTCATTGTGATGTTGACCCATTCTCCATTCCTGGCATGATTTTTCCAACACTAGCTTATCCTCTTACGAGAGGGCCATCGATGCACCGACATGCACCATTTCATCATCGATGAGGCGGCTCTTCATCCCGATCAAAGGTTTCAAGAACAAGGCCTTTGTTTTACCCTACACATATTTAACATTGTTTGTTGTTTCGAGGACTCGGCCTCAAGCAATGCAAGCTTAGCTTTGACTTTCTGTATTTTGCTTCAAAATCTGCTTTGTTTTGATCTGACTTGTTTTGAAAATTTTGATGAGACCGATAGATTTTTGGTTGAAATTTGCTAAAGCACGAGGACCGATTTGACCACGATGGTTTGTAAGAGGGTCGAAATTTTTGAAAAGGTCTTCGCAAAATGACTTTTTTTGTGACACTTAAAGCATTCAGTGTCCTCATTGTTAGCTGTAAAACATGTAAAGGGATAAGTTCCGATGAGTTGGCAAATTGATTGTTGATTAGCTATAGTTAAGGGTGATGACATTTACCCAAAATAGATTAGTCTCTCTTATTATATATTCATGTATTTTGTACAAGTGATGATCGATCAATAAAAGACAATATTCTCTCTATCATGGTATCATGATTCTATTACCGATCCTAAAACTTTAAACCACAACTCTTCCTTGACCTCCAATCACGGCCACTCACGGAGGTTCGGAGGCTCCACTAATAAAATAGTGGATCTTTATGTTTTCTATGGAAAACACGCCCGTTGTTCGGAAGGTTCTTTGGGGGTTGAAGTTTTAGACCAACTTTCGTTTTCTCATCTTTATGGTTGTGTTAAAAAAAAAAGTTATATTGTTTGTTTGTTAGTCTACTGTTCGTACGGCTTTGTTACCAGTCGACTAAAGTTGACCGTTGGTACCAGTCCCTAATGTTGATCGTTGGTACAATAAGATTACCAGTCAACTTAGCCGACCGTTGGTACTAGTCGACTAAAATCGATCGTTGGTACGGTTTTGTTACGAGTCGACTAAAGTTATGCTTTTATTATGTTTTGTTTAATAAGGCTTTCCTACAACTTTGTTTGAAGAATTTTGCTCTAGTTTGAGTGTTCGGTGTCCTTCCGCTCAAACTCTGGGGGAGTGTTAGCTGTAAAACGTGTAAAGGGATAAGTTCCGATGAGTTGGCAAATTGATTGTTGATTAGCTATAGTTAAGGGTGATGACATTTACCCAAAACAGATTAGTTTCTCTTATTATATATTCATGTATTTTGTACAAGAGATGATCGATCAATAAAAGACAATATTCTCTCTATCACTCATTTGCTTTAGCATTTGAAAACCTTTGTTTCTTTTATAAACCTTCGAGAGTTAGCAAGAGTGCCCTTTCACGAAATTCAATGTTCGGTCATTTAGGTACTCCTCACTTGATCTCTCATCGGGCTCATCATCCGAATTTTCACGAAAATCTTGAACAACTTTGTTAGAATAAAAGGCAGTTGATATTGGTGTTGAAGTGGTGGTGGGGACTTCTTGACTTCCCGAGACTTCTTTAAGTCGGGGTATCGTCTGCTGATGAGGTTTTCCTCATAGACAAATTTCCCATAAATTTCGGGAAGTTCAAGGGTCCGGATATGATTAGCATTCCTAAGTCCCCGAGAGAAATTCACCACTTCTTAGGGAGACTATTCACAAAACCAACATTGATTTCATGCTTGGACAACTTAACACCATCATTAGACAGTTCATTTAAGAGAGTTTTGTAGGGTGTAAGTTTGAGACGAGTTTCGAGTCCTTAGCCACGAAGGTGTTATACTCAAGTTTCGTGTCCATTATCCTGCTTTCCTTTGTATCGGAAGGACCTTCATGATTGTGGACCGAGTCATCCTGTGTTTGTTTGGTCTGTACTACAACTTATGATGACTCCATAATATCATCGGGAAGATATGATATGATGATACTTTTGAGTCTTTGGTCTGGTTGACTACTCTCCTCTCATCCACAGGTCCTCGAGCTTGTGTTTAGGCAAACCTTCGGTCTTTGGGATAAATGGACCTTCATTTATACACTTGATATAATAAGGTTCCATCCAAATCAAATAGCAAAGCATCGCTTTTTCCATTTGTTAAATTTACCAACTTCAAGTCTAGGGCAACAAATTTGAATAAGCTCGACCCTTTTGTCGACTAGTTGGGGTACATCAATTTCATCCATAAGGATCCTGATTTAAAACATTTTAGACCCGACTTAAAAGGTTTTATAATCACCTTGCTCGATACCACTTGTTGTTCCCTATTCACTATCGTAAAATAATTAAGTATCTAGAAATAAGTTAATAGTGAATCTATGGTGAATAATTTTCAACATAATATTCTTTATTAGAAATGAATCAAACAAGAATACATTACCCAAGTACTTGGAATAGTACTTGGTATTGAAATGACAAAGGTTGGTAACTCCTCTCAAGCTCGGGCTAAGTCCGAGCACAACCACAAGTACCCACCGAGCTATCTTAGGGATTAAGTTGTATTTGGAGGAGTGAAAGATGGCTTCATGTATATGTGTTTTACAATTCACAAGCTTAATCTTTCACTCCATCTCTTATGTTATTTATACAAGTATGAGCTTTAACTCTTTCCTAAGTGACAACCGACAATTCTTACGAAGACAAAATATCGATGTATTTTGTCTCATTCTAAAGACTATTTTAGGTAAGAGACAAGATTGCTCTCCAAAGGTCGGTGATGACACCGAGCACGATCGTTTGCCATTTAGGGAAAGTTGACTTTGGTTGATAAGGACTTCGTCTTATCGATTCAAACTTATCCCGCTTATTCTTGATCTTCATATCCTTGATCTTCTACTTGATTTGTCTTGATGTAAGTAGTTGGACAGATTTTAGGGATTGATGACTTATTGTCATCACTCACCGAATCATCATCTTCTTCTTGACTCGATCTTCACCCTTTAAGTTCCGCCTTCTTGAGTGGAGAGACTTCTTCTTCGCCTCATCTTGAGTATCTCGAAGATGGCTCACCGAGAGACTATGCACTCGGTGACCTTTTAGTGCTTAACGAACTAAACACTTAGGATATTTTCTATTCCAATCCTAGATCAAGGGGTTTGGGTATTTACTGAACCCAACACACACACTTATACTTAGTCTAACTCGTCTAGGCTTATACCCGTTTGAAAACAGTTTCAGGTGTAACAGTAACCGTTTTAGGGGGTAAAATGTAAATAATTTTGTCACTTTGCACGTTTCAAGTTACGTTGTTGTAGCAACGTAAATCACAACGCAAACGCAACGCGAGGTGGAGTGGTGTGGTAACGCAGCACCAACGCGAGCCACGTCTGCCTTAACACCGTTGGGGCATTACCATACCGAGCCCTCTAAACATTTACTTCTCACACATCTTCAATCTTATATAGTTTATTCTTCCCTAACCTTTTTATTCAATAACACTCTCAACTTTTACTCTAATGCAATATCTATTTTAAAGTCTTTTCAACCGCTTTTAAATTTTGTATTGAAGATGCTCTAATAGTTCCTTTTTCGTTGTACTCGGGTCCGAATTGTTTTAAAAAATATTGAATATGAATATAGGATTTTTAATGGATTATATCCAATCAAGATTTTTATAAACAAAGTAATATAAACATTTCATGAAGCATAACATATAATTTATTTCATGCTATTTTTTCTTCTAAACAATGTATAAAGTTGGGTGTAATAAGGAGATCCTTAAGATCACATTTACCACCACCACCTCAACGCACATTAGATTTCTCTCTCAACAACCAACTTCACCACCAAAATATACCCCAATTAAACAAACGCACACACACACACACACACACACACACACACATATAAATATATATATATATATATATATATATATATATATATATATATATATATATATATATATATATATATATATATATATATATATATATATATATACCCCACCAAACACACACACACAAAAACATACGAGGTACGACTCGGTCATTCACAAAATCAAGTCTTGCATTTTATTGGTTGAAGACATGTGGTCATGAGGAGGTGTAATAAGGAGGACTCGGTCTCGGTGCCCAAGACTCGGTCTTTAGTATCCTATTACGGATGGTATAAAGTGTATTGGGCTTATATTTTGATAATTTTCACTATAAACCTCATAAACATGAACACTTCATTAAAAATTTAAAAGCAGACTTTTAAAGCTTGTATAGATCATTGAGTATATGTTTTCACATAACATTGTAGAAATCAAGGGAATACTAAAATGTATTATGATCATATTTACTAAATAAAAAGTTTACAAGATATCAAATAGACTACAAACTAATCAAAACCCTAGTAACTAAATAGACCAAACCCGATAGGTGGGCTAGGCCTTTATTATCTAACATCCGCTCTCAAACTTACAATGTTGGAGAGGTAAACATTGAGAGTCCGCAAATGAAAATAAACTAAAGCAGAAAAAAAAATGAAAGCGAGTGTCCTAGAATCCAAACTTGTTGCTAGAAGTGTTACACCGAAACTTGTTTTCATATGGGTATGACCCTAAATGAATTGATCGAGGTCTAAATGTGTTTGACTAAAGATAATGGTCGTTTGGGTAAGTTTAGGTAAGTGCATAAATAAGTGTAGACAAGTGTAGACTGTTCTAGATCCAATACGCGTATTGGAGTCTTGAATCACGATAGAGAAGGAGCATGGATACGACGTATCTAGGATAACGAATGTGGAGTATTTTGGGTCGGCATGGATACACCGTATCCATGAAGATGAATCTGGCGTGTCGGATGATATCTGAACGAGCGGACTATATCGCCCTTTTTTTGAGTCACCCCTTAGGTGTATAATTGGTTCGGAACATTTCCATTACTTATCTTCTATATGTGTTTGGGTGACGAACTCGAGAGAGAAATAGAGGAGGAAATTAGAGCTAATGGTAAGGTTTTGATGGTTTAAGTATTATGATTCAAGAGAAG
This sequence comes from Chrysanthemum lavandulifolium, assembly GCA_022545495.1. Classification (NCBI taxonomy): domain Eukaryota; kingdom Viridiplantae; phylum Streptophyta; class Magnoliopsida; order Asterales; family Asteraceae; genus Chrysanthemum; species Chrysanthemum lavandulifolium. The sequence continues at coordinate 138,213,226 of CM040244.1, read as the reverse complement.
TTCTAGCTGGATTCCCACATAAGATATGATGCTTAATTAATGTTTAATTGACTGAATTAGAGATTAGGGTTCATGAACCCTAATATTGGATAAATGGATTTAAAATTTGTTTTGATCTAATTAATAAGGTTATAATGATTATGAGATAAGTTTTATGGTTTTTGTTGGATCGATGTACTCTAACCAAACTAACTTAAATAGCTTGTTAAGGGTTTAATAACTTCGGATAAATCCTAAGTTACTAACAATGAAACACTGAGTAATCTTTATTAAGTACGCGGAATTTACTTAACAAATCTAAGAAGAAAATAACTTTAACTTTTATTAATAACTCTAAATCTGCTTGTTATGCAGACTCTTAAACAACTCTAAAACTCTAATAATAATCGTACTTTAGGATTCTAAAACATATATCTAAAACTCGTACATCTAATGCCAATCTAGGGGGTCCTATTATAGGCTTAAGGATAACCTTAGTCGGTTTACAATTTGTATCCTTGTACGACAAGTAATCTAAACAAAGAATATTCTAGAATAAACAAAGCTTTCCATAAACGAATATAGCAGTTCTTTAGCTTTGCGATGCTTTGACTTCGACATCAAGACTTTGACTTCTTCTTTAGCAAGATACTTTGACTTTTCCAAGCTTTGTCAATCTTGATGCTTTAACATTATTCAAACACTTTCATATCCCAACAATCCTCCCTAACTTGAATTCTACTTGCTTGACTTCAAGTTCCTTTGTAAACTTATCTTTAATGACTCCATCTTCAAGGAAAAATTGTGTCTTTGTCTTTGGATTGTATCTTTGTAGACTCGTGCTTATATAATTATTATCAAAGTATTCTTTATAAATTATTCTTTCTGACATCCTTGATCAAGTAATCTCTTTCAAAGAACATTAAAGAAGCTCCATTTTTCGGCAACATAAAACAATTTGTACATTAATTCGGTTTAAGTTTCGGTCTATTCTCATCACTTCCGGTGTGTAAACTCTGTGAGAGGTGAATCATTGAAAATTTAATGGATTTGATGTCTCTTTACCAAAACCATTAACTCGGAGTAGCCAAATGTTTTGATGTGTAAGATCATGGTACATTGATAACCATATGATTTTAGCAAATCATCGACTATCAATGATTTGATTTGTCTTTACCAAAAGTTGTACCCTTTTGGACTAGTTAGTTCTTTCATCTATGGTGTACTAATTACCAAATAATGGTTTTTCCACGCCTTTACCACAAGCCATTTTCTTGTGGGCTAGCCAACTCTTCACATTTCTTGATATGGTGAGTTGATTACCATCCAACTTATTAGCAAGTTGTCAACTATAAAGCGGATTTGAGATATCTTTACCGAGCCGTTTGCTCATGGATTAGCCAATCCTTTTGTAACCATAGTGGATTGATAACTTATTGGCGTTACCATCTCAAAACCATTTATTTCATTTAACCTTTGTTTCAAAATATTTGTCACTTAACAAAAGTTTTCGTTCAAAATCATTAAGCGGTTTAAAGTCGCAAATAGTACTTTGATGAAAGTCTTGTTTGATCGCGATACTTTGAATAAAATCGATATATCAAAATTTATTCAATTAAAATTCATACCGGTTATTCATCATCAACAGCCATAGTAGTCCATATGATAAACAATTTGATGACCATAAGAGAAATTTCATTGTCTTCTTCAACTTCCATTCCATGCTCTAGCATTCTTCTCATAAGATCTGCTGTAAGTGGATATCTTCTATCTGCTAGCATGTGAATCATAGTCCCATCTTCTAACTCTAGAACATGTACTCCATATTCTTCAAAGAATCTCCAGCTGATAATCTCTCATTCTTCTTGGTTCTTCCAAATCTCAGCAGTGCTTTGTTCTTCAGTTTCCCAAATAGTTGTGAGATCCCCAAGCAAGACTAAACCAACTCCTTCTGATGGATTATGTTCAAAATAATCTCGCACCAAATGATATAAATGAAAATAAATCCACCCTATCTATTATGTGCAATAGATCCCATAGCATGTTGAACACCTTGAAGCTTTCATCTTCTCTATGAAACATCAGATAACTTCCATCCTTTGATTCTACAACTTCAAAAGTAGTTATTGGAGATTTGTTCATCTTCATATCAGCATCATCTTTAGAATACTCAAATTCTACTACTCTTAAGTAATTCCTTAGTTCATCATCAGTATCAGACCTTAACTCAACTTTCTTTGATGGTTGTGTGTCTTCAACCTTAGTTGATCTTTTTCTTTTTAAGCTTTCTTTTCTTTCATCTTCTTTCGAGCATCATCATCTTTATAGTCTTTGATACTATCAACTTGTTTCGATAGTCTTCTCTAATGACTTCATACAAACCTTTCATCTCAACATAATTTAACTTATTCAATCCAATATACCCTTGACCTTTAAAATATGCCATCATTGCATTCCTTTGTTTAGCAAGATTTGGTCTTCTTGGTAGAGCGAAACATGAATAGGTGACTTCAATGGTAAAGCAACTTTAGCATTCAATTCTTCTTGTAATTTCCTAGTCGCTTCTTCATTCATAACCTCTTCATTAACAACTTCGACATTTAATTCACTTGTATCTTTCTAGTGCTTCCTCATTCATAGCAACTTGGCGTACTTATCTCGTGCTAAAGTAGGTTTATTTTTCTTCTTTGTCTCTACCAATTTACCTTTTCCTTTATCCTTAGGATCTATAGTAGATTGAGAAGCTCTTGGTTGTTCTTCTTGCACTCTGGAATGCTAACACCCTTGGCTTTGATAAATCATGCAAGATCTCAAAGAATGGTTTCATCATCACTTGCAGTATGTATAGGTTTGGGTGTTTGACTCCTTTTCGGTATGACAATTGAAGGACCAGCTTCTTCTTCGATTAAAACAGTTGAAGGACCACTTCTTCTTCAAAATCTAACAACCTTGGAGTGATCAATTCTTGCCTCAGAGGTTCCATGAAAAGCAAGATGCTTTGATCTTGAGCCTTGATCATCGATGCTTTGAACCTTAGTCCTTACTTCCTCAAGTACTTTCAATATTGACATGCTCGCAAGTACCTTGAGGTTCATTCTCCTTTTCTTCATGAAATTCACATCTTCTTTCAAATTCTCTTCTTCTAAATTCCTCCCAATTGGACGTAAGAATGCTATTGAACCTTTTGCCTTTGGTGGTCTTCTTTAAATGCCTTCGCTTCTTCTTTTCGACTTTGACCCATAACTGTGATGTGTAACTAATGGCCATACAAAGTTCTTTAATCTTCTAAACTTAAGCTTCAACTTTAATCTGAATAGCACATTTATCAAAAGATTTCTGCAATCTGACGACCGACCTGGTCAGAATATGATTATCTAACACTTATCGTTCAGGTGGTATAGAAACATTATCTCCACCAGAAGATGATGAGAGAACTTGTTCTGGTGACTGAATAGGAGATGTAGTATGGTGGGATGAGGTGGGAGAAACTGCAGTATCTTCATTAACATCAGTAACTGGTGAAGCAGTACCTTGAGATGCAGTCTCCTGAGAAGCAGTACCTTCAAAAGCAGTACCTTGAGATGCAGTACCTTCTCTGTCATCACTATCTTCAGCCTCATCTCTAATAGCTTGAACAATCTCCATCATTGAAGTAGTCAATGGAGTGTCCCTTCCAGTGAATAAATCACTCTTCCTAGCCATGAAAGTGAAAATCTTGGTGGTTGCACCACAACAGTAAAAGACTTGTAGGCTTTGGCACATCGAGAAGTTGCTTATTCAAGAACACTTGAATAAACCTTGGATACATCAACCATTTTGATCCATTTGAAATATGAGATAACATTCCATCAAGAATTAGCCTTGAAAAATTGAAAACTCGATATGTAGCTAATCCCACTATAGCAGATGCTATGTTTGACCCAAATTGCTCCCATGATGTACTTTTAGCACTAATACAATGAAGCAATATGTGAAATAAATATTTCCAGTGTGGATTGAATAAGGGTTTCTTGAAAGTTTGTGTAGTTAAGGACCCTTCATATCCAATGTTGTTGAATGTATCCCAAGTCAATTGCTTATCAAAACGAACAACCCCTTCCTCATCATTAAATTAATAATCTTCACGAATTGAGGCTTCAAATGACCTTCACAATCTTCCCACCAACTGTAGCTTGAATATACAAATCTTCATTCTCCATATGAACCCTAGCAGTTGCCCAAAATTGTTGAATCCATGGCTCAATGATATCCGGTTCCACTAAAAGTGCATAACTAATCGGAGACCCAGTGAGAAAATCAATGATATCATGAAAGATCACATTAGCATCAGTCTTTTCTAAATTCGCTACCATGTTGTGTTTTGAAACTATATTACGATTTGCCATTGATGATATGTGTACACAGAAAGTGATATGATGAATAATATGGGTGAAAGAGAGAGAAATATGGAAAAGATTATAAGGTATCAATATGAGAGGAAATTGAGAGTAGTTATTTATAGGTGAGATTTAAAAAAAAAATCACACCCTTAATAACAAAGTTACCGTTAGTAGTAGTTACCCCTAAATATTCTTGTTGGAACAAGACTTAGATACGACACGTGTGCAGATTTCCAAAAGCGATACTTTCCAAGCAAGCTTCCATAAAACCAAAAGGCGATGCTTTCCCATTCTCCTCTTTACAATAGCAAATGCAGAGAAACATGAATATCCTCCCCTCAAACAATGCATAGGACTATTCATAAACTAAATAGTCCTCCTCTCAAATGTAACTCAGTAATTAATCATGCCAATGCTTACCACCAAGTGATTGAATCTTGAAACATCAAAGCCTTTGGTGAGTAAGTCAGCTACATTATCATCTGTATGCACTTTGACAACATTAATAAGCCTATGCTCATAACAATATCTGATTAAGTGGTGCCGAATCTAAATATGCTTGGTCTTGGAATGATAAACTGGATTCTTCACAATGCAAATAGTACTCTCATTATCAATATTGATAGGAGTATTCTTGAAATTGAACCCATAATCCAATAGTTGATTCCGCATCCACAAAACTTGTCCACATGACTTGCGTGACCACATATTCTCGCTTCAAGAGGATGTTGTTGCAATAGTCTGTTCTTGCATTGCCATGAGACTAATCTTCTTCCAAGATATTGGCATCCTCCGGTGGTTGATCTTCGTCATAATTGTCACCGCATAATCACTATCGAAAAAGCTTCCAAGTGAAAACGTGAATCCTTTGGATACCACAACCCTAACTTAGGTTGTTGTTTCAAATAACTAAAATTCTCTTTATCGCATTCGATGAGAGACCTTTGGTGAGACTTGATATCTTGCACATAAACAAACAACAAACATGATATCGTGCCTAGATGCGATGAGATACATAAGACAACCAATCATTGATCTGTATAACTTGACTTCAACAGTTGTTCATCTTCATCTTTTCCCAAGTGAGTTAATAGACTTGATAGGTGTAGTTCTTGTCTTCATAGCATCAAAATTGAACTTCTTAAGTATGTCGGATACATACTTGTCTTGGTGATAAAATACCCTCCTTTGACCGCTTAACTTGAAGTCCCAAAAGAAAGTTAACTCACCCATTGAACTCATTTAAAATTCATTTTGCATCACCGCTCAAACTCCTTGACCATGGACTGTTTGGTAGCTCCAAATATGATATCATCAACATATACTTGAACCAACATGATATCCTTCTTGTCTCTCTTGATAAACAAAGTCTTGTCAATGGCTCCCTTTCGTAACCATGTTGCAATAAGAAAGTAGAGAGCTCTCATACCAAGCTCTAGGAGCTTGATGCGAGCCATAAAGAGCCTTAACCACCTTGTAGACTTTGTTAGGATGAGTAGGATCTTCAAAACCAGGAGGTTGCTTAACATACACCTCCTCCGTGATCTTGCCATATAAAAGGCACTCTTTACATCCATCGATAAACCCGAAATCCCATATAGGATGCAAAAGCAAGAAAGATTCGAATTGCTTCAATCCTTGCTACAAGAGCAAATACTTCATCATAATCCACTCCTTCTTCTTGTCTGCAGCCTTGAGCTACTAACCTTGCCTTGTTCTTGATGACATTCCTCTTTCATCTCTCTTGACTCGAACACCCATCTTGTACCAATTACCTTTTTCCATCGGGTAGATCACATAGTACCCAAACTTCTTGAAGTTTAAATTGAAGAAGTTCTTCTATCATAGCTTCAACCCAACTCTCCTTAGATAATGCCCGAGCTATATTCTTGGGTTCTTATTAGATGGTGCATCAAGATATTTTCTTTGGTTCAACGGTAGTGGTTCTTCATCGAACAAAGATCGGGTCTAATATGGACTCCATGAACAACATCACGTAAATCTTCTCCATTGTGTATGCAGGTTGATTTTCTTCTCTAACAGTACATAGTTCATAGAAGGAGTCAAAACTTCAAGATCAAACATCCAATCATGACCTTTACCCTTCCGATTTTCTTGATCTTCTAAAAATTCAACATGAAGACAATCTTGAACCTTCTTGGTGACTCATTGTCTGATCTAAAGCCTTTCTTTGTTGGTGCAAGACCCTAATAGATAACCTTCTTCGACTTGCCATCAAATTTGCCCAAATTATCAATAGTGTTGAGAATAGTGAGAGGCATCCAAAATGCTTCGTAAATCGTATGTTGGTTTAATTCCATCGAAACTCATAAGGTTTCTTCATCCGAGGTTTTGTGGTGATACTCTGTTAAGCACATAGCAAGATTTATGCCTGACAAATTTTAATTGAATAGGTAAAAGTAAACTGCAAGCATAGTTCGGCCGCTTCAATCAAAGTCCTATTCTTTTCTCTCGCAACACCATTCATTGTGGTGTTCTTGCAATCTTCAATTCCTCTTCATCCCTTTGTGGCACAAAACTCATCCATAAGCTTGTTCTTGAATTCGGTCCATTATCACATCTAATACCTCTAACCTTGAGTCTCGGTTGGTTTCAAGTGCTATTATAAGATTATGGATAGCATCAAAAGTATCATCTTTAAATCCTAAGAAAATACCCAACCGAATCTCTGCAATCATCTGTCACAACCAAGCGAAGATTTTTCTTGTTTAGGCTTGCAATTGAAACAGTCCAAATAAATCCATATGTACAACGCCATAGGTTCTCTAATAATCCTTTCCTCAAGCTTCTTGCATGAAGCTTTGTGTTGTTACCCTTCTTGCACGCCAAAAAGAGTGATCATGTTGATCCCAGTTGAGCAAACGATCTAATATAGAAACCGACTTGTAACAAAAACTTATTAAGTATTACGCGGAATTTAACACTTAATCTTAAGAAGAAGAACAATAAACATTCAACACCTCAATATTATTGATGTGACAACTCGCAATTTCAAGTCATTTCTCAAGTTTCACTATTTCATCATTTATCGTAAACTAGGTTTACGTGTTCCAAATTGCGTAACCTTAATGGTTTAGCGGCTAATTCATGATCATATCATCACGAACATTTCATATGGACTAAGTTTAGTCTACATTTCATTAGCATCATTTGCATTATAATAGTTCATTCATGATTTTGCATTTCACATTAAACGCGTAAATTTTATATTAAATAAACGTTATCGCGTAGTTATTATTTTGAACATTTAATCCGATACTTCCAAAATGATCCCGATATATTTTTATACTTACATTTAGTTTATAAAAACAATATTTTGAGTTTACCTAGTGTTATAAATTTATTTTGTATATAAATCGTTATATTTATATTATTACGACGTTTTTCTTAAAAACTACACGATAATTATTATATCACTCAAATTTTACAAGAAATGTATTTTTACAATTTTTATGATCTCATTATACTTTACTTGATCCATTAAAACTTATTTTTTTGTTCATGTTACTCTAATTTCACAACTATATACAAGTTACAACCTATTTACCTTAACTACATTTTGTTCTTACAAACAAATAATTACACAATATATAAAAGAAAAAAAAATATATATATTTTGGAAAATGCTTCCCCCCTTGGCCGACCAAGGGGGGTTGCATTTAATTAGTTGGTAAAATTTTTTCAACATGTATAGATATTTACTCAACTTTCACTTCACATTTCATTCACCTCAAATAATTCAAGTGTTAGTAGTGTTTTCTCTCTTCTTTGTTCCTCTCAAGACCGGTTCTTCATAAGGAGTAGAAGGAAATCATAAATTTTTTCAAGCTCAAGTATAAACAATCTAGGATACACTCTTATTCAAGGTTTTGAAATAAAAACCTAGGGTGTTTAAGTTAATCCTTGTTCTAATCACCTCATCATAGTAGCTTGTAAGCATATCACTTTCATTTTATATCTTTCATTTTCATTTCATATGTATTTCATCATTTTTTAGCAAGCATGCAAGACTTATGTGTATTTATACTATTTTACATTGATTTTAAGAGTTTTATATATATAAGTCATCCTATAATTTATCCCTTGTTATATATTGGTCTTGATGATGTTTAGGAACCCATGACACCCTAAGAAGGTGTATGGTAGGATTAGAATAGCTTTGGAGTTGATTTGAAGGGATTGGAATAGGTTTAGTACGAGAAAAACTCTTTTCGACAAGTATAAAAAGTGGTCTGATCTTGTTTTGTATTTCTGGAAAATCCGACAGTAGGCACGAATTTTTGGCCTAGATATTTAGAAAATATACTTTAAAATGAATCCGTGGCCGCTTGAACGGATTAAAACGGAGTTATAACGAAGAAGTTATGAATTTTTCAAGTTTGACGACGAAATATATATTTCCTGAAATTTCAGCAAACTGTTTTTGCTTTGTACGAGTCAAAAACGAGTCTTAAGCTTTATAAATTATTTCGACTTATCAAAAATATATTAGTATACTTTGATACGGAGCTAAGGACGTATAATACGTAGAAAACGGATTTGTAACGACTAAAATATACACGTTTTCATAAAATTTCCGTAACTTTATTAGTTAAGAAAACTATAGTATTTTTATTTGACAAGTGTTACGGTAAACAAAACGACCATATTGGAGGCTATTTTTAACGTTGACGTAGAACATTTTATAACGAGATGTCTTCTAATAAAATTGAGATCATCAAGCATATTTTTCAAAATGACCAACCGTTTGTATAGCGGAGTTGTAATAAATTATTTACGGTTGCTTAAACTTTGCGAAACTCACTTTTTAAACCATATTTGGACAAAATCACCATATTTAACCTCTATTATCTTTATGTTCGAGACCTCTATGACGAAAACTCATGTACTAAAACTTCTAGATTTTGATACAAGCTTTCCAAAACCGTTGAGTTCGTTTCCTAACGTTCGACGTACACCATTTTACGACTAGTTTCTCAAAGCCATTTTGTCACTTTCATGAAATTTCCAACGACACTATTTTACTTACTTAAAAGTTATAATTTCACAATAAATCATTAATAAACTATTGTAGAATGACATTTTGACGTAAATACTTGCAAAGTAATTTAAGAATGGTCAAGACGTCAAAAGAGTATTTTTCGACGAAGAGTATTATTTTCAAAACTCACAAATGGTATAAATAACATACGAAATGCATGCATAACATTATATCATAACTCATTACATATCATATCATTCATAATAGGTCATTTTAAAGATTCACGCTACATTTCAGTGTACTCACTTTTGTCATCGCCTCATTTTACCAAGTGAGTCATAGCCCCACTTTTTCTCGTTTTAATTATTTATGAAACTCTTTGGGGGAGATGCATGCTCAATAATTTTTATTACATTCATGACTATTTGCAAATTATATGTTTATCCGAACTAAATGTTTAGTCATGCTAAGTAACAGTATTGCCATACTTAGAAATTCCATATCATAATCCTTGGACTGATGGTCTTGGTATAATCATTGAACTGATGGTCTTGGTATAATCATTGGGTATAATCATTGATGGTCTTGGTATAATTAGTGAACTAATGGTCTTGGTAGAATCATTGAACTAATGGTCTTGGTGCAATCTGAACTAATGGTCATGGAACAATTTGAAACCGTTTAATTATGTGTTATATTAAGTAAGCGTGGATACATTAAGTTATGCACTATTTTGTGAATTCATTTGACATCATGCGCTTGATCATAAGCTATACACATTTTGGCAATGGGTTGTGAACACACAGTTGCAAGTTTTGTATGGGCGAACTTGAACCGAGTGGATTTACAATGCCTTTTCTGCATAAACGATTTTGAAAGTCTTTACATTTCAACCCAAACTCTATGAACTCACTCAACCTTTGTGTTGACACTTTTAGCATGTTTTATCTCGGTATCTAAGGCATACACTTCATGGCATGCATGTGGATACATCTTAGAGTCGCGGTGACGACGCGTCTCACTGGGTTTTACATACTTTAAAACATCGTTTGAATTGTAACAAACTTATTTCCGCACAAGATGATTTTCATTTGGGACCTACACTTTGTAAACTCGATTGTTTTATTAAATCAAACGATGTGTTTTCCAAACGACACTTTAGGTCGTTCAATATAACTGTGATTGTGATGCTATGACGATCAATCCCGTGAATTCCATTCACGCAAAAGCAGTAATTTGGGGTGTGTGATTGGCATCGAGCTTGATTATAGAGAACTAGGTTGCATCATTGACCCTAGACTATAACTACATCATCATAGCATCTCATCATTTCATCATAAGTGCATATTCACTTTACATGCGGTTTATGCCTACATTTTCGAGTTGTTTACTTTCATTTCAAATCGATTGTCACATGGATGCCCTTAAATACCCATCCCATTATCCTTTCCTCATACTCTAACGTGGAGAATTCCTTGTCATTCCCTATCACAATTTTTATATCAGTTGACTCATCACCGATAACGTCGAATGCCGAGATAAACCTTTAAGTACGGCAAAGTCACTCTCACTCCTTGTTTCACCACTAACATGTCGAGTTACACGCTATTAACACATTAAGTTACTAAACCATCATACATTTGAAGCACTTACAACACCTCATAACCCATCTTTTCGAACCCGTCGATCATTTTGAAAAATAACCTCAAACTTATCATTTCTTATCACATCTCTTTTGAGCGCATACTTTTAACATGGGATTTTGCTACGTCTCACATTTCCTCTTGTTTTGAAGAAGATATGGCAATCAAGAAAGCTACACCGAAATGACTCAAGCGGCTATTCAAAAGATGGTAAGGGATAGCATAGCCGATGCTCTAAGGATTGAAAGGAAGCGGTGGTGCTGCTGCTTGCTGAGGCCATGACTCTCGCCAAGCCGCTAGAATTGCGAGGGAAGCCGAAGCCGCTAGGGCTTCTGTCGCAGAAATGCAGGAGGGTCCGGAGTTAAAAGTCGTTCGTATAAGGATTTCAAAGTGGAGATCCCACAAAGTTTAGAGGTACCGAAGGAGCCAACGCCATGGTTCGATGGTTCGAGAAATTGAGTCCGTGTTTTTGTTATGTAATTGCCGGATGATAGCAAGGTCAAGTTTGCTACAAGTACACTACTTGATGGAGCATTGTCGTGGTGGAACTCTTATGCTCAGCCGATGGGAATGGAGAATGCTTTCAAGCTCACTTGGGAGCAATTTAAAGGTTTGGTAACAAAGAAGTTTTGTCCGCGTACGGAGGTGAAGAAGTTGGAGACCGAATTTTATGAGTTGGTAACTATTGGGTATGACATTGATACTTACATTCGAAGGTTTCAAGAATTGGCCGTGTTATGCCCATCTATGGTTTCGGATAATGAGAAGCTACTGGAGGCTTTCATTGAAGGACTTTCCGAGATTATTCAAGGTGATGTGACTTCCTTTGATCCGCAAACGATTGAGGAATCTATTCGAGTGTCTCAAAAGCTCATGGCACAAGTAGTAAAGAGGGGCAACATCACCAACACCAACCGTAACAACAATACCAACAACCGCACCAACTACAACAATAACCAAAACAACAACAACAACGACGATAACCAAATCAACAACAACAAAAGGAAATGGGAAAACGATCAAGGAGGTTATAACAATAACAACCAAAACCGTAACACTAACCATCATCAACAATGAATAGAGGGCAAGAAAGCGCAATGGTATATGTTCTTCGCACCAATAGAAGGCGAGAGGCTGGAACCTACCCACTATGTAATCGATGAAAGTATCATCACACGGGTCTTTGTCCCGCTAAGTGCTACAAGTGTCAACAATCGGGACACCTTGCCAGAATTGTAGAGGCAAGGCCATGGTTACATGTTACGGATGCGGGGAGCAAGGACACTATCGGAACCAATGTCCTCAAAACCAAGGTCAACAAATTGAAGGTGCTCATGGAATGCATACACGTTAGGAAGAGGAGAAGCTCGTCGGGGTATCAACAACGCGGAAGACTAAAGAAGTTCGGAAACTAACGGTCTTATTTCTCCTTATGTACTAGGTCGTACTAAGTTTATGTCTTCTATCGTATCCGGAACTTTATAACTTAACGATGTACTACTTTTGATAAACCACTCGTTGTAAAATATTCTCATCTATCGTACTTTATTTTCTTTCCGATTTGTTATTACTTACGAGAATTTTACTCCCTTTTACTTTAACGACCATTTTAACGACACGGTTTAAATCTTTGTAAACATTGAGAGTTATAACAACTAAACCGAACGTCACGTCATCGTTCCTTAATTATACATAGCCTAGCTAACTATGTCTAATTCTGGAGGGATCATGTTATGTTGGGAGCGGTTATTTATAAATCTTAGTGCAAGCAAAACGTTCACATGTTCCAATTCAAAGTGTTACTTATGAGAGATTCATCTGATATTTTCCTTACTATGATGTTTTAGACGCTCTCAATCATCGATAACCGTAACGACACTTCTCCATACCTTCTTTCCTCGATATTCATCACAAACTCAAAATTCGATAGACCAACACGAACTGAATTCAGGGACTGAATTCCTTTTTGGATGGGCGAATGTGACAACTCGCAATTTTAAGTCATTTCTCAAGTTTCACTATTTCATCATTTATCGTAAACTAGGTTTACGTGTTCCAAATTCGCGTAACCTTAATGGTTTAGCGGCGAATTCATGATCATATCATCACGAACATTTCATATGGACTAAGTTTAGTCTACATTTCATTAGCATCATTTGCATTATAATAGTTCATTCATGATTTTGCATTTCACATTAAACGCGTAAATTTTATATTAAATAAACGTTATCGCGTAAGTTATTATTTTGAACATTTAATCCGATACTTCCAAAAATGATCCCGATATATTTTTATACTTACATTTAGTTTATAAAAACAATATTTTGAGTTTACCTAGTGTTATAAATTTATTTTGTATATAAATCGTTATATTTATATTATTACGACGTTTTTTCTTAAAAACTACACGATAATTATTATATCACTCAAATTTTACAAGAAATGTATTTTTACAATTTTTATGATCTCATTATACTTTACTTGATCCATTAAAACTTATTTTTTTTGTTCATGTTACTCTAATTTCACAACTATATACAAGTTACAACCTATTTACCTTAACTACATTTTTGTTCTTACAAACAAATAATTACACAATATATAAAAGAAAAAAATATATATATTTTGAAAATGCTTCCCCCTTGGGCGACTGGGGGTTGCATTAATTAGTTGGTAAAAATTTTTCAACATGTATAGATATTTACTCAACTTTCACTTCACATTTCATTCACCTCAAATAATTCAAGTGTTAGTAGTGTTTTCTCTCTTTCTTTGTTCCTCTCAAGACCGGTTCTTCATAAGGAGTAGAAGGAAATCATAAAATTTTTCAAGCTCAAGTATAAACAATCTAGGATACACTCTTATTCAAGGTTTTGAAATAAAAACCTAGGGTGTTTAGGTTAATCCTTGTTCTAATCACCTCATCATAGTAGCTTGTAAGCATATCACTTTTATTTTATATCTTTCATTTTCATTTCATATGTATTTCATCATTTTCTTAGCAAGCATGCAAGACTTATGTGTATTTATACCATTTTTACATTGATTTTAAGAGTTTTATATATATAAGTCATCCTATAATTTATCCCTTGTTATATATTGGTCTTGATGATGTTTAGGAACCCATGACACCCTAAGAAGGTGTATGGTAGGATTAGAATATCTTTGGAGTTGATTTGAAGGGATTGGAATAGGTTTAGTACGAGAAAAACTCTTTTCGACAAGTATAAAAAGTGGTCTGATCTTGTTTTGTATTTCTAGAAAATCCGACAGTAGGCACGAATTTTTGGCCTAGATATTTAGAAAATATACTTTAAAAGCGAATCCGTGGTCGCTTGAACGGATTAAAACGGAGTTATAACGAAGAAGTTATGAATTTTTCAAGTTTGACGACGAAATATATATTTCGAAATTTTCATCAAACTGTTTTTGCTTTGTACGAGTCAAAAACGAGTCTTAAGCTTTATAAATTATTTCGACTTATCAAAATATATTAGTATACTTTGATACGGAGCTAAGGACGATAATACGTGAAAACGGATTTGTAACGACTAAAATATACACGTTTTCATAAAATTGCCGTAACTTTATTAGTTAAGAAAACTATATTATTTTTATTTGACAAGTGTTACGGTAAACAAAACGACCATATTGGAGGCTATTTTTAACGTTGACGTAGAACTTTTTGTAACGATATGTCTTCTAATAAAAGTGAGATTATCAAGCATATTTTTCAAAATGACCAACCGTTTGAATAGCGGAGTTGTAATAAATTATTTACGGTTGCTTAAACTTTGCCGAAACTCACTTTTAAACCACATTTGGACAAAATCACCATATTTAACCTCTATTATCTTTATGTTCGAGACCTCTATGACGAAAACTCATGTACTAAAACTTCTAGATTTTGATACAAGCTTTCCAAAACCGTTGAGTTCGTTTCCTAACGTTCGACGTACACCATTTTACGACTAGTTTCTCAAAGCCATTTTGTCACTTTCATGAAATTTCCAACGACACTATTTTACGATTTAAAAGTTATAATTTCACAATAAATCATTAATAAACTATTGTAGAATGACATTTTGACGTAAATACTTGCAAAGTAATTTAAGAATGGTCAAGACGTCAAAAGAGTATTTTTCGACGAAGAGTATTATTTTCAAAACTCACAAATGGTATAAATAACATACTGAAATGCATGCATAACATTATATCATAACTCATTACATATCATATCATTCATAATAGGTCATTTTCGAGATTCACGCTACATTTCAATTGTACTCACTTTGTCATCGCCTCATTTTACCAAGTGAGTCATAGCCCCACTTTTTCTCGCTTTAATTATTTATGAAACTCTTTTTGGGAGATGCATGCTCAATAATTTTATTACATTCATGACTATTTGCAAATTATATGTTTATCCGAACTAAATGTTTAGTCATGCTAAGTAATAGTATTGCCATACTTAGAAATTCCATATCATAATCCTTGGTGATGGTCTTGGTATAATCATTGAACTGATGGTCTTGGTATAATCATTGCCGATGATGGTCTTGGTATAATTAGTGAACTAATGGTCTTGGTAGAATCATTGAACTAATGGTCTTGGTGCAATCTCGAACTAATGGTCATGGAACAATTTGAAACCGCATTTAATTATGTGTTATATTAAGTAACTGTGGATACATTAAGTTATGCACTATTTTGTGAATTCATTTGACATCATGCGCTTGATCATAAGCTATACACATTTCGGCAGTGGGTTGTGAACACACAGGTTGCAAGTTTTGTATGGGCGGAACTTGGAACTGAGTGGATTTACAATGCCTTTGCTGCATAAACGATTTTGAAAGTCTTTACATTTCAACCCAAACTCTATGAACTCACTCAACCTTTGTGTTGACACTTTTAGCATGTTTTATCTCAGGTATCTAAGGCATACACTTCATGGCATGCATGTGGACACATCTTAGAGTCGCGGTGACGACGCGTCTCACTTGGGTTTTACATACTTTAAAACATCGTTTGAATTGTAACAAACTTATTTCCGCACAAGATGATTTTCATTTGGGACCTACACTTTGTAAACTCTGATTGTTTTATTAAATCAAATGATGTGTTTTCCAAACGACACTTTAGATCGTTCAATATAAGCGTGATTGTGATGCTATGACAATCAATCCCGTGAATTCCATTCTCACGCAAAGCAGTAATTTGGGGTGTGACAATTGATAATCTGAATACTCTTACAAGATTAGGGTTTTGCAACCTTGAAGTGTATCGACCTTAGATATAAAACATATGTAAATCTAATCTAACCTAGGACCTCCTTTTATAGGCTAAGGAGTCCTATACATTATACAACACGTAACCTACAAGATAAATATCTTTCCATATTTATCTAATACAATAAACTAAACCGACTATACAAGACTAGCGGTGGTTACATATCATTATCGGTGGTTATACTCTTCTACTTGCCGCGGTTTGTCTTCATCCGTGGTTACATCCTTTCGTCCGTGGTTATATCAAACATGTCCGTGGTTCCATCACTTGAAGTAATTCTTGATTCAAGGAACCTAAAACCCAACAATCCTCCCTAAACTTGATACATTCCAATGTAATTCTCAAGTTTCTTTTAAGCTCAAAACATCCGAATTGGAGGATGTAGCCAAACACTTACTAGCTTTAAGAATATTCTCATACTTCAAAGAACAAATTGTAAGCTTGACCATCATAGGGTACTAACATCTTGATACAACCAAAGCTTCAACATCGAGCAATAACTATCGGATACTTATTCGGTTGAGGATAATCACCTTCTACAAGCATATGAATAATTTCTCCGAAAATGTTAAAACATGAACTCCACAAGTTTGATATAAAACCATCTAGTAACTTGACCATTGTAGAGTCCTTTCCATTCGGGTTCATCATGAGTAGGTTCAAATAAAATCTTCAAATGATGATAAACCGGTCTCATGATAATCATTTGGATGTACTTCACCAAACTAATTCTTGTAAAGTATCCAAAGATTCATCAAATCATCTCTATCAAAATATCAAGCATCTGTGAAAATTTATTATACTCATAAACATCATTATTGAGTCTTTGAATTTTCCAAACTCCTTCACTTCCATTAAGCTCAAACTCATAAGAAATAATATGATTACCATCTTCAACTAATTTCAATCTTTTAGAATCGATGTCTCTTGAACCTCGATTTTCTCTTTCTTTACTTTGAATCCATTCATCATCCTTTTTAATCCACTCTTCCTCCTTTTAGAATTCATTGGATGAAATCATCATGATTAATTCTCATACATCTCTCATAAATCTCAAAATTCTTTCAAATGAACACCTACTAAGATTATCGTAAACATGTATGCCGAATTCTTAATAATCTTCATCAATACATTCCTCATCCGAGCAATTGAAGGAGGTTTCTTTCTTACAACTTGCTTCTTTTCTTTATCGACCTTCCTTGCCAATATACCCAAAAGTCTAGCTTTTCCTCATCATCCAACAAAGCCCATTCTTGTGCAAGTATAGTCATTACTCATTAATTCGAAGCTTCAAGATAGTTTTGTGATTCATACCATGTAGCTAACCATCTCGACTAGCTTCCTCTTCATCTTGCTTTCTTTTCACTAAAGTCGCTTGATCCTCGCCTACAATACTTTTAGCATACTCGCATCATAAGCTTCTTGTTCGCTTTATTTTTAAACTTCACTCTGTGCATCGAAACTCCTTTTCTTTTCCAATATCGATTGAACTACCTTCTTCTTCAAAGGTTCACCAATAACTAAACTTTTGTTTTGGGTTTATTTGCGATGGATGAAACAGATAAAACAGTGCAATGATGGGTGTAGAAATAGATGAGGTTTTACTTAGGTTTATCAATGTACTTGCAGCTTCTTTCTCAACTTCTTTAGTTTTAGGTGGTGATACAGAGAGAGTTGTGACAATAGTGGAAGTGGTTATGATAGCAGTGGGTATGATAGTAGTGGGTATATTTGTGATGTCTGAGACCGCATCAGTGGTTACAAGAGTACTAACCATGGTTTCAGACATACCATCAGTGTTTGTGTCCTTCACTACATCTTCTGCAACATTCTTCAAAATTTCAAGAACTGCTTCATTCCCATCTTTATCAGATACCAAAAATTCATTATCTCCACTATCAACATCTTCATCCATAGGTACATCAACAAATATATCACCAACCTCCCCTATATTCATGCCTTCACTCCTCCCCTGTTTGGATACTTCTTCCACATTCAGAGCTAGAGAGGAGTCCACCTTCTTTTTCTTTCTTCTCATAGCTTTCAAAACAGAAACCCCACGTCTCTTTACTTTTTCCAAAACCAACACTCTGTGCTTCAATCTCCTAATATCCTTTCCTCGAAAACACAATCAACTCCTCAGAGACCGAAATTGTATTCTCCATTTTAGCACACTTAGTCGTCAATTCATTTAAACGTTCAAGAATATCCTCCCACTTCGATCTGTGTGAACTGGTCCGAGAGGTGGTTCATTGGAAAAGTCATCATGTACAAACTCATTATCCGTCAATTTAGTTTCATGTTCCAATCTATCCTCATCACTTCGAGTACGTGTTAAGCGCTCCGAGAGGTGAATCCTGGATATAGTAAACATAGCATCGACCTTGCACGATCATCTATGCACCTATGTAGCAGCCGGTTGGCTAGGATTCCTCCACTGTGTGAAGTTCCAAGGAACTCTCTACATTAGGAGTTGCCAATGGTTGGGTCTTATTTATGTTTTCACTATCCTAACCAAAGATCTAAGCATGAATCAATGGTGAAGCCCTTCCAATCATGTCACCTCCACTCCATGTGATGACCTCATTAACAACACCACTAACACTAGCCCGAGGTAGCTTAGTGCCCTTCTTTCTCCTAGTCCATACAATAGGTGTAACAAATGGTTTGGGTATGACTATCGTGGATTGAGGTGTACTAGCAGAGATCAGATGACAATAGGTTGAGACTCAAGACCTTCATCAAACTCGGGATCAACAGCAAAGTAAGCATGTGAGGAAATAAAGGAACATCTCTAATTTGTACATTCGTGGTCGATTCCTCATATGAGCAAAACCTTAGGAAGCATATGATGTATTTCATACTCCCTAGTATGTTCAACATGTTCCTCTATTTGATGTTCCACAATCAGTTGAAAAAATCTAGGATACAAATAATATTTACCCTTCTTCCTAATGTTTTGTACTAACCTCATAAATCATCCTAGACCAATTAAACTTCCTTCCATCGATAAACAAATAATAGCAATAGCAATTTTGAAGGAAAGTCATTAAAACTCGTGGTCTTGTTACTCATACACATCAACAAGGTGTGAATTCAAAACTTCCATTGTTGTGAAAACAAACTCTTAAAGAATTGTACCTTTTCACCCTATGTGTATATCCTAATCTCTCTAAACCAAAGAACAATCTCAACATCCGAAGATTATCAACACCATCGGCATCATCAAACTTCAAAACTTCCCTAATGATATCCTCGATAATGAAATAGCATGCTCATCCACGTGAGAACTAAACACCTCCACGCCATCAACCTCTTCAAGTGTAGCATTCCTCCGTAATTGATGTATCTAGGCTTTAAGAATGGTGGGTTTAATCATAAAGCATAGTGAATGGGACCGTGAACTAGGAAATCGATCATCTGATGAAACCCTTCAGATCGAGCATTCTTGGTGAGGATTGCAACTAGGTTATGTGAAGTGGAATACTTTTCAGCCATTGTGATTAATGATGAGTAGGAAGTGGGTTTTGTGAATTATGCAAAGAAAGTGATTAGGTTTAAGGTTGAGAGCCAATTGGAAGAGGTTTGAGAAGCAAATAAATGATCCGTCCGTGATTTGGGGAGAGTGATATAGGTTTGCCAATGTTACCAAACAGCCCCTGTAATATCCAAAACTAAGCACCGTGCTATCCGCGGTTTCAGAACTGCTATCCGCGGTTGAAACAAACCATCAGTGGATACATTAAATCACTTCTTCCAAATGACCAAGAGATATAGCAATTAAATCTGTGTCACAATAAGTAAGATCTCACAAAAATATGAAGGATTACACTTTTTTTAACTAACACAAGCAACTAACACACCACTCCTTATGCACACAAATCCTTCATACCGCAAGACAAAACACAAAACCAACACAGAGAATAAGGTTATTGTTGTCGATGGTTAGTAAGAGCTTAAGTGGTTCCAAAAGAACTATCCGTGGTTTGAACAGGTAAGTCAATATGGTCAACTTCTAGAACTAATATCAGTCCAACGCCCAAGAAACTCATTAACTCCCCAACCACATTTAACCTGCCCCTTATTTACTTCCATAACCGTAAACTCCACTTATAAAAATAACCCAAATCTTACATATCGCACACACCAATCAATATCAAAACCCTAATTGCTCCAAAGTCTCCAATCAACTGTAATCACAATGTGGAACCCTAGTTGGAATAAACCAGAAGTAGTTAATCTAACATCCTCCGCATCCTCATCATCATCTTCATCATCAAGTGAAGATGGTAACCCATGGCAGTTCTACTTTCCTCCACAAGAACCAAGACCATTAAAATCCCCATTTCTTCCATCATCTGAAGATGATAGTATGGTGAATCCAAGTGATGCATCTAAGGACTCTGATGACTCCTCAAAGAAGATAACTGCAAACTCCCAACCTTCATCATTCCAACCCAAACCAAGACCACGAACAAGAAATTCAGCACTCCCAAAAGACAGAGAGGTGGTTCTTAGTCTTCCTGCACCAAGTTGTGGTGCTTCTTCACATATCGTAAAGGGGAAGGGAAAAAATAAAATGGAATGATGCTTTTAGGTGAAACCAGTAGATGCAAGTATGATATGACTATGTCCTTTGTGCTTCATCTACTGTATTCATCTTCATCATCTTCGTTTGCATCAATCCATCCTCCCATTTTGATCCTTAGCTGCTTCATCATACTGGTCATGCATATCACAAATGCATATCCAGCAATCATGCATATCCAACAACTGAGGATAGTAATAGGAAATCATGTATAGAAGTAGTCTTTTAATTTGTACTTGAAGTTTCATTGTCGAAGTCAAAACTGCTTTTGATGAATGAATGAACAAAACAAGCTTCTTTAGCTTTTTGATGAATGAATGAACAATTTAACTTGAATAAAACTTCTTTAGCTTCTATAATGACTTATCAATTTTATCGCAAAATGGTTAGTAGAAACACGTAACAACAAGCTTTAGATGGTTTGAACAACACTATCAATATGTTTAGTTCTAGAATGAGATAACAAGAAGTCTGTTATTATCAATGTAAACAAAGGTATGTCCAAATAAGTCCATATGAAGCATAATACAAGAAAATCTACTATAGGTTGTGAGATGGTGTTTAACAAAGGTAGGTTAAGTCATTACAAGAAGCTCTATGTTGTTTTCCTTTTGACAGCCACACACAGTTCCTTACACTCAAAAACCTTAGAAGGTAGCCTCTCACTAAGTTGCCTTTTACCGTTTATTGATTGTTTTGTAATTGAGATGACCTAGCCTTCTATGCCATAATATAGACTCATCTACGATGCTTTAGTAAACAAACATAAGGACCTATTAGGAAGAACATCTTTAAGATCAAAACAATATATATTTTCCTTCCTAGGTACCCTAAGTTGTATAAACTTCTCATCGTGCATCTTAAACTCGTGAGACAACACCACACACCTCGCTTCCCCAAAAGTACCCAGCTTTTTCTTATCACACATTTGAGAAACATGAATAAATTGTACTTAAGTCCCTATACCAAATAGACCTTTTCAAAGTCTAAATTCTGCATTCGATTGTTGCCTCGCCAAGTATCTTTCCTCCTTTGGATCATTGCCAAATGCCACATATCCTCCATCAAAGCTTCAAAATCTTCCCATTGCTTCCATCCCAAGTCATGTGCCCGAGCAACCACTATCAAAAACTCCTTTATCTTTTAGCTCGGTTTGAAGATTGCCCGCACATTAAATTACACAAATTAGTTCCTTTTGTGGACCCAAGCCATCATCGACTTGGGTATGCCCCTGCATCAAAATATTCGAATTTCTTTAGGTCCATTGATGCACAATTGACATGTGGTAAAACCTTGGTCTTAGGCTTACATTGCCAACTAGCCGAGGCCTTAATAAAGATAAAATGATTTCCAACCACCGATCGCTTATCACCTTTGGAATTTTTAAAGCTTCTTTTGAATCGGTGGTGATATTTTGCTTAATAATGGTTTGATTCTGCTTAGCCGTGTTTACATTTTGCTTAGCAATGGTTGGAACCCATTTAGGTGCAAAGAATGACAATTGATTTTGTTTTCCCATTCCTCATTAACACCGCCCTAGGAATCAAGTTCTTCGTTAGGATGAGGGTTTGTTTTATTGAAAGTTTTGATGATTTACCTCCTCCATGATTCCAAACCGATGGTCTGCTTTTATGACAATTTCTCCGTAAGTGCTCAAAACTACCACGCTTATAACAAGCTTTCTTGACACATTGAAACTCATCACCTAACTGCTAGAAATTAGACCATTTAAGCTTCTTTGATTACCCCTAGGTTTATATTGTTTCATCTGTTTCCTAGGTATTTCACCGTACTCTACTACTTTCTTGGTAACTTTAGCTCTAAATCTAGGTACAAGGTTGACTTGTCGAGAATCAACTTTCTTAACTTTCTCTATCTCTTGAGACTTAGTTGATTCGGTTCTATCTTCCTCGTAGTCGATTCCCAATCTTCTATTATGGGAGCATCGATGACTTATCGAACTTATCTTAGGTGTTTCATCTTATTTATCTCTTCTGGGTTTGTTAAACCGAATTCACTACTAAATGACAGTTCTTTAGCGGTGGTGCATGTTTCATCAAAGAGGGTGGTGGCATATTATTGTATCCAAGACCAGTACCATCTTTGAACAGTTTTTGACCTATTGGCTTATTTACTAGATCGAAGCATATTGTGTTTTGGCAACCCTAACAACATGTTTTCTTTTTCATCTAGGGCTTTTTGTTTTACACTCTCGCCTCGCTAGTTTATCTTTAAGCATTTTATTCTCTCTATCTTTAAGATCAATTTCACCACCTAGTATATTGATCTTTTCTACATACTCAAACTCACATTTAATACAAGATTTTAGCTTCTCTTCCACACCCTCTAGACCAACTCTATAACCTAAGTTATCTAGAGTCAATCTTTCTACTTCTTTCCTCATACTCTCGTTGATAGCTTTTGAGATTCTAAGTTATCATAACATGATTTAAAAGAACAAGTAGATGTTTTAGAATCATTAGATACCTCGAATCTAAACCGAAGATGAAGCATAGGCCATTAGAGCAAAGTTATGCTCTTTTGAAGCTTCACTAGCAAGAAAAGCGCATTTGGACCTTCTTTAACTGATCACCCAATCATAATCACCAATCCCATCCCGAGCAACCAAAGTCAAGAAGTAGCAGAGCTCTTCGTTGTCTTCTTAATGCCTTCAATTCTTTTAGGAGCTCGACATTCCCTAGCAAAGTGACCTTTCTTCTTGCATTTAAAGCACTCCATCTTGCTTTTTTCGAATCCACTCTCCTTTGACCATCATACTTAACCCTGTCTTCCGGTCCTCCTCGTAAACTTTCTTGCTTGGAGAGTCAACATTGCCATTTGCCATTGAAGATTAATCTCTTCAAGATCATCGGGATCAATTTGATCCGATCTTGATTCAAAGATAGTAACACCGGTAGTTAAATCGACCGAAAAGCACGATTGCACCATCACCGACATTATCATTAACAGATGGTATTGTTTGCAATAGCCGTGGTTATACCATAGGTAGCGATGGATACATCTTGTGGGCTTTTGTGATTAGTGGATACAAAAGTAATGTTTTGATGAGCAGAAGATGTGTTAGCAAAGTTATTCTCAGACTCATAAACATTCAAGTTGTTGAAGAGATTGTCTAGAGTCATGTTAGGAAAATCCTCCTTATTTCTCCACACAATTGTATGAATAGCCCATTCGGTGATAAACTCCTAATGAACTTCAAATTAATATCTTCTTGAAGAAACTTGTAATTCATCGACTTGATTGACCGATAAGTTTTGAAGTCTATTATATGTGCCATCAAGTTTTTCTCCACTAAGAGCGATGAAGGTTTCAAATTGATGCTTGAGCATATTCATCCTTGACTTCTTAGTAGCTTCATTACCAGCAAACCTTAATTCAAGAGCATCCGATAAATCTTTAGCAGACTCATATTGATCAAAGTCCAAGGCAAACTCATTAGGTATTCCCATAGAGAGAATACTGTAAGCTTTGATCTCCATTTTCCTTTTAGCTTTATCAGGTTCACTAACAATAGCTATTTCTTTTCCATCTTCACCCTTCTTAGGAAGAGTGTCACCCTTTTCAACGACATCACAGAGAGCATAATCAATCATACGAATGTATTGCCTCATTCGCATTCTCCAGATTTGATACTCACCATGCTTGAGCATGGGTACCTTAGAAGCGATCACCATGTGAGTTTCACGACATCTTAACTTACTTGAATAAAGCTTATGACTTCTTCTTGATTACAGTTTCTAGATCACAAGCTCGATACCACTTGTTGATCCCAGTTGAGCAAACGATCTAATAAGAAACCGACTTATAACAAAACTTATTAAGTATTACGCGAATTTAACACTTAATCTTAAGAAGAAGAACAATAAACATTCAACACCTCAATATTATTGATAATACGAATACTCTTACAGTATTAGGGTTTTGCAACCTTGAAGTGTATCGACCTTAGATATAAAACATACGTATATCTAATCTAACCTAGGACCTCCTTTTATAGGCTAAGGAGTCCTATACATTATACAATACGTAACCTACAAGATAAATATCTTTTCCATATTTATCTAATACAATAAACTAAACCGACTATACAAGACTAGCAGTGGTTACATATCATTATCAGTGGTTATACTCTTCTACTAGCCGCCGTTTGTCTTCATCCGTGGTTACATCCTTCTGTCCGTGGTTACATCAAACCTGTCTGTGGTTCTAGCACTTGAAGTAATTCTTGATTCAAGGAACTTAAAACCCAACAGATCATTCTTGTAAGTCTTTGAAGGTAAACCTCTAACTAAATTTCCTTTGACCGCTTTGTTGATATTCTTGAAATTTACATGGCCCAATCTTCTATGCCATCGATGTGCTTCTTCAGATGTTGCTTTTGCCACTAAACATGAAGCTTCCCGGAAGAGTGAAGACTCTTCATATCCGAACTATACACATCATTAGTTCTTGGTACTCTATGTACTACCAAGTTATCATCAACGAGCTTGAATTCGGGAAAGGATGAGACATTCGTGTCGCTGAATAACACAGATGCTTTTTATCACAGATTTGAGAGATCGACAATAAGTTGAACTTGAGCTCCTTCACATATCTAACATTCTCAAAATCTATACACCATGCTTTGATGGTTCCTTTTCGAGGATTTCGCCTCCATTGGGATCATTCCCAAATGCAACTCTTCCTCCACAAATAGATCTAAAATCGGATGTAATCTCCTTGTCTCTGTCATGCTTCCGTAGCAACCACTATCCACAATTAGATGATCTTTAAGCTCCTCTTACGGGTTGCCCCGCATAAAGATACAAAAGTTAGTGTCCTTTAGGAACCCAAGCCATTATTGACTTGTGTTCCCTTAGGAGTAACATACTCAAATTCCTTGAGTATGTAATCTTCACGCTTTTATAGACGTAATCAAGCATTATCTTTTGTTTTAAAATTTGTGGTGGATTTTCAAGAAAACTTTCTTTTCAACAAAATCTCTTTTCTTTTTCCACAAAATTATCTTTATCAAAAATCTTTGTTTCACCAAGACTTGTTGAAAGTCTGTTTGTTCATCATCGCATTTTCCTTCTTAACCCATTTAGTTTTAACCGGTGTAGATTCCTTGATCTAGCTACTCTTCTAGAGTTGTAACGCCTTCTAGATTGATAGTAATTAGATCTCCTAGGCTCCTATTCCAAGAGGTGTTTGGTGAAATCGAGCGGTACTTTGAGAAAGCATCAGATTTTGCTTAACAAGACCTTGGAAAGTGTTTGAAGGCATCAAGGTTTTGAAAAGGTCTTCTCGGTGAGGGTGCCTGTAGTCCGGTGAGAAGTTTCTATGGTTAACCCTATGTGAATGGTTCCAAGCTAGTCTACTCTCCCTTGGTTTTGGTTGAGTCTCGTCTTAGGGAACTTACTTAGGTATTATGAATGTAAGTCACAGTCCTTAATCAAATGATCAGGACTAAAACAAACGAAACAGAGTTTGTTCTATAATCCCAAAATTTCTTCTATGTCTATTACCAAACCTATCCTGATTTCTAGGTGAATGATTAAAACTATTTTGACCAAAATTATCCCAAAAAGGTTTAGCATGATTGTGAAAAGGTTTTCTTAAAGGTACTGTTGAAGGTGTAGTAGTACTTTGAGGTGTAGCAGTATTTTGAGGTGAAAGTATCTTGAATTTTAGCATCATCTACCTTAGGTGTCTTAACTGTTTCTGTTGGGTTTCGAGACCTAGATTGACCAATAAGTTTCTTTCTAAATTCTAGGTTGTCTACACCAAAACGAAACATCGGTCTTATGGGTTGATGACTACCGGTGGGATGTGGGACAACATGATAACCCTTGTCTTTCTTATATTACGGAGGTAGTTCACTAAATGATTCCTCATTACTAGATGTGTCAACTTAGTTAATAAGCTCATCATCACTAGTGGTTATATCCTCAAAATCAAGGTCATCCTTATCACTAGGTGGGTTTTCTTCTACACTCTCGAAATCTATACCAAAACCTAGACCAATCCTATTGTAAGCTCTTCTTTGTTTTGAACATAAGAAACATGAGAAAGACCGATTCTTTCGGGCATCAAACTTTGCTATCAATTCATCTCTCTCCTTAGTCGGTTTCTCCATTTCGTAAATCTTACAATTTAACTTCCATTCACTTAATTTTAACCGATAATCCCGTTGTTCATACTTTTACGCCCAAGCCATTTCATTATTTTCATGTGTTATAATTTTTGCTTCCATAGACTCTAAGGTTATTTGATAACCTCTACCTCGCACCTAGCCTTTATACGCTTATCTCTTTCAATCACATAACTATTAAGTACTTTTTGATAAAAGTCATGACAGTTGGAGCATACCTCAGAGATAGGGGTTGAGCTTGGTGAAGTAGCTATCATAGCAAGTAGAACATGATCATCTTCACTCTCCATGCTCCAATCAAAGCTTCCTAGACCATCTCTAGATTCCAAAGCAGCATGATCAGGTTCCTCATCAAAAGTCGTGCTCAATCAAACTCTTCCACCGACTCCTCCACGCCTACCATACAAGAGGTAATTGGTTCATCATCAAACTCAAGACTCAATCAACCTCGATAAACTTTCTTGAGCAACTAAAGCTTTTGTTTCAAGAATAGGAATTTCTTTAAGCTCTAGCTTTGGTTTCTCATTATCCTGTTTGCTTGATATTTAGCAAACCACACTCCCTTGCAAAATATCCGGTCTTTTGACAATTGAAGCATTCAATTTTGGATTTGTCAAAAGTAATACCTGTTTTGGTTTGAAGTCAATGATTTTTCTGTCTTCTTCATATACTTCTTGATCCTTGCGTTGATCATAGCAACTTGCCACCGATATCAATTTCTTCAAGAGCATCCTCTTCAACTGTGAGAGATCGTCTTCATAAGTGACGGTAGAGAAGCTTGATGTGCAAAGAAAGAGCATACAACTTCATCCGAGTGAATGGTAGGTGATGGTGTGGCTTGAGCAAAGGTGGGGTAGAATAGGCAATGCTTTGAGCAACAAGACTTTGAGTAGGAGAAGCAAGACTTTTGGTGGAAGCACCGCCTCTTTCGAGATGACAAAAGGCAATCTTGTGAGATTTGGAACTGGTTTGGCCATTCATCTCATGCTCATACACCTTCGGATGATTGTAGAGATCATCAAAGTCCATAACATCCAAACCAGGTTGTCCTCGATCATTGTAGCTATCACATGCCATGTCGATGGAAAACTCCTTAAGAACTTAAGATTAGCATCTTCAATCGAGACCCGCTTTGTATAGCTCCAAGATCTTGAGAAGGTTTTGAATCATCATAGCGGCATCTTCAGCTCGAGACCTACTGCTTTGATACCACTTGTTGGATCGATGTACTCTAACCAAACTAACTTAAATAGCTTGTTAAGGGTTTAATAACCGGATAAATCCTAAGTTATTAACAATGAAACACCGAGTAATCTTTATTAAGCACGCGAATTTACTTAACAAATCTAAGAAGAATATAACTTTAACTTTATTAATAACTCTAAATCGCTTGTTATGCGGACTCTTAAACAACTCTAAAACTCTAATAATAATCGTACTTTAAGATTCTAAAACATATATCTAAAACTCATACATCTAATGCCAATCTAGGGTCCTTTATAGGCTTAAGGATAACCCTAGTCGGTTTACAATTTGTATCCTTGTACCGACAAGTAATCTAAACAAAGAATATTCTAGAATAAACAAAGCTTTCCATAAACGAATATAGCAGTTCTTTAGCTTTGCAAGACTTTGACTTCGACAACAAGATTTTGACTTCTTCTTTAGCGATGCTTTGACTTTTCCATGATTTTGTCAATCTTCAATACTTTAACATTCTTCAGCACTTTCATATCCCAACAGTTTTAAAGTGAATAAGTTCATGGGTTAATTATCATATGATCATTATATGATTATGTGATAAATAAGGGTGTTAAGAAACAAGTTTATGGTTGTATAAACCATAATTATAGCATACTTATTATAGTTAAAGTGTTTATGTTATGGTGTTAGGATGCTATAAGGAAGGTGATGTTGATTATGGATGCTTGCCTGCTTGGTAACTTAGCTTGAAGCTAAGGTAAGTAACTTAGTTATTACATGCTTAATGTGAAAGTTATGATATTATGTGATTATGAATGAAAGTGTTAAGGTTGATTATAGTGCTTAGAAGCATGGTGAAATAAGGAATTAATTAGTTGAAAGACTTAGTTAGTCTTAATTTAGAAAGAACTAAGGTATGTGTTATGACTTTATGTGTTAAAGGTTATGATGTACTTTATGTGTTCATATTGCATATATGATGATTGACGTGTTAAGTATGTACTAACCATTTACCTACTAAGCGTAATCGCTTACCATGATAGATGTTAATGTTTTCTAGGTCCTTGTTGGAGGTATGCTTAGATTAAGGCTTAAGGATTGGAAGTTCACCCTTGAAGAGTAATAGAATATGTAGAGCTTAAGTTATATATCGAGCTCGATTAAAGGTTGTGCCCCCGAGAGTCTTTTAAATGGTTATTATGTCGTTTATTGAATGTCAATGTATTTTGTATGCGTTTTTCAAGTCTAAGTGTGTGTCAATGTGGAACGTTATGGTAAAGGGATAAAGTGTATATGTAAATGATTAAAGGGTTCTTTGGATTAGAGTCAAGTTGCACCCATTTGGGGTCAAACAGGCAACTGTAGCAACCCGTAATTTTTCATAAGGTAAATGACTATTTTACCCTTTGACTTCTTAAACTTGACCTTTGACTTTGACTTTTACTATTCATCCTGTAAAAAATTTCATTTTTATTTTACCATCATGACAAGAAAGTTGATACTCGACAAGTCGTTCTGACGACGTACGTTGAATCCATTCAGAACCGATTTCACAAAATCGTGTCTGAGAACTACTTTAGGGTTTAAACGTCATTCGGGCATCCCGTTATGTCCATAAAACACTATAAAAATT
Organism: Chrysanthemum lavandulifolium; assembly: GCA_022545495.1. NCBI lineage: Eukaryota > Viridiplantae > Streptophyta > Magnoliopsida > Asterales > Asteraceae > Chrysanthemum > Chrysanthemum lavandulifolium. The sequence continues at coordinate 138,183,353 of CM040244.1, read as the reverse complement.
AAAAATATGTAATTCTACCATTTTACGACAATTCCACAAGTTTTGAAATTTTACGTTTTTCAGTTCTGCGTTTTACGCGAATTACGCGTTTTTTACCCGCGTTTCCAGCTTTAAACAGCGTTTTAGCAACCCGATGGAACTTACCACTCATTTTATATTTTATATGGAGTATAATAATAAATTTCATCATTTCTACAAGTTTCATATTTTTACGATACCCGGTTTTAAGTTTCGTGACTTAACGACTTGCAGTTAGCAACTAACGGGACCAAAACTCACTCCGTAAGTTAAGATAAGTATCCAAATCATACAAGACTTCCCAACCTCATCCAATAAGCCACATGGGTCATTTACCTAGTCATTAAGATAAGAAGATGAGTAGCTTACATGAGAAACTTCACCATGTGCAAGAAACTTACTAACTAAGCTTCCTAAAATATCCTAAGTCTTTAATCTCCTCAAGGAAACTTCCTAGGCACCTTCCTAACCTCCTCATTTATACTATAAAATCAAGCTAATCCCTTCCTTTATTCATAATACAAACTACACACATAAATTCACAAACCCTTGATCCTTTGATTTCCAAGTTACAAGTTATACTACAAAGTTAAAGGCCTAGTTATTCTCTACATGAAGCAAGAGTTTATTTGGTGATTCCATGGTTGGAATAAGAGCTATACAAGGTGTTAGGGGCTGAATTCATAAGGTTTTCACAAGGGTTATATCAAGGATTAGCAAGAGCTGTGTTGATGGGTTGAAATAATAGGTTTAGTGGTCCTAGTTCCTTTCTTGATTTCCTTTCTTAAATGAAAGCCTAAAGTTGTAAGCAACTAATCACCACCATCACTCTATTGTCTCATGTTTATTATTACTAATATTGTCAATTACATGCTATATATATGGTTACTATGTTGATTCATGATGTACATACAATCAATCATATGTTTTAATTCACATATTGTTGTAAAAATAACGAACTAGTAAACTAGTCATATTCTATTTATTTGAAGCCATTTAAACCAACTACATATGGACTTGGTAACTTACATACTACTACTGTAGACAAAATAAAAAGGTAAACATAGAAACTTGAATCACCCGAAACGGACAAACGAGTAAAGTGTTAGTAAAAAGAAGTTAGCAAAAACCTAGAAACATCAAATTGCTTACAGCTGAATCTGTCTTAAAATAAGTGGTACTAAGATATAACTTTTCACATACACATCAAACCATAACACAAGGTGGCGAATAAGATGGAATTCTAGAGAGAAAGTTAGAGGTTTAGGGAACTTAGTGAGAGAAAGTGAAAGATATTATTATGAGCTCCAACTCTACCTTGGAAGGTAGAGAGTATTTATAGTCTTACATAACTCGCCACACTTTGGGTCATGGATCGTGCATACAGCTGGTAAAGACCCGTCTGTCCTCCACGGTGTTACTTAACTAAATTACTACTTAACTTAAAAGAACTACGACTACGAGCTTTTAACGATTACATATACTTGAGGTGACCGACTCTTTAATACCGGAATTTCTAATTCCTAACAATCTCCCCAAGGAGGTCACCTCAATTTTACATCAAAATTACATTGAATACGATAGATATTACATTAACAGTTGATCTTGCATTCTTGATGTAGTCCTTTGCTCATAAGCTCGTAGTCATTGATTCTTCACATTGCATGTTTGGTTATTCCAAGTGGAGGTCTTTATCGATCCACGTGATGATGAGTTTGAGCCATCTTTGGAGATCATCGGCTATCAAAAATCTCTCGAGACATCCATAGTGGTGTTGTGACTTTGGGACCGACATGCTCACATTCGGATCATGAATTCTTCTCATCGAGTAGCGGAAGCATTTGTTGAATCACGATATTGGGCAGCAGTAGCGTAAGCATGGAGTGAAAATATCGAGTCATCGATGCACTAATCATGATTTCTTTTGAGATGAATGTGTTAAGTGAGCATGCGGCTATGGATTGACCGCTTCATTTCGATCACCGCAAACGTCGGGCGACTCGCATACAACAGCTAGCAACAAATCGCACGAAAGTGTCTTTGATCACTTTCGATGAATTGAGGTACACGCCCACTTGCCCCGCTGATCAAGACAAGCATCGCTCGTGATCGTAGGATTCCTAGGAATCTCCTTGATGTGGTTTCGCAATGTTCTAGCCGTTCTCAAACCGAACATCTCAAAGAAGACAACACGGAGTGAGTGAACCAAATAATTTTAAGTCCACCGATTGATGAAAAGAGATTTGAAAACAATCGTATTGCTCAATAGAAATTGTTTTTGCAATACAACGAGGGTTTTATTGAAAATCAATTATCAATCATAAAAATACCTTTTGGTTTGAAAAATTAGTACACAATCGATGTGCTAAAGAAAAGAGTTTATTAAGCACAACGACCGGTTTTCAAAGGCATCCGTCAATCCATAACTCGAACCGTGATTGATTCAAGAGATTGAATCGCCCCATTGTTTCGCTCGGTTGTCACATGGTTGATCTATATAATAGATCTCACATGCCACCTACCAGAGCTTGTTTGATGTTGGCTCCAAGGCTTTCCATCTTCATTGTGAATATGTAAACACATCACTCGGATGTTCGCAATACCACAAGGATAATGCGCGGGACTCAAGATATAATCTCTCTTCCACATTGTGTGAAACAGAGAGTCTTCATTGAAAGTGTCCTAATGAGATTTATTGATGATCTCGTGGCTCTAGACTCAATTTGTGCATATTTGGATCCTATAACGGAGACTAGGAGAGGGTCTCCTTCTTCAATATCAACCATCTCTAAGAGAAAGTCGATAGATAATGTCGGTTCCCGTGAGAATGAAACAAGCCCTTTTAAGAGGAACTTGAGTGGTTTGGAAAGGTGAAGTGCAAGCGCCATCGGGTCCATGACGCCTTGTCTTCAATACCGATGTTACCATCAAGAGTATATGAAGTGAACCCGTTTCGCCTAAGGTTGAATTAATGGAGGCTATTTGTTTTCACCCTATTTTCATTCAATTCTTTTAATTCTTCAACCCTTTCTGCTTACCGAGACTTCATAGCTAGAACCTTGTTGGGTTTATTCCAAGACTAGCTCGCCTTAGTCCGCACTCTTCCCATATCTCATTTTCTCCTTTTATCATCATACCTAAGGACTTCTACACTAACTAGTGGATTGTCCTCGGTAGATCCCTCCGGCTCGGCGGATCATGGGACACATACCTAACCTTATCATCCTTATATCACCGTACATGAAGTAAAGTTGGTCGGTCTATTTGGTATTGTTCATCCGCCAATGGATCCAATTGAAAACCATTTGAAAATCAATTCGATACGTGTGATATATTATCAAAGCTTTTGTACCGAATTGTTTTTGATATTTTAGAACGAGAACTCCCTCAACATGTGCATCAAGTATTGAAAATGTTTTGCACACGGAGGGCGGAGAAAGAATTAACTTTTTGATTACCATTTTCTAAAGATATCAACATCACTTCCTCAACAAATCAAGTAGATATAGCAATTCCGGAAGGATGAGGTTTCCTTAAATTTGCTCCCCTCAATATGTGCCTCGAGGTTTGAAAAGAGTTTTGCACATACTAGAGGAACCCGCACATGGGATAAATGATCATGTTTTAAATCAAAGGTTTTAAGATAGATGCTCCCCTCAACATGTGCAGTGAAAAATTGAAATCGTTTGACACATGTGGGCGGATAGCATGTACATCCTATTGTAACCATTTACCTAATTATCGCTTTAAACCAATTTAAATCACACATTCTCCCCGATCACAATTATCAAATCATTTGAAATTTGTGATCTCGTATAGATTTAAATTGATTTTGAAAGCTTTTAAGGAGAATTGTGACTAGATTGTGAAAGTGTTTTAACCGATACGGATCGGATTTTGAGACTTTAAACTCCATTTATAAAACATGCATGTATATCTTTTGAAAACAATTTTAATGCCAAATAACTTTTTAATTTAATTGAAATCATTCTCCCTCAATCAATGACGAGGTTGTTGATTGAGAGATAGAGATTTTGACAAATAAGTCCCGATGATTATCAAAAATAGAGTTTGAGTTATTTTTCAAAGCATTTGGTTTTCAAAGAGATAGAGTTTATAGAATCGAGCATAGGATTTGAAAACATGGTAAAACATGGCTCGTTCTTTCTTTAAAAGCGGTTATTGCCTCGAAAATGACAATAAACCATTTCTCTTTCTCCCAAAAATATTTTTGATTTTTTTTTTTTTTTTTTTTTTTTTTTTTTTTTTTTTAAGAATTCGAACAACATCTAAAGACCCGTTTCATTCTTTGAATGACAACACAAAGTCCGTAGATATTAACGAACCGAGAGAAACATGACAAAATGACAATATTTTTTGAAGATTTTTCGGATTTTTTCAGATTTTTATGGATTTTGAAAGTTTTATAATTTTCTATTTGATTTTTGAAGGTTTTATAATTTTGTATTTTGTTTTTCAAATAAATATTTACAGAAGATAGATGAAGAAAGACCTTTACTCCTCGCCTTCCTCCCGAAGACGTTTGAGAGTTTTCGTTGAAGGCTTTTCAAACCAAGACGTGGAAGAATAAACTCAAAACGCTCTCTTGGAAGAGCTTTGGTGAAGATGTCTCGCTAACCGATATTCGCACCTCACAAAATATAGTTCCACCACACCTTTTTCCACCTGTTCCTCGATGAAATGATGTCGAATGTCGATATGCTTTGCTCTTGAGTGTTGAACGTTGTTGCATGAGAGAGCAATAGCACTTTTATTATCACAAGATGAGGGATTTTGTTGAATTCAAAGCCATAGTCGATAATTGAGATCTCATCCATAAGATTTGAGCACAACAAGATGACATGGCTATGTATTCACCCTCAGAGAGGAAATAGAAGTACTCATTTGCTTCTTTGAAGACCACTCACAAGCTTATCACCCAAAATCGAGCACCTCCCGACGTATTTCGACGTGTATCTTGACAACTCGCATGATCAAGATCTCGATAGGCCGTTAGTGACATACCGTGTCCTTCGGGTACCATAGTCCCATATTGATGGTTCCTGGAGATACCGAAGACCCGCTTAATCGCTTCAAGGTGCTTTTAGTAGGCTTAGCTCGGTATCTAGCACACATGCACACAGAGAATAAAATGTCCGGTCTACTAGCGTGAGATACATCGTGATCCAATCATACTCCTATATTTCGCTTGGTCAATCATGATCCCCGAGAGGTCCTCATCTAGTTTGGTTCGGTCAATCATGGGGTGTCAACAGGTCACTTGAATCAAATCCAAATTTCTTTAAAATCTCTGTTGCATATTTAGATTGATTTATGAAAATGCCTCCGGACTTTGAGAAATTTGTAATCCCAAGAAAATGACATTTGTCCCATCATTGACATTTGAAACTTTGAACTCATTTCATTTGAAAACGATCACATTCCATTGGGTCACCGAGGCAAAATAATATCATCAACATAAATTTGAACATGAATCAAATGTTTGCTCGACTTTCGGTGAACAATGTAGGATCAATCGCTCCTTTGATGAATCCGGTTGATAGAAGAAACTTAGATAGTGTATCATACCATGCCCTTGGAGCTTGCTTTAAACCGTAAAGAGCCTTCTTCAAACGATAAACGTGAGTAGGATGCTCTTGATTCACAAATCCTTCAGTTGGCCGACGAGACGACTTCTTTAAGATCTCCGTTAAGAAATGCCGCCTTCACATCCATCCGATAAACCACCATGTTTTTGCTAGCAAGATTAGCCGTAAAGATTTCGATGGCCTCGATTCGAGCAACTGGAGCAAAAGATTCTTCAAAGTCTATACCTCCTCTTGACGATATCCTTTAGCAACTAATCGAGCCTTGTTCTTCAACACATCACCATGCTCATCAAGTTTTACTTTGAAGATCCATTTTAGAGCTATAATCATAGCACGCCTGGAGGTGTACTAACTCCCATACATCAAGACGATCAAACTCATGAATTTCATCTTGCATAGCATTGAACCAACTATCTTCATTCATAGCGCTTTAACATCTTTTGGTTCGATCTTAGATAGTACGGAGTTGAAGAAGCACCATAAGGCATCGGTTGCGAGTTGCTTCCGGGTTGATACAGACGAGAGGGATTACCAATGATGTTGTCTAATGGATGATCGTGAGTCCATTTTCCGAGGTGTTCATGTGGCATTTGTTGAGGAACCGAGGTAGCCGAGTCGATGTCTCTCAAGAAGATGGTTCACGATGATTCAGAGTAGCAAATATGTTTTCAAATGGAGCATCTTCAGAGTCGCAGGGATTAACTTCATCATTGATGCGTAAACATTTCCATGATGTACATTTGAAGAATGATGATTTGTTGATGAGATCAAGGATCGCAGCAGTGCTTCTTGACTTACGATATTGAAACCGATGGATTGACTTCATTCATCGGAATCGAGCATCCTCTGTTGTAGGGATCAAGACCTCATTAGTAGTAGACTCATACAGTTCATCAAACATTGGATCAAACAATTTCTTTACATCATCTTCGATGGAGGTACATATGGTGTTTCTTGAGAGGAGTTTGGAACAAGGGATGAACCAATAGGATCTGTTATGAAGTGCGGGTCCCGAGTGGAGTGTCCAGAGCCATTTGACCGGTCACCATCAAACGTAACGTGAATTGTTTCCATGATATTTCGGGTTCTTTTGTTGTAGATTCGGTATCCCTTTTGTTGGGTGCATATCCTACAAATACTCCAATGTCGACTTTAGCTCTAAGTTTACCCAAGTCTTGACCTCATTAGTTGGATAGCACAAGGCACCAAACACACGAAGGAAAGATAGATTAGGTTTCTGTTGTGGACAAGTTCGTATGGAGTTTTTCCATGAATGGTGTGAATCGTGAACGATTTTGTGTGTAGCATGCAGTGGCAATTGCTTCACCCGAGAAACATTGGAACCTTTGAGTAGATCAAGATTGTTCTAGCAACTTCAACAAGAGTACGATTTCGCCTTTCAACTACACCGCTCGCTGAGGGGTTCGTGGAACACTTCTTTGATGGTCGATTCCAACGCTTTCATAGAATTCACTAAGTTGTTTGTTGACAAACCGGCCCATTGTCTGCTCGATAATTCGACGCTTTGTTTAGTCTAACTCGCAATGTTTGATGAGTTTGATGATGATATCGAGTTTCATCCTTTGTCCTTAAGAACTTGACCCTGTGAATCTAGAATAATCATCAACCACAACTAACACATATTTCTTCCCAAAGATATTCTCGCACCCTCATTGGTCCACATAAATCCATATGAATCATATGAAGAACTTCGTGATGAGTTAGTAGGTTTGGGTTTATGGGCATACTTTTGCTTTTTCCCAATTGACATGCCGAACAAAGATGATCCTTTTCATACTTTAGTCTAGGTAGACCTACAACTAAGTCCTTTTCGAGAGATCGTTGATGGTGCCAAGTTCAAGTGATTGAGACGACGATGCCATAACCATGACTTTGTTTTAGAAGCCTTTGATAACAAGCGATTGGTGAAGCTCTCATCATGTCATCGATAGAGATAGTGTAAAGGTTTGAGCCACGAGTTCCTTTCAACAGTTCCTTTCCATTAAGATCTCTAACAAAGGTGTATGTTTTTCAAGGCTACTTCTAGATCGTAATCACGTAATTGACCAACAGAGAATGATTATGACCTAAACCTTCCACATAATACACTCGGAGATGACACTATCACCAACAACATAATCTCCATAACCCATAATAGCATCGAAATGATCATTACCAAATCTAATATCCCGATGAATTTGCTCACGAAGTTCATGAGCCGTGACCGGTCTCCAAATATATGCTTGGAACAACTGAGTCCGTGTACCACGTAATCGATTTGAACGATCCGCAGTTGAACACGCACAAGAATGGATAATCGGATATTTGGGATCCCCATGCAAGAATGGGTTCCATTTGGTTAGTAGCAACAGTTGGACCACCCACATCGTAAATAGAAGCATTCATATCGATGGTGAAGTAATGGAATCATTGTGAATAGATGCAATACTAGTGTCTCAGATAGCCCTATTTACAGTGTGACCACTTAAGGGAATAGTTCTACCAAGAGGCATCCATTTTCTAGTGGGCATTATCTCGATTAGTCTTATGACCAAATGTATCCAATAAAAGCCTATTCTCACTGAATGTTCTTCCCTGTGGGTTTCCATTGTTTTCTAACTCTCTTTAGCTTTTGCCTTTTAGCCTTTTTAGCATGAATTTTAGCATTAACAACATTAATCGGACAATTAACATCATTAGGCAAAACATTAACATCACATTCATGATTAGAAATGTAATTCAAGCAATCATCAAGACAAGGTTTGCAAGTAGCATCGAATTCAATTAATTACAAGACGCCTATGGCTAATACTAGAATCAACACGATTCGCTTTATTTGATTCAAACTTAAGGTTCCTAGATTGTTCTTCTACTCTTCCAAAGGCACATTCTTAGCTTGAGAGGTCCTATCATTCCTTGTATTGTCTTGAGACTTTGACCGCTCCCTTTAATGTCACCGATTACTCTCTGTAGAGGAATGGGAACATTAGTTTGTTTTACTACTCTTTGCACCACCTGCTTAGATGTGCCGGGATCGAACTACATGCAGTGCACTCGTGTTCACTTTCTTAACATTAGAGGTACCGAGATTAGTACTCCTAGAGGCACATTTGAGTTCACTTTCCTAGTATTGATGATCTAAAATCGAACTACTCACCGTGCACTACTCCTCACATTCAAACTATTGGGAATCGAGTGCATGTCATGTTTGGCCTTAGGCATTGAGCATGGAATCAAGGGGTTAACTCTCTCACCTAATGTCTTTGGGCATATAGTGATCAAACATTCTAAGATTTCTTGAGATCGTTTGGCATATAAGCATGCATGTCCAATTGCATTATCATGAGGTTTTTCTAGCTTATCCTCTTCAACAATCTCACGCAGCATTCTAAGCAATCCTTAAGGGATGAGAAATATGTTTGAATGGCAAGTTTGTTGTTCCTTAGGTGAGGGGACATATGTCACGAGATAAAGTGGATTTATTACCGAGTGAACCTTAGATACAACATTCTCCGCATTGATCATTGGCATTTTCCCTTTACCCGACTCTTCGATTCTCAATTTCCTTTTGCAATGAAGTTATTTGTTCGTTGTTTTGTTACGAGTAACTTTAATTGATTCAAACAACTCATTGAAATGACGTTTAACCTTTTCATTCTCTTCAAGGAAACTTTCGCTTTCCTTTGTAAAGCATTTACTAGGTTTTGAAGATGAAACGCTTGAGAATTTCGAGAATCTAAAGAAGGAGGCATTTGGGAACCCGTCATATTGTTCGCTTGACCCTTTAATTGAGAGATTTGGACTTTCAACTTTTCGATCGTGTTACACCGAGCATGAATCGCTCATCTCGTTTGTTTATTTGAAAATCGATCAAACTCGAACATCTCAAGATGTCTTGAAATTTGAAGTTTTGACATTTTCTTTGAGATGTTGATATTTTAGTTGTAGATTAAAATACTCAACTTCTAGTTTAGAAAATGTTTAACCAAATTGTCATGATCATCCGTTCAATTTTCTCATTAAGTTTAGAATTAGTTTTTCAAGCTCAATGACACGATCATGGAGACTTTCAGGCCAGATAGTTCATGAAATTTGAAGCATTAATAGAGCAATTTGAAGCAAAGAAAAGACATCTTGAGCAACACATTCAAGAATAAGATTCTCATTCAATGTATGCGTGTTCTTCCTCTCGATCTCATTATATTTTAATGCACGCCATAATCACTAATTTCAACTATTATTGCATCAAATTCCTTTTCCATTCCCTTAATGTTCTGCTTTCTATCCCTTTTAAGACTCTCAAAGTGATCCTTTAAAAGTTTAAAGAAGGGCATGACCTCGCTTAAATAACATTCTTTCATTTGTTCAAAACCCTTTCTCCTTCGCTAATGCCAATGGGTGTGATCCTTTTCTTGCAAGTTTTCTCAAAATCAACAAATAGTTGAAAAATAACGATTGGCTAATTAAGATATTGCTTTTAGTGGCAATTGTTCTAGGAACAAGATGCATTGGTGTGTTAGGAGGATACATGTAGCTTTAGGCATTTTCCAAAGGGAGGATTTGTTTCTACAATATTTTCGCTTTCGCTTATCTAAATCCATTTTCCGTAAGACTTGTTCGGAGTCAACAAAGTCTCGAGGCTTAAACTTGTTTAATGCAATCCAGCTTTTCCTTCTTATAATCATGAGGAGTGATATTTATGTTCTTCTCTTTGCATTTGGGGTCATCTAGTTTTTGTTCATCCTTTCCTAGTGACTTCATCCGATTTCTTATCTTCCTCGGTGCACTCAACGCAACTAGGTTTCGCCTAGGCTTAAGAATTTCATTACCATCATAAATCACCTTATGAGCATTTCTAGCCTTTTGATTACCTCGGATTTGGTTCCTCAACAAGGGAATGCTATGCTTATCGCTTAAGACTCGATGTTTGGTGACCATGTGAGCAAATCGAATGGTGTTTCCTTGTATGTACAACTTGTTTTCAAGTTTGTTTTTCAAAGTTTTCGATTAGAAAAATCTCTCAAGAGCTTTGATTCTTTTGCATTAAATTCTTGCTTAAGCATTTTCACGTTTTCTTGAAGTTCTTGTTTTGCTTAATGTTTTAGAAAGTTTTTCTTGCAAAGAATTTAATTCTTGTTTCAATACTTCTTCTAAAATTACTTTTTCTAATTATCGACGCACTTGGTCATCCATTTCGCTCACGAGTGGTCAACTCAAATTTTGCACGTTGTTCATAAATGGCAACACGCTCCTTATAGGCATTTAGTTCGAGATAATGGAATCATCAGAGCACATGCGTGAATTCATCAAAAACATAGTCATTGTTGATCGCAGAAGATGCATCACTAGGTACAACTTCACTTTCACTTTGTTTCACATATTGATCATATGGGACAATATTGACATTACCCGTATTTTCAATATTTGATTCAAAAGTTTCGGTTGGTTGTACTTTGTCATGCATCCGTTGCACATCAAGATCATCATATAGCTTTAATACCTCGTAGATGAGTTTGTCCTTTGATGGGCCACTTGTGGTGAAGAAGTGACCTTGGGAGACACCATGGGAGAGATGCTAGCCATAAATATTGTGTGTGCAGAGGTCCATCATCCACATCGTAGTCGTAAGCATCGCAATCACCGACTTGAAAGGCATTTTGATGATTGTGACCTATCTCCGAATGGGCCGCTCATCTACATCTCGCATCATAGGTCTTGGCATTGCCTTCAAAGAAGAAATGCTAGCCTCTTCATTCAAAGTAGCACCATTGTCCCGAGCTTGAGCCAAGAACATCTTATCTCTCAAGTATTCGGCATTTTGTGGACGCTTTGAGATGTGCGCCCTGCAAAGTGTCCTCACCACCACGCTTAAAGCATTTGATTGGCTTAGCTTGACCTTGGTTACCATTTCTTCCTCGATTCGGTTTCCAACATAACCTCTCCCAGCCCACCTCTCCCCGATCATATTGCCTTTTCCGAATCGGTTGCACCACGATCCTTCCATCTTTAACAAAGGGCTTGATTATGTGGGTTAGATGCGTTCAGAGGTTGTTGTTGGTTTGTGGGAGAGAGTTCATGTTTTGACTAATGAGTAGAGCTAGTTGATTAACGATGTTATCCACGCTGCATCAAGATCGCCTTGTTTGAACCGAGGATCGTGGATGAGTTTGTGATTACCATTACCCAAGGGAATGACTTGTGATGCTTTGGTTGTGATTCCAATGTTTGAGTAGAAAGTCGTTGAGTCATTAGACTAACTTGTCTCACCCTCGGTTGGTTTTGAACCGATTGAGAATCAACTTTTCAAACATGGCATGTCTCTCATTTCAAGGAGGAAGGCATAGAGTTGCTCATAGTTTGTATGCTTCAATCCTTTAGTGAGTTTCACAGATGTGACAAACTTGTGCCATTCGGGATTCATGTTGTTCACAAACTTTGAGTTCAATCGAATGTTAGGCATAGTCATCTTGATGTTCCTCATGTCATTCACTAACTTATGAAATCTCACATAGTACTCATAGACACTCTCATCCGGTTTCATCTTGAAGTGCTCAAATTCATCATAGAGTTGGGATTCCCTGCCTTCCATAGTTAATTCGAACCCGAGAGAAGCATCTTAACGTTATCCCAAATGCCTTTGCATCGGTGTTATGATTGATCACTTGTAGATGTCTTTAGGAAGACCTTGAAGAACAATGTTTGAAGCCCCGATATCTCGCATCGAATCTCTTTTCTCCTCATTATCAAGCTCATTGTACATCTTAGGTCCGTCCATTCCGTAGACAGAGTACCATCTTCATTAGTATCAAGTATGTCTCTAGTCGCTTCAACTCGATATGGTCCTTCATCAATGGATTTGAGAATGTTTACACCATTTTCCTTTCCAAGACAATACAACTGATTCGTTGAGCCCAAGAATCGTAGTCGGCCTGTCAAGCATTGGTGGATTTAGTATCCGAGCCACCGCTTGAACATCCTCAACAAGTGGAGATGACAAATGGGAACAGTGGGAATGTTGGTAGACATGTTAATGATTATACGGATTTTATAACTCTATGATTAAACCGGAAATAGATTCTTTCACGGATTTTACTAAATCAAGAGAAAACCGTAAACAATCACTCAAGTTGCTAGATGATAAAGTGCTAACTCGCTACCAAATAATGCACTAAGTCGCTAGAAATTAGTGCACTAAGTCGCTAACCCTTAACTCGCTACACGCCTAAGTCGCTAGAGTCCCAAGTCGCCAATGTAAATGCAAGTCGCTAAGTAGTAACTCACACAGACTAAGTCGCTAGCCGAATTTGTGCAAGATTGCCACACAAGTCGCTAGATATGCAAGTCGCTAAAGAGCAACTCACATGGACTAATTCGCTACCACAAGTCGCTAACCGTAGTGGAGATTCCACTACTTGTACTTTAACTCGCTAGCTCTAACTCGCTAGCTTTTATAACTGTAAGTCGCTACAAAACTATGAAGTAAGTCGCTACCAAGAAAACAAGTCCGAGAGCTAATTCGCTAACTTGAAAACCAAATAACCTTCACTTTTCAATCCAAAACAACCCAACCAAGATGATTCAAGCTACCAAATGAAAACCTAAACACTTTTGATGATTCTAAACATAAAAGTACCAACAAAATTCAAACTTTAACACAAGAAATCAACCAAATGATGCAAAACCACTAAACTTTTTCAAACTCAAAACCACCTAAAACCACTATAAATCCAAAGATGTGCAAGATATGATCTAACCATGGCTCTTGATACCAATTGTAAGATATAACTTTTCACATACACATCAAACCATAACACAAGGTGGCGAATAAGATGGAATTCTAGAGAGAAAGTTAGAGGTTTAGGGAACTTAGTGAGAGAAAGTGAAAGATATTATTATGAGCTCCAACTCTACCTTGGAAGGTAGAGAGTATTTATAGTCTTACATAACTCGCCACACTTTGGGTCATGGATCGCATACAGGTGGTAAAGACCCGTCTGTCCTCCACGGTGTTACTTAACTAAATTACTACTTAACTTAAAAGAACTACGACTACGAGCTTTTAACGATTACATATACTTGAGGTGACCGACTCTTTAATACCGGAATTTCTAATTCCTAACATTCTACATGACCTCGAATTATGATGGCCCGAACGGTAGTACGATATCTATAAACTACATCGTTTTCACATATTAAAGCTGTTATTATAAACATCGAACTATAAATGACTACATCATGATCAACATATAGACGTATATAGGTTGGTTTATGCTTTCCTAAATATTATTCCAAACCTAAGTCGCAACATTCCAATTTAGGTTCCACATAGAGGTTTCCTGACTTATCTATCACATCCATTAAAGCACTTAACATCATCAACTCTTGGTGAGTTCATAGCCCCACTTTCTATTACTTAATTGTTTTACAAACACAAGTTATAGAAAAAGAGATAAAGGCAGATGAAAAAGCTAAACACACACTGATCCGTGCCAAACCGTCAAGTCTAACAGACTTAAAACAGCTTAAACACAAATGCAATGAAGATCAGAGAATATAGTGAATTCCCGGGTCGTTTAGTCCCAAGGAGACTCAATGGTGTGTAAACATTTGATCAGACGATAGAATGATCACTAATGATAGTGATCAGAAAAGATTTGGATAGGATAATTACACTAATGAAAAAGTTTATAAAATAAAGCGACTTAAATGCAAATTAAGAAAATTAAAAAGATAAAAGATATTAAATAAACGCTATCACTATATTTAAAGTGATGAACGTTTAAAATCTAAAACTTACGTTTAAATAAAAATAACGTAAACGTACAAAATAAAAAGTGAAACTTACACAATATAAATCCTAAAAATATGAAAAATACATTTTTACAATCCTAATGATAAAAGAAAATTTTTGGAAAAAAGAAAATTATTTTTAAAACTATTTATTTATTTATTATTAATTAAAAACTATTTTAAACTATTTAATAATACTCTAAAATAAAAGAAAATATGAAATAAGACTAGAAAAATAAAATTAAGACTTAGAAAAATCTAAAATATGATAAAACTAATTTTAAAACAGAAAATATATTTTTTAGACTTTTTATGTATTTATTATTAATTTAATACTATTTAAAACTAATTTAAATTGTGAAAAATACCAAATAAAATGAGAAAAATAAGGAAAAATATTTTTTATGCTTTTTATATTTATCTTAAACTATTAAAATTGAAAAATTATTTTTTGGAACTTTTTCTTAATTAATTGCAATTAAAGCTAATTAAAAGTGATTAAAAACTATTTTAAATCTAGAAAAATAGCAAAACAACTTGGAAAAATCTGAAAAATTCAAGAAAACTCTAAAATAATACTAGGAAGCTAGGAAAAATGAAAAAACATGGGGTTATGTGGAGAGATTTGAAACTAAAGTGCAAAGGGCTTATCAATAAGCTCTTGGAATAAGCTAATGAGCACCAAAGTGAACCAACTGATTATATAAGCTAATGTATGCTAAAACCACTCTAAGACAACCAATTACATCTACTCCTAACCACTAATGAGCATTTTACCTAGAATTAAGCCAACTGAAATTTCAACAAAACAGTGGCTTGACCCCACTGTTTAAGCAGTTCTATAAGCTTAACTAATAAGCTAAGGTGAAAACTAAAAGCATGGCTTTCAAGACCACCTACCAGAGATCACATATCCAGATTTATAGCTAATTAGGGCAAGTAATGAAGAAGTTATAGGCCAAAACCTAACCGACCATTATGGGATAAATTGTCGATGTGCAAGAACAGATAGCAGTACCAAGTTTGAGCTTATCTATAAGCTCATTCAATAAGCTAAAGCTAAAACCGAGATAGGTGGTCTTAAAGACCACCTAGCACTACTCCTAAACCAAAAGTTCGACCATGAAAAGCTTTAATGGACTCGTGCAATGATCGCCATATCTCGCATAAAATGAATTTGAACTGGTTTGACTTTTGAACAGATAAAAGTTTGACCAAAATGAGTTTTAAGATCCAATGATGGACCGATTAAGCTTAGAAATGATGAAATAAAACTTTGGCAAGATCACTTAACTAGATATACACCCATATGATGGATGTATAGCCACCGAATTTTCACAGACAAGCAAATAGAACGAGATGAAAAGGAATTTTGACTTAAAAGGAACTTGGATACAAAACAAGGACCGATATGGATTTAACACTCTAAAACAAACCTAAGGCAACTAAACTACTCCATTCTTTTAACCTTTAGCACAGTTTAAACAAGCAATCCAAACACCCTTTAAAACTGAAATGCAAACTTATCTAAAAGAACACGAAACCATAAAGCCATTGATTATACCGAGTTTATAAGACACGAATGCAACTTTATAACCAAGTTTAAGCGGTTTATTACCACAGATATAAGTACAAACAAAAATGCAAATTGACTAGAAAACTAAAATTGAGATTCTCACTTACATGAGTCCAGCTTTGTTGCAGACTACAACCAGAACCCAAAACTACTCTAACCTACTCTAATACACCCAAAAGCAACCTCTGCATCACCCTTTTCAATTTCTGAACCATTTTGAGCCCAAAGTTGACTTCTGTTGACTATTTCACAAAATGACTTGAAAATTAAATGTAACCTTTTGAAAGGCTATGATAAGCTTATATAAGATTGTTTTAGTTAGAAAATAAGCTACTAGGAGCTTATACATAAGAAATTGATACTACACTTTGTAACAGTAACATGAAACTTAGAACTTAGATGAAAACTTGAGATTAATACTTAAAAGTGACTTACAAAGATTTGTCAACTGAATTATGATACATAAAAGCTGATATTACAGTATTTGGACTTAAAGCTAAAACATTAATATAAAAACGACATTAAGAAAAAACTACAAAACTAACTACTACTCTTCAAGCTTCTCTCCTCTTCTTTTTATACTCCAAGAGCTTCTCACTAGTACTCTGAATAGTTCCCACTTGATTTTTTAGCCATAGGATCACTAGATGCAATTTTAGCCGTTTGATGCATTTTTGGCGGGAATTGGATTTTGATGATTGGAGGGTAGAGTAAAGGGTGAAGGATCATTAAATGGTTTTTGTTTTGTGTTGATGTGGAGGGGACAGGAAGGTGATATGGAGAGGAGGGGGAATGGGGTTGGAGTGATTACAGAGAGCAGGTGAAGGGTGAAGAAAAAGGGCGCGTTTGTATTTGTTTGACCAGGGAGTGTTGACCGGGTCTTGGGTTGAACGGGTTGGATGGGTAATTGGGCTTGGGTTAGAGGGATTTGGATTTGGGCTTATATAATATAGGGATCCGTTTGGTATTAGTAGTAATACAAGGACCAAACATGTAAATTAGAAACTCCAAGGACCAAAGCTGAGATTTCTGAAATATTACCCAATGGCCAAACTTCTCATTCTCAAATAATTAAGGGACCATATTTGCCATTTTCTGAAATTTGAAGGACTAAACATGACAATTTTCAAAGTTTAAGGACCAAAGTTGTAATTTTGCAAATTTTACATTTCAAAGGTTTGTTTTGACAACTTTTGAATCCCATGGACCTTAAATGACATTTTCTTTATTTAGATTTACAGGACCTGCTTTTTGACAATTTTTGAAACTGGGGACTAAACCGCCAATTTTGCAAATTTGATACGTTTTCATCCGATTTTGATCTTTTGCATTTAAAACACATAAAACACTGATTTGTGATATTTTTATCATTTTGATGCGTTTCGAGTGTTTTCGGATGATTTTGCGCTTTATATTGTACAAAAATGATGAGTATTTAGACACTCATCAATCCCCCACACTAAGATATTGCTAGTCCCTAGCAATGATTTGAGAAAACATAATGGATTTTAATCTCTTTACCAAAAGCCATCACTCGGAGTAGCCAAATGTTTCAGTTCAAGTAAGAACCATGGTACACTCGATAACCATGTGATTTTGAGCAAACCACCGACTTTCAACGGATTTGATTTGTCTTTACCTAAGCCGCACCCTTTACGGACTAGCCAACTCTTAGATAAATTATCAAGATTATCTTTGGTGAGCCGATTACCAATTATGGATTTTCCATCGCCTTTACCACAAGCCATAAACTTATGGGCTAGCCAACTCTTCACTTTTTAGGATATGGTGAGTTGAATACCATACAATTTTGGGCAAATTGCAAGCCGTATAACGGATTTGATATATCTTTACCAAGAGTCGTTTGCTCTCGGATTAGCCAATCCTTTTGTCTTACGAGACATGGCGGATCGATAACCAAGTCGAGTAAGTGTAGAAAACACTTAGTCCAAAAAAAAAAATTTTGGCCAAAACGGGAATTGGTAGATAATATATGAAATTCGTGAGAATTCCCCACACTTAGAAATGAATATTGCCCTCAATATTCAAAGTACCATGGTTATGCCGAAACAAAGAACGTAAAGAGAAATATTACGCCATTATTTGAATTTTATTTTTTTTTTTTTTTTTTTTTTTTTTAGAAATATATGTATATATAACATGTGGGCATCACCCCACACTTAGGTGGTAGAAAAGGGTAAGAAGACGAAATATGGGTGAAAACCCATATGGTGCGTCATCTTTTTTTGATTTCCAGTCGCTAGCTTGACTCGACCCAATTCATTGGTTCATGGGAAGCAAAGTGGAAGAAACAATCTCCATCGGACTTTCATTCAAGATGTTTGGACAAACATTGAAGCACGTGAAAGTTCCACACCGATGAGATATAGAGAGACCGGCTCACAAATGATAAACGAAAATGCCGGGTCAAAGATAGTGTCCTCACTCCCGAAGGAGTGAAGAAGAGAGGAAGTCACATCATAAGTGAGGAATGGAAGGAAGATGTTTATAACAATTAGGATCCATTCTTCATCCTCTAATGTAGACATATCGGGAGGAAGGGTGAAGGTAGTATCGTCAATAAGCAAACTCTTATGATAGGGTACACCTTCCTCCGAGCCAATATCATCCTCAAGATCAAAATGGAAATGATCATATTCCGGAGGAGATATATCATGAGAGAGTTCACCGGAGAACTCTTCATGAAGAGAATCATTGGAAAAAGCCTCAAGCTCGGGCTTGTCCAATGTAGAGTCACTATCCACAACGGGATAGGAGATGAAGTCGACTTAGCACAAAATGATTCGATCTTAGAAACGAGGAGATTTATATTGAACAATTGTTCACGAAGTATCTCGTCCTCAATTTCGGATCATCGAATCTCTCACTCCTCTAAGCTAACTAGCTCGGAAGGTAGCTCCTCGACATAATCGATGTCTCCATAGGATAAAGAATCGTCAAACCAAGTACAATCGTTATCGAATCGGAGAACATCTCGACATGATCATATGGAATGTCAAGAGGAGGAGAAGAATCATCATTAAGAGGCTCATCACACATATTACCGGAGATAACCTCGGACTCACTGGGGTTGGAACAAGGCTCTCAACACTAGACGATTCCATTTCGGAATAGTGCTAGAAGGCTCGTCCCCCATTATGAGAGAGTCAATGGAAGCTTGGGTGTGATTTCGATTGACAAGCTCTCATAATATTCCTTCATTAGAATAGAATCCTCATCATCATCGCCATCATATCGGATTCTTATGTTCATCTGTCAAGCTTACACACCATTCTTTTCATTTGTAGTTTCTTTCGAATGCGTATTTCTTCGAACTTTGAGGAAGATAACACCTCGTAATCATTGAGATTGTGAAGGCTCGGAAGTCGATGACCGATGGAATCTCGTGGGGTTGAAAATTGTCAAACCGGAGAATTGGAATTTTGAAAATTTTGATTCATCGGTTGACATTCAAAAGTCTCATGAGGACCCCGCAATTCTCACAATGAGATAATTGGGAAAATAACTTTCACCAAAGTTCGATTGTAACATGGTTCGCTCATAGACAAGCGGGACCCGTGGTGGACAATCAAAACCGTAATGAGAATCATTCCCACAAAACTCGCATGAGTAGGATTCAGATGGGGTGTGGAGGTAGGTAGGAAAATCGGTGTTTCATTTGAAATGGGATCGGGATTATCGACAAACTTGTCTCCGAAACCCACATTGGTACATCGCCGACAATTTCCACCGTTAAATGGACCTCCACACCAGGAACATGTTGAAAACCATGACATGAAGAATTAAACAGATAAGAGGGTTAAGAGATGAAGAATTATACGGTTAAAGAAGATAAGGAATGAAGAATTAAACAGATTAGAGGATAAAAGAAATGTAGAATTAAACAGATTGGAGGATAAAGGATGGATATTTTTGGATTTTTGAAAAATAGGCTATAAAAACAAAGAATGAAAATATTTTTGGCGTTTTTAACACTTTAAGAAAAGTGTTAATGAACTTTTTGGATTTTCTGATAACTTTACAAAAATTTTACAAAAGATGGGGTATGTGCAAGAGTGGTGCGAAAATGGTTAAACACACGCTAAAGCCTCCCGGCAATGCACGCCTAAAATTTTGATACGTGCAAACCGTCAAGTCTAATGACTTAAAACAATTTTAAACACAAATGCAATGAAGATCGAGAATATAGTGAATTCCGGTCGTTTAGTCCCAAGGAGACTCAATGGTGTGTAAACATTTGATCGACGATAGAATGATCACTAATGATAGTGATCAGAAAAGATTTGGATAGGATAATTACACTACTGAAAAAGTTTATAAAATAAAACGACTTAAATGCAAATTAAGAAAATTAAAAAGATAAAAGATATTAAATAAACGCTATCACTATATTTAAAGTGATGAACGTTTAAAATCTAAAACTTACGTTTAAATAAAAATAACGTAAACGTACAAAATAAAAAGTGAAACTTACACAATATAAATCCTAAAAATATGAAAAATACATTTTTACAATCCTAATGATAAAAGAAAATATTTGGAAAAAGAAAATTATTTTTAAAACTATTTATTTATTTATTATTAATTAAAAACTATTTTAAACTATTTAATAATACTCTAAAATAAAAGAAAATATGAAATAAGACTAGAAAAATAAAATTAAGACTTAGAAAAATCTAAAATATGATAAAACTAATTTTAAAACAGAAAATATATTTTTTAGACTTTTTATGTATTTATTATTAATTTAATACTATTTAAAACTAATTTAAATTGTGAAAAATACCAAATAAAAGGAGAAAAATAAGGAAAAATATTTTTTATGCTTTTTATATTTATCTTAAACTATTAAAATTGAAAAATTATTTTTTGGAACTTTTTCTTAATTAATTGCAATTAAAGCTAATTAAAAGTGATTAAAAACTATTTTAAATCTAGAAAAATAGCAAAACAACTTGGAAAAATCTGAAAAATTCAAGAAAACTCTAAAATAATACTAGGAAGCTAGGAAAAATGGAAAAACATGGGGTTATGTGGAGAGATTTGAAACTGAAGTGCAAAGGGCTTATCAATAAGCTCTTGGAATAAGCTAATGAGCACCAAAGTGAACCAACTGATTATATAAGCTAATGTATGCTAAAACCACTCTAAGAAAACCAATTACATATACTCCTAACCACTAATGAGCATTTTACCTAGAATTAAGCCAACGAAATTTCAACAAAACAAATGGCTTGACCCATTTACGTTTAGATTCTATAAGCTTAACTAATAAGCTAAGGTGAAAACTAAAAGCATGGCTTTCAAGACCACCTACCAGAGATCACATATCCAGATTTATAGCTAATTAGGGCAAGTAATGAAGAAGTTATAGGCCAAAACCTAACTGACCATTATGGGATAAATTGCTGATGTGCAGCAAACAGATAACAGGTACCAAGTTTGAGCTTATCTATAAGCTCATTCAAGGAGCTAAAGCTAAAACCAGATAGGTGGTCTTAAAGACCACCTAGCAGACTACTCCTAAACCAAAAGTTAGACCATGAAAAGCTTTAATGGACTCTGTGCAATGACTGCCATATCTGCGTATAAAAATGAATTTGAACCTGGTTTGACTTTTTGAAACAGATAAAAGTTTGACCAAAATGAGTTTTAAGATCCAATGATGGACTGATTAAGCTTAGAAATGATGAAATAAAACTTTGGCAAGATCACTTAACTAGATATACACCCATATGATGGATGTATAGCCACTGAATTTTCACAGACAAGCAAATAGAACAGATGAAAAGGAATTTTGACTTAAAAGGAACTTGGATACAAAACAAGGACTGATATGGATTTAACACTCTAAAACAAACCTAAGGCAACTAAACTACTCCATTCTTTTAACCTTTAGCACAGTTTAAACAAGCAATCCAAACACCCCTTTAAAACTGAAATGCAAACTTATCTAAAAAGAACACTGAACCAGCTAAAGCCATTGATTATACTGAGTTTATAAGACCTGAATGCAACTTTATAACCAAGTTTAAGCAGTTTATTACCACAGATATAAGTACAAACAAAAATGCAAATTGACTAGAAAACTAAAATTGAGATTCTCACTTACATGAGTCCAGCTTTGTTGCAGACTACAACCGTAACCCAAAACTACTCTAACTACTCTAATACACCCAAAGCAACCTCTGCATCACCCTTTTCAATTTCTCGAACCATTTTGAGCCCAAAGTTGACTTCTTGACTATTTCACAAAATGACTTGAAAATTAAATGTAACCTTTTGAAAGGCTATGATAAGCTTATATAAGATTGTTTTAGTTAGAAAATAAGCTACTAGGAGCTTATACATAAGAAATTGATACTACACTTTGTAACAAATAACATGAAACTTAGAACTTAGATGAAAACTTGAGATTAATACTTAAAAGTGACTTACAAAGATTTGTCAACCTAATTATGATACATAAAAGCGATATTACAAAGATTTGGACTTAAAGCTAAAACATTAATATAAAACGACATTAAGAAAAACTACAAAACTAACTACTACTCTTCAAGCTTCTCTCCTTCTTTTTATACTCCAAGAGCTTCTCACTAGTACTACGAATAGTTCCCACTTGATTTTTTAGCCATAGGATCACTAGATGCAATTTTAGCCGTTTGATGCATTTTTGGCGGAATTGGATTTTGACGATTGGAGGGTAGAGTAAAGGGTGAAGGATCATTAAATGGTTTTTGTTTTGTGTTGATGTGGAGGGACAGAAGGTGATATGGAGAGGAGGGGATGGGGTTGGAGTGATTCTGAAGAGCAGTGAAGGGTGAAGAAAAAGGGCGCGTTTGTATTTGTTTGACCGAGGAGTGTTGACCGGTCTTGGGTTGAACAGGTTGGATGGGTAATGGGCTTGGGTTAGAGGGATTGGATTGGGCTTATATAATATAGGGATCCGTTTGGTATTAGTAGTAATACAAGGACCAAACATGTAAATTAGAAACCCAAGGACCAAAGTGAGATTTCGAAATATTACCCAATGGCCAAACTTGTCATTCTCAAATAATTAAGGGACCATATTTGCCATTTTCGAAATTTCAAGGACTAAACATGACAATTTTCAAAGTTTAAGGACCAAAGTTGTAATTTTGCAAATTTTACATTTCAAAGGTTTGTTTTGACAACTTTTGAATCCCATGGACCTTAAATGACATTTTCTTTTATTTAGATTTACCAGGACTGTTTTTGACAATTTTGAAACTGGGGACTAAAGCGCTAATTTTGCAAATTTGATACGTTTTCATCCGATTTTGATCTTTTGCATTTAAAACACATAAAACACCGATTTGTGATATTTTTATCATTTTGATGCGTTTCGAGTGTTTTCGATGATTTTGCGTTTATATTGTACAAAATGATGAGTATTTAGACACTCATCACACACACACGCATAAACAATAATACGGTTAAGGGAAAGAGTGAGTGAGAGAGAATAACTTGAACAACCAACCTCAAATGAGGGTTTACAAGAATATTTATAGGAGGAAGCTAGGCAACACCCTGGTTCCCATCCTTTCTTATGTGGGCTTGGGCTCAAGCTTATGGGCCTTCTACATAAGCTTGACCTTAGTCCGAAAAAGCGATTAGTTCAAAACCGTAATCCTTCTGGATACGGATCCCAAGTTAATGGTTCCCTTGATGTATCGGAGGATTCTTTTAGCCTCGAGAGAGGTGGGTTTCGGTTAGTCGCGATCGATAGCGGGAGCATAGATAAAGCGGCAAAGACAATATCAGTCTCGCTAGTCGTTAGATACATGAGGACCCAATAATACTTGGTATTTGGTAGGGTCAACCAATTTCCCATGTAAATCAAACATCTAACTTCTTGGTATGAGCCATTGGTGTGGCATAAGTATCACAGTTGTCATTCCAAATTTGTTTAACAGTTCAAGAGCATATTTGGGTGACTCAAGAAAATACCACAGGGTGATTGATGAACTTGCGATCCTAGAAAGAACGTAAGTTCACCCATCATGGACATTTCAAAATTTTTCTTCATTAGTTTTGCAAAAGCGATTGAAAACTTTTATGTGTTGACCCAAAATGATGTCATCCACGTAAATTTGAACAATTAAGATGTGTGCCCGTGATATTGTATAAAAGAGTTGGGTCAACCGAGCCTTTGGTGAAATTATTGGCAATGAGAAAAGATGATAGCTTATCGTACCATGCGAGGGGCTTGTTTGAGACCATAAAGAGCTTTGTTCGGTTTGTAGACATGGTTCGGGAACTCGGGATCAACGAATCCATCCGGTTGGTGACATAGACCGTTTCTTTTAGTTGTCCATTGAGAAACGCTGTTTTGACATCCATCGATAGACCGTCATATTCATATGAGTCGCGACGCGAGGAATATCCGAACGACCTCAAGACGAACAACCGGAGCAAAAGATTCTTCCAAGTCTATTCCTCTTCCGACGATAACCCTTAGCAACTAGCCGTGACTTGTTTCGGATAACATTCCCTTCAAACATCCAATTTGTTTTCCAAATCCATTTTAGACCAATGACGTAGACCCTGTTGGTCTTTCAACCGATTCCATACTTCAAGACGTTTGAATTGGTTGAGTTCTTCTGTATGGATTCAATCCGGTTGTCTTTTGTCATTGCATCTTTAATGTTTTAGGCTCAGTTAGGCGAGACGGTGAGTGCATAAATGCAATGTTCACCATCCGAGTGAAGACGTTGTCTCGTAACGATGGTTGATTCGGGTTGCCAATAATGTTAGCCGAGAGGATGATCTTTTGTCCATCTATGTGTAGAGGTTGATGTTGGTATACATTGTGCGATTTCGAGGATTCAAATGGTTTGTTGAAGATTCCGCGACATCCGTGCAGCAGATCTCATTTGCAAACGGGTTGAAGAACGCATTTGGATCAAAATCTGCGGTGGGGGTACTTCATTCGAATATCATCACCGGTTCATCATTGTTGGAAGCGGTGTGTTCAAGCTGTTGTGTTGGAGTCAAGCTGGTGTAGGTGCATCTTCAACGATAGTTGTTGTAGCAGTGTATCGGTATATTAATATTATCGGGTTGTGCAATGGATACACCAGAGCACGTTCATCAATATCGTCGCGTAACGAGGAGCAAATAACCTTTCCATTTGTTGACGAGTTAGCCGAGGGCTTTCTTGGTGATGATGGGGTTGAGGAAGTTTAAGCGGTTGTGTCCGGGTTCTAAGTCGTTATACTCGAAGCCATATCCGTGAGTTCATCGAAATTAGCATGAATCGTTTCCATTACCTCCTTGGTTCGACGATTCAGATTCGGAAACCTTTAGAATTGTCACAAGATCCAATAAAGACTCCAATATCGACTTTGGCTTTGAGCTTTCCAAAATCATCACGATCATTATTTGGATAGCAAAGGATCCAAATACATGAAAATGTTTGAGGTTCGGTTTATAGTTGTGGACAAGCTCGAAAGGTGTTTTGTTGTGGCGTTTGTGATCATAGAACGGTTTGAGTATAGCATGCGATGATACGACACGCCCATAAGTAATCTGGAAGTTTAGCATTGATTAACATTGTTCTTGCTTCCACTAACGTTCGGTTTCGTCTTTCAACAACTCCGTTTTGTTCGGTGTACGTGCAATAGATGTTTGATGTTGAATTCCCACTTTCTCATAAAATTCACGAAGGGTTTTGTTAACAAATTCAGGTTCCTTTATGCATTACGATTATCCCGACGGTGTTGCGGAGTCGAACCCGTATTTTGTGAGAAAGGTGATGATCATTTGTGGTGCTTGGTCTTTGCTACGAAGGAAGTAGACCCAAGTCCATCGTGAGTAGTCATCGACAATTACTAAGATGTAGCGTTTGCCATTGATCGTTTGCACGCGCATCGGGCCACACAAATCCATGTGAAGAAGATGAAGCACATGCTTAGAGTTGTGTTCCACCTTTGAAGGAAAATGAGCACGAGTGCTTTTCCCTTGTTCACAGTGAGCAAAGGTGATCTTTGAATACCGGAATCGTGGAGTCCTTGACGAGTTTGTGTCGAGCAAGGTTGGTGATGGTTTGAAAGTTTAGATGTGAGAGACGTCGGTGCCATAGCCGGGATTTTGTAGATGTTGCCTTTGAAAGTAAGCAAATGGGAGAGGAAGCAACCATGTCTTGCATAGAGATAGTGTAGAGACTAGAATTACGCGAGCCGGACATAAGGTCGTTTTCTTGTAGATCACGAATGAAACAAGTTTTCTCCCCGAAAGCAACCTCCAAATCTCCATCACAAAATTGACCTCTCGAAAGCAGTTGTGACCGAGGCCTTCCACATAGTAAACCCTCACGATTTCGATGTTCCCATTAACATAATCTTCGTAGCCCATGATAGCTGCGAAGTGCTCGTTCCAATCGGCGGTGCCAATGAACTTTGCAATAAAGTTTGATAACAGTTTAAGGTTGCTGTCATGTGTCGGGAATATCCGTTATCAACAATCAGAGAATGATCATATCACTGCATTACACACGACGACACGGATGGAATAGAAGTAGATGTGGAACCCAAATGTTAGAGGTTCAAGCGTGTATGTTAGACATACACACATTGAGAATTTTAGGCATCCATTTAAATCCTAGTGTGTTATATATCCATTTTGCCATCTATAACTACTCTTTGCTTTAGTCTTAGTGAAAACACTAGGTGTTACTACATTCTTAGGAGGTGAAGCGGAGCTACTGTGATAGCAATGGTTGCCTTAGAATCTAAAGAAGGCGGTCTACCAAGCATAGACTTAGAATGATTAGTGGGCCTAGAGGTATTCCGATTGTTAGGATTTTGTAATCGAGAGATTATAGCTTTAGCAACACATTTGTCATGACAATCGAATTCATACGCTTTTGACAAATAACACAAGGTGCATCGGATGAATATCAAAAGTACTTAACGGTTTAGCATTCGTTACATCACTATTTGTATTACATTTGCCGACGCAACATCTATAGTGGAAGCAACATAAGTTTTATTCGAGTCCTAGGGTGTTCTTCTACTTTAGCATTCCTTATTGATCTTTTCTTAGGTCGCAACTTCCTATTCTTGATTGAGTGCTTTTAGGGTGAAGTGCGGACATTTGGAAAGATGCAACTATTCATGTTTCAATAGAGGAAACACGTTAGCAACTTGTGATTTGTCGGTGGAATTCTAGGTTCTCGATTACTAAGTGTGGTGGTGCTAATCTCTTAATCACGATGGCGAAAGTTGTTCATACTTTCCTAACATTTTCCGTAACTTAGAGATGGTGTGAATCGGATCTTGATTTTGAACGAATATTACCAAAGAAAATTCATGACTTCTCTAGTGTGAGCAAGATATTGATCAAGTTCGTTTGATGCTTCAAGTCGAGTCTTTTGAGTATATCAAATATGACACCATATTCTGTTTAACTTTTAAAAGTTCTTGTTCGTATTTTGAATTTTGACTTTTCAAAGACACGTTTGATCATCCAGTTGCTCAATTTTAGGATCGAAGATTTTGCACTCAATCGAGCGATTTTCTTTTGGCCGAGTTGATGGTTGTGAATATCTTTTTCACACCAATGAAGACGACGTTTTGCATTGTAAACTTCAAGTGAGTAATCGTTTATTTTCGACTTTTAAAGACTCGATCCAAGCACATTATCGGTGTTCTCAACAAATAACAACAGATTTCAACAATATCGCAGAGATATGATCGGATGCATATGGCAAAGAATAGAATAACACAACATTATGGATATCAAGCCTGATAACATCTTCCAAGAGTCGATCAACATCTTTTCTCAAGAGTTTCTTTTACGTTTAGTATTAGAAATAGATGTTTCGTTTTCTCGAAAACATTTTTCATGACCCAAGTTCCTTATGAAAATCCTTTTCCGAGCAATTGCACAACTTTTCAAGTTTTAACATTAGGTAAAGATTTTTCGAAAATGTCTCTTTGTTCTCGCCTTGAGGCGATTGAAAATGTTCAACTTTGATTTCGGATCGATATTCTATCTCATGTTGTAAAGTTTTGAGTTCACCATGAAAATGTCAAAATATCGAAGAATTTTTCGATTTTCAGTTATGAGTTTACTTCACTAATGGAAGGTAAAGGACCATAAGTTTGTGCAAAGTCTGTTTTGGGATTAACAATAGAAGACTCGGTGTTTTGATGATAACCCTTGGTGTGTTTGAAGAATCCGTTGGTGTGTGAAAGTGACCGCGTTTTATAGTTAAAGGTTTGTTGTAAACAACGGTTTTAATTTTGATCGACTCTCGTCTTCGCATCTAATTCCTCTTGACGATGATATTCAACAACACTCATGACAAGATTATCAATTTTGTATTACCTTGGAAACTTGAGGAGTTGGTTTGAATGTTTTTAGTGAAAGCTTTGGTTTGTAATCGCCTAGATTTTTCCATATCCTTTTGGATTGGGTTTTAAGGTAAACTTTTCAATAGCTATTCTTCGATTCACCATGTTTGTAAACAACAGCTTTAAACTCTTTAAGTTTGTTTTGCAAGCCGATAATTTCTTCAAGAAGGTCATCTACCCGATTCGTTGAATGCTTTTTGTATGCGGAGAATTGTTTTGACAATTTAACAACTCACCTTAGCTTTTGATTTTCCAAGGTGAGAGCGTTAATTTGCTTTTTATGTTCGTGTTTCAGCTTGTTCTAATTCGCATAACAAAGCATTCTTCGAGGCGGCTAGATCACGATCCATCTCTCTAAATATTTTTCGTTTTGATGAGATTTTGCAAAGCGGCTTCAAAACCTTTTTCACTGATTGTCTTGAGTTTTGAAAAGTTGAGTTGCATTTGTAAACATTCAAAATCCTTGGTTAACAAATGCATTTTACTTTTAAGGACCGATTTAATGCAACACATTCAAACAATTTTGGATTGTTGGTCTTTAAATGAGAACAAGATCCGGATGGGGCAAGGTTCATCTTGTTCAACGTGAGTCACAACATGATCATTATGTAGATCATCAAGTATAACCACGAGTCAATTTGATTATCAAGGGAAACCATAAGGTCATCCGGATCGTCAAATGTAACTACGGGTTTATTTGAAAATCGTCGAATGAGATGTAGATGACTCATTTGAACATTTTGAGCCGTGCGGATTGATTTTGTTGGAGATATTAGTTCGAGATATGATGATGGTTTGTTCGGGTACCGAGACAAGCCATCGATGTCATACACCGGGCTGCTTTCACTCATGTGTAACTCTTGCATATTAGCCATCAACATAACTTGTACCGCATTGGCTGCAAGTCCTCCATATCATCATCCGAGTCGCATACGCCATAAAGCTCGTTCTTTGTCCGTGAGAGATCCACCACTTCATCCTTAAGAGCCAAAAGTAAAGCCTCTTTGAAATAAGCACCGCCTTAGTCCTTGGCTTTGGGCATGCATTAGCCGATGTCCCTTCTTATTGCGGTTGTAGCATCGAAGACCATTTAACCGATTCGAGCATTTCTGTTCCACCACTTGAGCTCGTTGTTATTCCCGCCCACGACATTAAACCCTTGACCACCGCCCATCGGCGACCATAATCACGATTACGAACTTCAACACGTCCATTGTTTACAAAACGAGTCCGTGTGTTAGATGATGAGCGAATACGATTGTTGGATTTGTTGGTGTAACGGCCAAAAGCATTAGCAATCATCACAAATCCTTGTTGCAATGCTTGAACGGATCTGTTTCCTCGGTCGCTTCAACGACATATGCTTGAGCATTGTTGTTTGTATGGAACCAATTGATTTTGTTGAGGTTGTGGGCGTGAAGGTGTGTTTGAAGCAGTTGGTTGAGTTCTTTGGTTGAGAGGATAATTCATTGAGCATACAAGGCAAGTTGTTGATTATCCGGATGTGATTGCTTAGCAAGTTGAGCATGGAGAATCCTTTCGATCAACTTCCTTTTCATGAGGCTTCAAGTAATCGTACAACATCCATAAGTAGAATGATGCATATTCTTCGCTTGACGGAGAAAGATGACATACTTCTCCCATTCGGGACCAAGACTACTCAGAACTTAGTATTCACCGCAATTCTTGGCATGATGATGTTGTGTTTATCCAAATCATTGATGATGTCCGAAAATCGATGATGATAGGACTCTAGTGTCTCTCCGTGTTCAATCATGAAGTGTTCATAAGCCAAGTAAATTTTGGATTCCAAATCCTCCCGATTGAGTATGATCCTTCCATAAGAAGACGAATATGATCCCACATTTTTGTGCGGTCTTTTGAGCATCAACACTACGAAGAATTGGGTTTGGTAATCCTAAGAGGATGTATTCCATTTCAAGTTCATCGACTTCATAGTGTAGAAGTTCAGAGGATTTAAATCGCAACTGTGATAGCAATGTTGGTTTGTTCATCTCTTGGTGGAACAATAGTTGGATCTCCGGTACAATGACGGAGGCATCTCAAATGGACCTTCCAAGATAACCTTCTTTAAGAACTTTCCATGTGGCTTCTTTAGATCACAAAACCTAAAGAACCTTATCACCCATTGATCGTAGTTTCTGGAGTGAGCATTGGAGGTCTATCAGTGATCCGACTTCATGAATTGATTGTTGGTCGCTTAAAGCTTCACACATCTTTGCAAACCAAGTGGGTTCATTCATAGTGTTCCTTGATGGATGTTGATTGAAATCGTTGTGTAGGTTTGAACTTGAAGGCTTGGTGGTGGTTGAACCATTTGTGGTTGTGGAATTGCACCAAGTTGTGGAGTATGTTCTTGATTAAATTGTTGTTGATAAATAGCTTGTTGTTGATTCCATTGTTGATGTTGTGGAGTTAATTGTTGTTGTTGTTAATTATAAGTGTGAGGAAATAGTTAGAGTATGATGGTTGAGACATCTTGATAAACTTGTGTGGTAAAAATGGATCTTTGTAGTCGAATGAACCTTTGTTGATGAAGTGTCCTTAGCGAGAAAAGACAAGAACCAAGTGGCACTTATGCGTAAAAACACCAAAAGTTACGCGTAACAATGAGGAGTTACGCGTAGGTTTTAGCTTACGCGTAAGTAGGAAAAACACTAAAGTTATGCGTAGACAAAAGTTAGGCGAGAAACGTGGCGTGGGATTACCTTATGCGTGAGACCGTAGTTTACGCGTAAAGTGAATCTTATGCGTGGGAATTCTACGCGTAAGCTTATGCTTATGCGTAATTTTAGGGTTTTTCCCAAATGATCTTTACACTTCACGGCAAAAGATATCCAAAGTCGACGTATTTTCAGACTTATCCAAGTAAGAAAACACGGAATAAACCAGAAAATTGAAGATCAAACCAAGGAAAATCTTACGCGTAATTTTAGGGTTTTGATACGCGTAGGATTACTCGTAATTTTGATTTTGCCCAAAGTTGTTTCTAAACCAGTTTTTGTGTGATGAAATAGCTTCAATAACACCAAAATAACACAAAAGTGTGAAACTTGATGATCCAAAGCACTCAAAACAGTTATGCGTAGAAATACACACACGTATAGAAACTAGTTCAAAACCAATGATCCACACATAAAGTTTGAAACTTTTTGCCAAAAACAAGTATTTTAACACCTTAAAACGTTGAAAGTACAAGAATCTTGGATTAAAAAGTGCAAAAAACAAGTTTTTAAAAGAGCTAAAGAATGCGTTAACCTTACGCGTAAGACCCAAAACCAAGAACTTCAAAAACAAATGAGTACACCCAACTATTTGGCGATTGATACCACTGTTAGGTCACTAGTTTTACAAGCACAAGTTATAGAAAAAGAGATAAAGGCGGATGAACAAGCTAAACACACACACACGCATAAACAATAATACGGTTAAGGGAAAGAGTGAGTGAGAGAGAATAACTTGAACAACCAACCCTCAAATGAGGGTTTACAAGAGTATTTATAGGAGGGAAGCTAGGGCAACACTCCTAGTTCCCATCCTTTCTTATGTGGGCTTGGGCCTAAGCTTATGGGCCTTCTACATAAGCTTGACCTTAAACAAACATAAAGGCCATAATAAAGCTACCTATTACATATGAAATATAAATACTTGAAATACTGTTTAGGAGTGATTCCAACAGTTTTACAAACCCTTGGGGGGAATACATGCTATTTTTAAACTGAACACATTGCTTTGAAATTGTATGCTTATCTGTATGTATTATTTGCACTAAGTACCACTATTGCCAAACATAAGTCCCTAATCATGAACCATTAATCACTATAGAGAGTGGCCGCGAATATTGTGAATAGATCTATTGGGATTGACGAATCCCGTTTGTGTTGGCGTAGTTGAAGGCAAACAAATGCACTATATTTGAGTAACATTAGGTAAAAATGGCAATTTTATCTATTAGGGTTGGTACCAAAAATTTTACCAATTAATTTTGGAACACGTTAACGCCTTGGTTGCATGATGCTTAGTGTAATAATAAATGTTTTGTTTTCAAACCATTGGTGTGAGTCTAATTAACTCACACTACCAACATAATGTGTTCAACCATCAAACAAACTCTATGAATTTCACTCAACCTTTGTGTTGACAGTTTTAAGCATGTATTTCAGGTCCATGATGTCGGAAGCTGGCACGGAAGGACAAGGACTAAATGAAGAAGGCTATAATATTTTATCATTCACAAAACATCAAAAACTTTATATTGATGTATTTTGTAAACAATGGAACCAACTGGGACCTATTTTGTAAACTTTGTTTTATTTAAATGATAAATTCTTTTTAAAACGACTCCTTTAGAGATCGTTTTCTATTATTATGATTGTTGTGCTGTCGAGTAACACCCAGTTTGAATTCCGCTGCGTACCACAAAATTGGGGGTGTTACAGATTCGTATCAGAGCCTTAATTATAAAGAAATGGGTCTAATTGTGACCTAAACTATAACTACTTTTACAAACAAAAATATTTTATAGTCTTCCGTTCTCCGTGCCTTCCATCCTCCAGACGATTATGTGACTTTTAAGCATTTTAAGCTACACAAACACACTAGTATATTGATATATACACTCGACATAATTTCAACCATAAACGATGTACTAAATATATCTGTGTATGCCTATTCTAAGGCATTACGGCACAATCATATTTTCCCAATCTGCCAATCATGTATTTACTCGTGCATTTTAGGATTACGAAACTTTATCCAAGACATTGTAACTGATTACAATGGTCTTTCCTACTTCATCCAAGACATTGTAAGTTGTACAATGGTCTCATTTATTTTTCAAGACACTGTAAATCCTAAAGTGGTCTCTATTACATTCTCAGACACTGTAAATCCTACAGTAGTCTCAATTACATCCCCAAACACTGTAAATGAAATAGTGGTCTCATTTATTACAGTGGTCTGAATTACATCCCCAGACACTGTAAATGAAATAGTGGTCTCATTTATTTCTCAAGACATTGCGAGTTACATAATGGTCTAATTTATTTCTCAAGACATTGTGAGTACACAATGATCTCTCCATCATTTCTCAAGACATTGTGAGTTACACAATGATCTCTCTATCATTTCTCAAGACATTGTGAGTTACACAATGATCTCTCCATCATTTCTCAAGACATTGTGAGTTACACAATGATCTCTCCATCATTTCTCAAGACATTGTGAGTTACACAATGATCTCCCCATCATTTCTCAGACCTTGTGAGTTACACAATGATCTAATTTACTTCATAGACATTGTAAGTTATACAAAGTCTCTAGAAATTATCTTATAAAACCTTATATAATATTGTTTTACATGAAACCCATCACAATCTAACGATTTCCCTAATGGAAATACAAGAAATGGGATTTCTAAAGGACAAACTGATTCATCATCTACAAAAGCTGAAGTTCAGCAACTTTCTCTACATTCATCAAAGTTCCATTTTGAAACCTTCATTGTTAAAAGTTCGTGATTCTAGCCAAGTATGGACTATTTTGGAATTACTTAAAACTTCCTTTCCACACGTATCTACCCATACTATATTCTATGCAATGGAATGTGAAAACATAGGTTACAAGTCTTGTATGGTCGGGACTTGCAACTGAATGGTTTGATATCGCCTTTGCCTTTTGGATATTTTCTCAAAAGCTATGGACATATCACGAGTATGCCTAATTTAGGTATTTGAAAAATTTATCGAACCTCGGCTAAATATAGTCTAGTCACCTATATTTAACCTAGGGACAGTGGAACATAGTCTGGCTAACTATGTTCGACTTAAAATTTTCAAACACTGAGAATAGTTATACAAGGGTTTTCAGGTTAATTTCCTACTTAAACTCGATAAACCACCAGAATTCATTAAAAAGATCTAGAGACATGATAGTGTCTTACCACTCAGCGATATCTTAATACTTATTTATACTGCCTAATTTCATTCTTGAAAGTTTTCATTTATGAGATAATCCTAACTACTATCTTGGAATAGTCATCAAACCTTCTTGTCATTTCTTATAAGTACTAGCCTGATTAGGTTTCAAGGATATCATTCCGCCATAATCCTTTACAATCCACTTATGATTTTAAAGCAAACTTGACATCTCTACCTAAGAATAATGGTAAACATACACTACAGTCTTCTAATCATCAACATATCACTTCATTATCTGAACCCCATTATAAGTCAGTATGTAAAACTTCACAGTATCACGTTTCTTTCAAACACTAGTAGACATAAACACTATACGATATAGCCTTCATCCCGAAACCACTAAGACATGATCAACTTTGGAAATGGTTTGGATAACCACTTGCCACTATCAATACTTTCCTACAACGACAATTATCACATCAATATAAACCATTTCACATCAACAATATATTACACCTCTGATTAACAACAGTTACCCTAACAAAAACAAAATTATTCCATTTGAGACACTATATAGACGAAAGTGTCAGTCAACCATTTGCTGGACTAAGGTGTTCAGAGATCACACACGAAACAACTAATGAAACCATACAAACACAAATTAGGCTGCATGTCGCACACTATCTCCAGAAATGAAAATTTCATAAATGTAAGGCGTTAAAATTTAACAAATACTCCATGTTAGAAATTAAGATTTTGTTGAAAGCCTCGATACAATAACATATGATTCGTTTTGAGAATCGGGAAAAGCCAAACTTGAGGTATATTGGACTCTATAAGATTTTAACAAAACCCTTTAGATTATCAACTTAAGACACAACCAAAAACTTAGAATGGTACATAACACATTCTATGACTAGAAACTTGAGAATGCAAAGATTAAAATTCGGCGTATACACCCACATTTTCCTAGAACACTTCAACATCGGATAACACATACTGAATTTCGGGACGGAATTCCCTTAAGGGGTAGAGACTGTAGCAACCCGTAATTTTTCATAAGGTAAAATGACTATTTTACCCTTTGACTTCTTAAAGTTGACCTTTGACTTTGACTTTTGACTATTTGACTTTTACTATTCATCCCGTAAAAAATTTATTTTTATTTTACCATCATGACAAGAAAGTTGAAACTCGACAAGTCGTCCTGACGACGTACGTTGAATCCATTCAGAACCGATTTTACAAAACCGTGTCTGAGAACTACTTTAGGGTTTAAACATCATTCGGGCATCCCGTTATGTCCATAAAACACTATAAACATTAAAAATATGTAATTCTACCATTTTACGACAATTGCACAAGTTTTGGAATTTTACGTTTTCCAGTTCTGCGTTTTACGCGAATTACCCGTTTTTGACCCGCGTTTCCAGCTTTAAACAGCGTTTAAGCAACCCGATGGAACTTACCACTCATTTATATTTTATATGGAGTATAATAATGAATTTCATCATTCCTACAAGTTTCATACTTTTACGATACCCGGTTTTAAGTTTCGTGACTTAACGACTTACAGTTAGCAACTAACGGGACCAAAACTCACTCCGTAAGTTAAGATAAGTATCCAAATCATACAATACTTCCCAAACTCATCCAATAAGCCACATGGGTCGTTTACCTAGTTATTAGGATAAGAAGGTGAGTAGCTTACATGAGAAGCTTCACCATGTGCAAGAAACTTACTAACTAAGCTTCCTAAAATATCCTAAGTCTTTAACCTCCTCAAGGGAACTTCCTAGGCACCTTCCTAACCTCCTCATTTATACTATAAAAGCAAGCTATTCCCTTCCTTTATTCATAATACAAACTACACACATAAATTCACAAACCCGTGATCCTTTGATTTCCAAGTTACAAGTTATACTACAAAGTTAAAGGCCTAGTTATTCTCTACATGAAGCAAGAGTTTATTTGGTGATTCCATGGTTGGAATAAGAGCAATACAAGGTGTTAGGGGCTGAATTCATAAGGTTTTCACAAGGGTTATATCAAGGATTAGCAAAAGTTGTGTTGATGGGTTGAAAGAATAGGTTTAGTGGTCTTAGTTCCTTTCTTGATTTCCTTTCTTAAATGAAAGCCTAAAGTTGTAAGAAACTAATCACCACCATCACTCCATTGTCTCATGTTTATTATTACTAATCTTGTCAATTACATGCTATATATATGGTTACTATTTTGATTCCTGATGTACATATAATCAATCATATGTTTTAATTCACATATTGTTGTAAAAATAACAAACTAGTAAACTAGTCATATATTTGAAGCCATTTAAACCAACTACATATGGACTTGGTAACTTACATATTAATACTGTAGACAAAATAAAAAGGTAAACATAAAAATTTGAATCACCCGAAACGGACAAACGAGTCAAAAGTTATAGTAAAAAAAAGTTAGCAAAAACCAAGAAACACCAAATTGCTTACTGCTGAATCTGTCTTAAAATAAGTCGTACTTCTGGCCCAAATCATTAAAAACTTAAAACATGAAAGTTGTCCGGAACGATGTTTTACATTCACTTATAGGGAACTCGGCCTAAAAATACCAAATGATATCATTCACTGCCTGATATTTGTAAACAGTTTTTATCGGCAAAAATTGGATTTTTGCAAGTTAAAAATATAAAAACCATGTCATTTTCATAACTAGTTACATGTTGAATTTTTACTAAAATTTCATTCTTGACTATATTAATAAATTGGGATCACTAGTAAACTATGAGAATTTGTAAAAACTAAATGTTTATTAAAAACATAATAAAACTTTATAATATAATAATCTCCACTCAAAACATATATTTTATCTACTAAAGTGCTACCATACTAGGGAGCTTCATGTGAGGGGTTTCATTTAGGTAAAACGTATTGACGAGTTGCTGGATTTATAATTTAAAGTGTCCTAGCTCCTCGAACGTTTACTACATGACATCTGAATTATGATGGCCCGAACGGTAGTACGATGTCTATAAACTACATACGTTTCCACATATTAAACTGTTATTATAAACATCGAACTATAAATGACTACATCATGATCAACATAGAGACGTATATAGGCTGGTTTATGTTTTCCTAAACATTATTCCAAACCTAAGTCGCAACATTCCATTTTAGGTTGCACGTAGAGGTTTCCTGGCTTATCCATCACATCCGTTAAAGCACTTAACATCATCAACTGTCGGTGAGTTCATAGCCCCACTTTCTATTACTTATATGTTTTACAAACCCTTGGGGGGAATACATGCTATTTTTAAACTGAACATATTGCTTTGAAACTGTATGCTTATCTGTATGTATTATTTGCACTAAGTACCACTATTGCCAAACATAAGTCCCAAATCATGAACCATTAATCACTATAGAGAGTGGGCGCGAATGGTGTGAATAGATCTATTGGGATTAACGAATCCCGTTTGTGTTGGCCTAGTTAAAGGCAAACAAATGTACTATATTTGAATAACATTAGGTAAAAATGGCAATTTTATCTATTAGGGCTGGTACCAAAAATTTTACCAATTAATTTTGGAACACGTTAACGCCTTGGTTGCATGATGCTTAGTGTAATAATAAGCATCTTAGTGTAATAATAACATTTTGTTTTCAAACCAATGGTGTGAGTCTAATTAACTCACACTACCAACATAATGTGTTCAACCATCAAACAAACTCTATGAATTTCACTCAACCTTTGTGTTGACAGTTTTAAGCATGTATTTCAGGTCCATGATGTCGAAAGCTGGCACGGAAGGACAAGGACTAAATGAAGAAGGCTATAATATTTTATCATTCACAAAACATCAAAAACTTTATATTGATATATTTTGTATACAATGGAACCAACTGGGACCTATTTTGTAAACTCATTATATTTGAATGATAAATCCTTTTAAAACGACTCCTTTAGAGATCGCTTATTAATATATATGTTGTCTTTGTCGAGTAACACCGAGTTTGAATTCATTGCGTACCTAAATTGGGGTGTTACTGAACGATTTAACTCATTGTAGTGTAGTATAGGTAAGACACGGGAGATTGATAGTTCTCTAGGGGAATAGTGTTGGGAAGGTCGAGATGTATGACGAATAGGTCTAAGGTGATGGATGATTCTTTTAATCTTTTTATGTTTTTTAGAAAGCAAATTAAATCTCGGTATTTGGATTGGGGGTTTGATTATCAACTACTTAAACTAATAATTAAACTAATTAAAACTAACAGTTAAACTAAATTGCAAATAAAGTAAATGAGGGATTCAAACACTTAGATTTCACTACTCCCTAGTTATATCCTATTGATTAGTCGAATTGTCACATCCTTGTTTAATTGGCGCATTATATTCCATTAGTCGTAGGGAGGTGCCTAATGCCCACTCTATGAATGTATTGATCTCCTCTAGAAACCTGGATCGCCAAGTACCTAAGTTATCTCACCCAAATATCCTATTATCAACAATTGCAATTCACGCAATAAGCACAAAGAAAAGTCTACTAGTGCACTCTAAGACATAAATACATTTTTTAGGACGTCCAAGCTCGCAACACTAAAAGAAGAAGCAAGTTTTCCTAACTTAACGTGTAACAACCACTTAAACAAGAGACGAAAATCAATAGTTAACAACTGAGTTTCATTACATCTAAGCAAACACTATGTTGATTTAGCTAGACATGTTAAAGATAAAGAAACAAGTAATCATAATCAAGCATGAATTAAACATAATGATAAAAGAGATTAAGAAACTTATCTCTTAAGAATAGAGGGTGTTAAAACCCATAAAAAACGAATAAAAGTCGTACACCAAAGTTACTCTCCAATGTTGCACACTAATGCAGAAAATTCTAAAACTATATATAGAATTACAACTGCGACCCAGTTTTTTCTTCTTCTTTTTCTTCATCTTCGACCTAGCTCTTGATACCATGTAGAAATCAAGGGAATAGTGAAAATGTATTTTGATCAGATTCACTAAATAATAAATTTTACAAGATATTAAATAGACTACAAACTAATCAAAACCATAGCAACTAAACGGGTCAAACCCGACAGGCCGGGCCTAGGCCTTTATTATCTAACAAACAGTAGTATAAAGGGTATTTAAACTTTTGAGAATAATTATACGTAGTATACAATTAATAGCACAGAACAAATGTATATACTCTAAACTTTTTCTTACCTTAATAGTTGGTTAAAAACACAAAAATAGTAACATCTTAACATACTAGTCACGTTTGTTCTTATTCTTGATTCTTCTCTCTTCAAATTCCACCACCTTAATTTACTCTGTACTACAAAAAGACAAGATGCATAAATCAAACTCCAAACTAAATATATATTCAAACAAAATTAATTCATTAACTAACAAAATTAAAAACAAATTGAACATATAGTGTGCAAACCTTTGAATGTTTTATGTTCGAACATACTTCATGAACACCATCGTCTACCTGAGATATTTAGGCTCTAACCTACTTAGAAGCAAAGCATGCACGAACCGGACGCGAGTTGAGCTTGGATAACGTTCAAAGGAAGAACCGGAATGCAATACAGTCCACAAGGGTAATCCATGATACATGCTCATCTCGGTACCCAAGCCTTATCCAAGATTCATTATTCAGTCGCGATCCCTCAAGCATTCATACTTGCAGAATACTTTAAGGGACTCATCGCGGCCAAATCACCTTATTTGCAGCTCTCGATAGTAACCAAGAGCTACCTACGAGAACAACAATCCAAAAAAAATCAACAATCTATTAAACAAAAAACCTCAGAAGTAAAAGATACAAAGTCACAGAGTTACCAAGGTCAGGAGCGAAAAGTCCAACAAGGGTGTCTACCCTCAAAAACTGAGGGCACGACCCCACTGTTGGACATTTCCATCAAGGGTTGGTTGACGACAGCAGACTGTTGCTCCTCCAAAGCAAGGGAAACATCAACCCAGGTCCCCAACCCACGAGAGATTACTTAAATGACCATCAACTGGCATTTCCAGACAGCAACGGCTACTCTACACCAACTGGTGATGACTTGAAACGTAGTGTAACATTTAAGTCTCCCGCCAAGACAGAAACTCCCACCTTGAGTATACGGTGTAACATTTAAGTTTCTCATTATGACAACCAATTTCACCCTAATAGTGCTTAAGAATATGATAGAAAATCATATGCAATACCCTCCACATCTTCCATTATAACAATCAGTTGTGACATTCCACCAGGATCAAGAAACACCTAGGGGATAGTAATGTTAAACAAGAATTGAAGAGGAGTTAACTTCTCCACGTCCAACACCCATACACACCATCATCGCGACTAATTTTCATCTTTGAGGTTACACCAAGAACAAACCGAGGGAGCGCTTATTTTTTTTTAAAAAGAAAGAAAACTGGCTTTCGTAAAAACACAAAGAAAAACCTATGAAAAAATTTCTTTGAAATACGTTTTTAGGGTTTGAGAAAAGATCTGGGAAATGGAAGAGGAAAAGAGACTTTATCACTTCAAATTGTAACTTCCTCACCTTTTTAGCCTTATTTATAGGCAAAAGAAACGAATCGGTGAGTTACACTTGGCAAAGGCAAATAATTCAACACACATTTAATGGAGCGCGTGAAACTCACCCAGCAAAGACGCGAATACAGCTGAAATCAACACAAACGCCATGTAAAGTTGAATGGACAAGTCAAACACATCGCTCAAGAAATGTCAGGATGACGCCATCTATAATCGAAAAGACAAAAGAGACGCGTTAAATCCTAAAGATAGCGAATAAACCCAAAAGAGATTATCACACACTTCCCCATGCAAACATTAAATACTCATCTTTCCAAACTCAGCTTAAAACTCTGATCGAGGTAAAAAAGCATGCATCTAGTCATCATTACTAAAACCAAAAAATGACAACAACCTGGAAACAAAGCGCCTGAGAACGAACCCTGGTAGCGCAACCCGGACTGGGGGGACTAAGTTACAAAAGTCCAACATCATATCATTAGTGCATGATCTAATACTAGACCGGGGGGAGGGGGGACTTGATCGCATATCAATATTAGCGGCACAAGCCTACTAAATATACGCTCAAATCAAGCTCATTACCAAGGACCATCAATAAAAACTTAATAGCGATTAAATCCCAGACCTCTCAAGGCATGATAAAAACTCATCATGCTATACTGAGCATAGTACTGTTGCTTCCCAACTGTCACTAACGGTTAAGATGTACCATTTGGCACTTTACGGTGTGGACGCACGACAAGCACCACTTTGTACGAGCCAAAGAGGATAGTCCACCTGTCCCTCCTTTTCAACTCATTGAATGATCAACACCTGACTCCTTAGCAGCTGTTGATCATCCCACAAGGGTTTCTCTCAAAACCTTACTCGTCTCTCTATAAATAGAAGGCAAAACAAACAACTTTACAAGTTTCACACACTTGGGCACATAGTGCTTCAAGCAGTAAAGTATGGTATTTGTTTAAGTGTTATCCGAGCTTCTTAATCCTTATTATTCTCATCGGGTCCTTGCCGTTCTACACGGGAAACCAAAAAACAAAATCATTGCCATCACATCTCTTAAACCGATTTACATATCACACGTAAACATTTTCTTTAATAAAATACATCTTATTGTCTCTACCTCTGACTCGGTAAGAGGCGGTAAGAGGATAGGATATTTGTTCTTTCAATTTCAGTAAGAGACGGTAAAATGTCTTGGGTCTTACTCATTAAAAGATGTATGAAT
Organism: Chrysanthemum lavandulifolium; assembly: GCA_022545495.1. Classification (NCBI taxonomy): domain Eukaryota; kingdom Viridiplantae; phylum Streptophyta; class Magnoliopsida; order Asterales; family Asteraceae; genus Chrysanthemum; species Chrysanthemum lavandulifolium. Next base: position 138,141,230 of record CM040244.1, on the reverse strand, counting down.
ATTTTACTGTCTCTTAATTGCTTAGACTATTATCTCTGTTTATGTTTATGTTTTTTGTTTTTTCATTATTTATATTTATACTTTTTTTTTTCTTTTTCTTAACTATATATATACATAGATTTTATATTACTTTTTCTTTCTTGTTTTACAAAATATGTAACAAAAAATGTGTTATAAATTTGCATCTTGAACACATGTACGTATAATAAACTTTTACGCATATTTCGATTTGACATAAATATAAGATCAATATTGCTGAAACATATAGTGAGCTTTTATAAAATAAATACAATATTTTTCATATTTAAATTGCAAAAAATAAACAACATTATATGATTCAAATTTAGTCTTTTAAACAACTTTTAACAGTAAAATATTGTATTAAAATTCATATCTAAAATATTTTAATGAAACAAACAACAAACATGAAATAGATTGCAATATTTATATCCATTACACCATAACTAAAAAGATTTTCTTGATTAATACTCCATCTTACATCTATAAATTTTAATGAAATTAAAAGATTCTTGGTTTTATTTGTTTTACCGGTAATCAAGACAGTTTGTAAGCTCGCAAGCTTAATCAAGGCCACGTAAGAGTCGAAGGCCCCTTTAATACGTGCCACGTCACCAAAAGAAGAAGAAAAAGAAGAAAGAGTCTAATTATTATAATTCAGTTGAGCGAGAAAAGGGCGGGTTCATTCAGAAGTTTTTGTTGATATCCAAACAATAAAACATAGAATTATTGTTTTTTTGATTTGTGTGTGTGTGTGAAAAAAGGTGAAACTAGTGTGTGAAAATGGGTGGGGTTGTGTCGGCACCGAAAGCGCCACCGCCGCCAATGGTGTTGGTTCCACCGCTCTTTGATTTCCCCCCTCTTGCTGCTCGTAACAGGTCTCTTTTTTTCTTTTCTTTTCTTTTATTATAATACAAATGTTGCCATGTGTTGCTTTGAATTTTTGTTAAGGTTGATGTCTACAATGCAATTCATAATTACTATAAAAATTCCAAATTTAGGGGTAGATAAAACAGATTAGGTTAGGTTACCCGGGATGGCGACTCTCATGTACGTTTTTTTTTTAGCACGATTTCCGACCTTTTGGTCGACTAATTCACACCGCCACACTCGAACCATTTCGAGGTGGTAATCCACTAAGGTTGTTTGCTGCAGACTGAGAATTGAGCTTGGCGCGTTTTGGCGCTTTTGCCACTAACCCTTAGTGGTTACTCTCATGTACGTTGGCTTATGAGCTTTTTATTTCGAACTATCTATCTTTCTATATAACGCGTTTAATGTTAATACCTACTAGCTAAAAATAAAAAAAAGGAGGAGCTCTACAAACTAAAATAAGGGCTCAAATAATGGGGTGACATACGTCATCTTAACTAACTAATCACCTTTATTTTTAAATTTAAATATCTTTTAATTCGTTTAATTTTTTATGATCTAATTTCACTATATTTTCTAAATTTTGTGCTCTTTAATTCAACATCCATTTTGATATATTTTTATGAGTTTTAATTTTACATTTTAGTAGGTTTACTTTATTTTGATTCAAATTTTATAACTTTAAACTTTATTTCAATTAATACAAACTTGATGTATCAAAATCATTTACTTTTGGGAGAGTGTTTGACGGGTAAAAGATTGTGAAGGTCTTTTTATATGCGGGAATAATGATGTCACGGGAAAGATACGGAAAACCCAAACAAACACATACAACTAACACATATACATTTTGAGTGTTGTGAAATGAATTCACTAAGCGGGTAGAGAATTGCGAGGAGAGTTGAGTTAACAATTCATTTGCTATATTTATTTATTATATAACTATATTTATCATGTGTTGTCATGCAATATCCAACAGTTATTTCATAAGCCCCAATTTTCTGACTTTTGCGCTTATATAAGTTTGTTATATCGTAACAAGAAAATAATACTGAAAATTAAGAGAGTGGAGGAATATGGCCAAGAGAATACCACTACTAATTTCGTTTTAGTTAGTAACCGAAAAATGAATGGCTATTTAAAATTTGACAAATAAAGGAATGGAAGTTAAAATTTTGACAAATTAAAGGACCAAATTTTTTTTTCAATGTATTTAGTTTCGACAAAACTTCAGTCGCGAGAAACTAGTGGATACCTCACTTTGTATTTTATGATATCTATGCTACTAATTCCAATTTCGTTGATAAACTTCACAAATTGGGCACCAGATGATCGATTTTGGGCCGAAGCAATATTTTTTTCTCTGCTCCGTAACTTTATGTTTAAAAAGTGAGATACTGGTCTTACTATTTGGTTGATAGTAATGCGTTAATTCTTGAACTTATTATAAATTTATATTTGGTTTATCTATGATGAACTTCTTGAATTTTCATGTGTACGCTGTGAAGATCCTTTTGTGATAATGTAGTACATGATAACATGAAAATGACACAAGTCTTGTATTTAAAAATGACTTAAGGGTCTGTGGTCATGAATGCCATGAAAAGAAATTTAGTTGTAATAATTGATTTTAATGAAAAGAAATTTAGTGAAGATCCTTTTGTGATAATGTAGTACATGATAACATGAAAATGACACAAGTCTTGTATTTAAAAATGACTTAAGGGTCTGTGGTCATGAATGCCATGAAAAGAAATTTAGTTGTAATAATTGATTTTAATGTTAGTTCTTTTATGGTCTGTCGTCATGAATGCCATGAAAAGAAAATTTAGTTGTAATAATTGATTTTAATGATAGTTTTTATGCCTCAACTTCTAATAGAACCCAGTGAAAAGCAAACACTTTAGTTGTTCTTGTTTTGCAGCGTGTGTTGTACTGGGGTTTCACGAAGTTTCACTTCTACTAGAATATCAACTACAATCTTGGTTTTGATTATAACCAGTTCATTTCAGTGATGCAGGATGTTGGAGCCATCATATAACTTGTTATTTGAAAGCTCGCCTTAAGAAGCCTTTTGAAGATTATTTTGATGCAGCAAATCATTTCAGTAGCATTTTAATGTTGAAGCCGATTGATGATCGTCACGTAGATCTAATAGCAACTGTATCCATCAATTTTTTAACTACTTACATAATATGTGGTTGCTTGCTATATTCCTTGATACATAGTAATAGAGTACATGTTACTGGATCTTTTGTTCTTTTTTCTTTTTTACCATGAGAAAAGTGATCATTTGACAGAAAAAATAAAATAAAATAATGTTTTGTGGAAACGACTGTAAAAATTAAGTAAATAAGACCTTTTTGGATTTCCATACGCAGATTATATCTTATAGGAAGGGACTAATTAGCCTGTGTGGTAAGGTCTTATAGGAAGGGACTAACTTATTTACATCTTCTATCCTTATTCCCCCTTTGATGGTAAGGTCTCTTCTAAACTTTTAAAGGGACTAATTAGCCTATGTGGTCATGATTTTGTGCAACTCTTCTATCACGAGAAGCAGCAACACTTTCTTATTCTAGTTTCTGCTCTCGCAATTCCTCACTTGTTCTTGTTTCCAGTTGTCCATATTTATTCATCTTTTATAATAAACGGAATTGAAGAGTTCCTTAGCCCTCATTCAGGTTTCAGGTCCTCTTGATAACAAGCCTGACGAGACAATTGTTGGCAATGCACTATTTCGCTGGAAAAGGTATTCTTAGAGTTGCATCTAGTCATCTACTCAAATTTTCTACCGATTTCTTCTTCTAGAGATGTGGGTTGCTTTATACTTGTGTTGGCACGCTTGTTAAATAAAAGCTATTATATTTTTATGTTCCTCACAGTGATGCTGATGATCCTCATACGTTCACAGATCTATATGTATCCAGTTCTGATCCGTAAGTAGTATTTTTCTCTTCATCATGAGTACTATTTCATTATTGTCTTCGTTTATGCCGTTACATGTTTGTATTTCCAGGATTTTACTCATGAGAGCATGTGCATACTACCCTAGATTTGGTTTGGGGGCATTTGGCATTTTCCGGTGCTTAAAAAGGAGAGGTTTGTTAATCTCAATCAAGCAAATTGAGACATTTGAACTCTTTTGGCTTTTTTTTTTTCACTCACGCAGTCACGTAACACTACTCTTATGCAGAGTATCTGCAGAAGACTATGGTACTATGGGTTTGAGATATGGCACACCAAATTTGTCAGTTGGAGCCACATTTGTGCCGTATACATGTATGTGATGTTCATTGTATATTTGTGTCTTACAAATATTATTTTTGCACATTATGCTCTTTATATATCACTAGTTTTGGTCTCTTTGACGTCATTTTGTTCAAATGCTCCTGTAAGTTTTATACAATACCAAAAAATTAATTGTCACAAGACCTGCAATACAAAAAAACTATTATGCAACTTTGTGTTACAAATCCATCCACAACTAATGTAACAGCAGCCACATAGTTGTTTGAATGTAGCCAATAGCGGTGAATTTTACTACTGAGGGGGAAAAATCATGCTTACTGTCTATCTTGCATATGTTTGATTGTTGAGCCTGAACTTTTTCATTTTAACACACTATCCTGAATGTAGTGGGAGATGATTTTCCAAAATCTGCATGGCTGGTGACTAAGATGGGAAGGTTAACTGCTGGGGTGAAATATGATCCCCAATGTAAGATTCTTACTTATGCATCTGTCTCATAATGTAATTCATCAGAGTTCTGTCATATATCCTTCCTGAAATCATGTCTTTGAGAAGACTGTTGCAGTATTGCCTCTTATCTCGTTTTCTCACTTAGTTTGTAACCTGACATGTTTTTATGGTGTTTTTGTTCTTGAGACTAGTTGAAAAGAAGGACGGTGCAAAATATAAAAATTTGAAGAATTGGAATGGCTCCATAGGCTACGGACTTGGATCAGGCAGCCCATTGAGCCCATCTTTTAATTTTGGTCTTGAATTTGCGCAGAACTCTCAGGTTTCCCGCTTTTATAGTTTCTCGTATTGTCCCATTTACTACTCCCACTGTCTAAATATAGTTATCTACAAGTAAAAATCCACAGTTTTATAAATGTACAGATAATACAGTTTTTAGTTAACCGAATGCCAGTTTTACCCTTGTGAAAAGCAGTCTCTCCCACTCATGTACCCATTTATTTTTAGGCTGTACGTCATTTATACTCCATCGGAGCTCGAGTACTTATATATCTTATAACACCTTAACTGCAGTTCATAGCATCTTTCTTCCAGCATGTGGTGGTCCAACGAAAGGTGAACAATCCATTTGAAGAGAATGAAGTTATTGGAATTACGAATTATATAGACTTCGGATTCGAGTTGTTAACCAGGTAATTTAGGTTGTGCAGAGTGCAATCTATCCATGTATTGTTTGATAATGTAATACGAGTCCTTATATTTGTTAACAGAATGGACGATCAAAAGGGTACAAACAACATCCAAGATTCCACCTTTAATATTGCCGCATCTTGGCAAGCCAATAAAAACATCTTGCTGAAGGTTAGCTATCTTGGTTACGTTGCTGTGCTTCACATGACATGCTAATGTTGTAAATTTTCTTCATCGCTTTGTAGGGAAAAGTGGGGCCTCTTAGTTCAGCTCTGTCTTTTTCTTTTAAGTCATGGTGGAAGCCTTCATTCAGTTTCAGTGTGTCAGGTAGTAACATGTCAGGAACATAAAACTTATGTGATGTAATATTGTTATATGTGAAACCCAACGTTTATTATCATGAACTTGTAATGTGAACATGATTAAATTTGATTCAATATGGGCAGCTATAAGAGATCGTGCTATTGGAAAGACATCATTCGGCTTTGGTCTTCGCGTTGACAATGTCAGAGAAGCAAGGTTTGTATTTGTCTCACTAGAAAACTCATACTTGGTAATTGTCATAGGCAATTCAATACGATTGAAAAATTAACATGAAAATGCAGTTATCAAAGAGCGGATCCAAATTTCGTAATGCTGACACCAAGCAAAGCACATCTAGCAGAGGGAATTCAATGGAAAAGTGGCAAGAGACCGATGATGCAATCGGACGTAAACTCTGGAAACTTTGACGGCGTGCCAAGGGAACTCAGACCCTTGGGTAAACTTTTATGATTTAGTTTTCACTTCACCATTATTCGTTTAGAAGTCCTGGTAAAACAGACTGCAATACTGTTGGGGAACTGGTTATCATCATTTACTTGAGCCTGTTTGTTTTCGTTTACACCTAAATCAAATAATTTAGAAGTTCAGTGAAGGCATAGTGTTTTTAAGTGATGCTAAAACTATGCCTCTTTTTTGTTTTTCACTATTAATTGCGTGGTTATTTGTTTAGGCTTATTTTTGAACTTACGAGCTTATCTCATTTCGCTTATTTTTCAGAGCTCTGGCTTATATAAGATTGTTATATATAACAATCTTATATAAGCAAATAAGTTTTAGAATAACAAACCGAAACATTGGACTTATGAAATATAAGCAGAAGTGAAACAAGCTTATAAGCCCAAAAAACGCCCTCAATATTAGACTAATTTACGTGGAAATGAGCTAAAAAAAATTGTTATCGTTGTGTTATGAAGTGATGGTCATTTATATGATAAGAACCTTGTATCCATGTACTCTCTCCGTCTCAAAATTTAAGTCCTGTTTGACTTTATGAATCAAACTTTGATCTCAAATATTTTTATTTGTATTATATAATACTTGATGCAAATTATGTAATGGATTGAGTTTTAAATATATTTTTCATTAATTTAATTTTCATCAAGTATTATATAATACAAACAAATTTTTTTAAGGTTAAAGTTGGATCCATAAAGTTAAATTGGACTTGGGACGGGGGTAGTAATAGCTTATTGGTAGTAATAGCTTATTATAGATTAAGAAGGGGTTTAGGGATTTGATTAAGCTAATGTGTTACAAGTTATGGACTCTAAGTCTTGTTTAGTCATTAGTTCAAGTCCATTACTAGCCCAAGCCTACTAAAGGCTCAATCTAGGCCAAGCCATGTATACTAAACGTCACCCTTCATTTGTGAAGGGTGCGAGACCATTTCAAGTGTGTGAAATCATAACTCTTCACCATTTTCTCCATTCTCTCTACCCCATTTTTTCTCTTTAAGTACTCTCTTTCTCTCAACCTTCCATATTATTATTGTGTGAATGATACTAGTATGTAGAGATCTACAAGTGGTATCATGAGCCACATGATGGTTTAGAAGTGATTTTGATTCGAAAATTTTTGGTCTAGTTTAGCGAGGTTTTGAAAATCATCAAAGCACATGTTTTTCTTTTCGTTTTAGCTTGTTCTTGCACTTTAGATCATACTTGCAGAGGTTAGTGTTGTGTTTATAGTGTTAAAAACAAGTTTGTGTCAAAAGTTTCATCAAAATAAATCACAAAACGTGGCTTTTGGAAAAAAAAAAAGTTAGCGAGGTTTTACTAAGAACCAAAAACGTGTACTTTTCTTCAAAATCACCAATTTCTTGCAATATAAGTTATCAAAGCATAGGTTTTATGACTTGTATTGTGTTTTAAAACAAGGTTGTACAAGAAATACGATATGGAAGCAGTTGAACGTCTAATGTAGGGAACCAAAGTCGGAAAACATGATAAGGAAGTATTGTAGTTATGGGAATATTAGAAATTCACATCTATACCGGGAGAGACAATAGAATTATACTATCAGGATACTCGAGTGTGATCAATGACTTGAACAGAAACAACATCAAAGTACCTAAACTCATCTTAACCGCCAAATTCATGCTTCATCTTCAACCCGAATGGAAACGTTTTATAACTCATGTTAAGCAGGCCAAGGTACTTCAGGACATGACCTTTCATCAAATCTTTGATATCTTGAAGCAGTATCAAGATGAAGCTAATGATGTACAAGCTGAGCTTAAAGACATAAGCATGATCCATTAACACTCATGACAGATACATCTTTGGCATCTCACCCATCAGCACCAATACTATCCAAGCGGGATATGCATCACCATCACCAACCTACATATCATCAACAACCATCCGGTTTGTAACAAGCATATGATTCATCCGCATGTAGCACCTTCACCACCACACATCATCGACTTATGCACACTGTTGGGTTTTACTAATCATAACAATTATATAAAAACAAGTAAACATCATCAAAGCATGCGGTGGAAGTAATAGGAATAATACTTGTAAATTAATTAACGAATTAAAAGTATATGCTCTTTGCGAATCAATGCAATTAGGGTTCATGAAAGCCCCAAATTAAGATCAAGAAACCCTAAACCCTAATAAATTAGGGTTTATGAATGTCGACCAAACCCTCGATCCACAAGATATGCAAACACAAGTGTACGTTCTTGTACACACGTATTAGTAGCGAATCAATGAGAAAAGCTAGGTTCTTGATCACAATAGATTAACCAAACACCTTTGTTATGCTCAAGGTCACTCAAATCCCTTACATGGGGTTTTGCTTCGTTGACCTAAGAACAAGAGGGAAGAAAGAAGAAGTTTGGCCTTCTATTGAAATCTAGTGTACCAAAGGATGAATACATGGGATGTATTTATAGCCTTATGGTAGATGTCAAGATTGCTATAGTTTCGATGTGGGATTCTATAGTTTTCGCCAAACACAGCCCAAAAGAGGATTCCTAAAACCTTCTCTTGTCTTGTTAACTTTTCTTCATATCCGTTGACATTTAATGACCGATAATCAAAACTCGTCAAATATTAAATATCATTAAGTATTTATTTTCGTGATCAAATAATTAAATATAACATTTTATATATTAATTATTTATACATTGATTCTCATCACGTAATGTGCAACAAGTCTCGAGTTCGAATCCGGTCATACTAATATTAATAATTATCCATAAACCTTTCAACACTACCTACTTACCCTACACGGTGTACATAACACCAGAACTATTCACCCATTGACTATGCATGACTTCCTAGAGTATTCTACATCGAGGCAACAAGAGTCATGCCACATACCATTGTTGAACATGATCCGGTTCAAGACCTTAACACTACTATGTCACTATTTTCCGTGTTATCACTCACTACCACACAACCCCACCAACAACAATCTCAGGATGTCATCTAATTTGAGGAACCCAGTCGGGAATTTCCTACCACCAAGAGCTGTTGCACCAACAAGGAATTATATGTCTCAAAGACAGAACAACGGGTATTGAGGAAATGTTGGGTATTCAGGGAATGTTTGTTATTCTGGGATGAACGGGAACAATGTAGTTGTTGGAAATTTGTTGTAGAGGAGGAATTTTGCAAGTATAAGGTTTTATAAATGTAGGGGTACTTGGCACATGGCTAAGGATTGCAAAGAGCCAATAAAGGCTAGGGATTCTGAGTATCACAAGGAGAAGAGGCTATTGTGTAAGAAAGCTGAAGCAAGAGCACTGTTGACCACTGAGAAAAATGATTCTTAGCTGAAATCACAAATGAAGAAGATCAAGAATTGACTGCACGCTGCATTTTCATGGCCAATCTTCAGGAAGTTGTGTCTCATGATGACACTCCACTGATCTATGATTCAGAGAAGTTGGCAGAGGTACAATCTATGTCTGATAATGCATATAATGTGTTTACTCATGAACAAATACATCATGCGAAACCCGAGTTAATTAATGACACATATGTGACGGAACAGGATGGTAGTAATGTCACTTCTGATACGCCATATATGGATCCTAATGGATAAACGCTTCTACAACATATGTCTGTTAATCAACAAGATCATGCTTTAATTCTTTCCTTATTTGACACCTTAAATGTGAAGTTCAAAATTGCACTGATGTCATTCAAAAACATAAAGATGAAAATGAGGTATTAAACAAAGTGCTTGAGAGGTAGAAGAATCAAGTAAAAAGTTTACAAATAGATTATGATAGGAAAAAGGTTATTGAACAGGCTTATGTTGAGGCTGTTGAGCGTGAAAAACTCTTTTGATCACGTTTCGATACTCAACATGTTTTGAATGTTCAAAAGGTCACAAATTTAAATGAAGAAATTTCAAAGCTTATGACTCAGGTTTCTAAACCAATGACAATTTCAAGTCTTGAGCAAGAACGAGAAAATTTGAAAACAAATACATGACTCGGGAAAATAAAGACCTTGAGAAAATCATAACCTTGGAAAAGACAATTAATGATCAAAACAACATAATCTATAAAACCAGACAATACATTCAGGCGATTCATATGCTTATGCCAAAGCTGAATGTTTACTATTATGGACAAAGCACTTTGGATTATTCAAATCTCGTACCTCAAGAAATCTCAGCGTGAAGTACTTGTTTTATATGATATTACATATGTGAAAAGTAATGAGACAATGCATTAATTTCTATCGAACCAAACGAGATGTTACAAGTTGTTGATGAACATTGATCAAAATTCAAAAACAATGAAATCAAACCAATTGACTACAAAAAGGTTGAATAAACAGGAAGGATGTTTTCGTTCCCCAAAAGAAAAAAATCAAAAGAAGAACTTTATCTCTTAAAACGTGATGCTTTTTTAATAATTCCAAAACCTAAGGAAGAAATTCCTTTTGAGATTCAACAATCCAATTTGGAGAAGTATCTGGACAATACTCAACCCAATACTTCGATGAATAGGGGGATGAAGGCTTTTAAGAAATTGGAAGAAATTGTAATTTTTCTTGAACAAGCAGTTGATGCAAGAATCAAGTATGAAATGTCAGGAAACAAAGGAAATCATCCTGAACTCAAAAAGATTTTGGAAAAAGAATTCTAACTGATAGTTGGTAACATGAAGATATTCTTAAACTACTTTGAAAAGGAATTTACGATTTCTATGGTTGAAGATTTGAAGTATGTTAATTCTCTCGAAAAGGAGGTTGATAATCTTAAATCTAAAATTGTTACACAATCTGAAGTTTCAAATTCCGATGATCGGCTTTTGAAAACAGTTGTGCAAACTGATGTGTTGAATATTCTGCATTCATTTTGTCTTGAAAACTGTGAATCCCGGGACAAAAGAAATTTGTTTGCAAATGAATTATCCACTCAAATCGTCACAGAAGAAAATTTTACTTTAAAATAAACCATAAAATGAATTACCAAAGAAGCCGATGATGTCAAAGATGATTTGATGAAGAAACTTGCTCAGTTAGAAAAAGAATTTAAAAAACTCGAGGCTCAAAACATTTCTTTCGAGCTCGAACTGCAGAATAAAAATGGAAAGAGCGACAAATCATTTTCAAAAACTTCTTTGACATCAACGCTGGCAAAGCTTGAAAAGCTTGAAATCGAAAATGTCTCTTTGGAATTCAAGGTTTCGTCTCTCGAAAAATAAAATGCACATTTAAAAGAGACTTACAAAGTTTTGTTTGACTCGATCAAGCCAAAGAGGGCCAATTATCACAATTCAAAAGACAACCCGTGGATAATAAGTTTGGCAAACCTTTTATTTTTAGGAAACCACCGGTGTACCGATTTTCACAATCCATGTTTGCTCCCAAAATAGATGTGAAAAATGATTTATAAAAAAACAATAACTCCACAGATTTCATCTCAAAGTAAAACAAATGTTTTGAGAAACATAAATGTCATTGCTCCAGGAATGTACAAAGTGAAAGTGTCAAAATGAACTGATAAAGAACCATATGGCAAAAATGACATGTGCAAACACTACACCACTAGAGGATCTAGCATAGAATCACCAAACACCAATACACAGACTGCATAAAAAGTTGAAACTAAGATTCCTAACAAACATGTGATGCCTTCTACATGAATAGAGTGCACTCCTAGTGTTAGCAGACCACATCTTAAGAGCAATCAAATGATGAATAGGGTCACACAAACATCTAAGAGTAGAAGCACGAAGAATAAAGAGAAAGTAGAAGAACACCATACGAATTTTAAGCTTTCTAATAAGAAACAGTTTTCAACTACGTGTAATGACAATGTTAATATTTTATGTAAAATAATTGCTTTTGTTTGTGTTACTTGTGGTGAATGTGTTGTTTCTGCAAATTATGATAAATGTGTTTATCATTACATTAATGCTATGAATAACAAAGCTTCATCATCCACTAGTAGGACATACAAACGTAGATGATCTAGGAGATTTAGTGTTCAAAAAACTAGTGCAGCAATAGCAGAAAAACCTAGTTTAAAAACAACACATGTGGTAAAAACCATTGTTCCAAATCCCAAACCTGAAAGAACTAAGAATGTGTCACAGAATGTATTGTGATTGGGGATAGACCATGGAAGTCGTATAGTCTAATTCCACCATGCTATAAGTAGGTGATTAAGAAAGAAAAAAAAATGTGACCACCACCGAACCAATCAAAGAGAATAGGAAGAAAATCATTGAAATCGTGAATTCGAGTGTTAAGAAGATAATTAACACTCAAACTTTATGCTTCTAACATCTCGGAACCCATGTGATGATAGGGATCCACGTTTTCCTTATTCCATAGTCTTCTTCTACATTCTTCACAGGTGATTCAAATATGTTTAATCGATTACATTTGTTCCAAACACATAAGCGGCATCAAAGCACTCTTAACGAATTTTGTCAAAAGTTTTTGGGAACCGTTCGATTCGAAATAATCACTTTACCCTGATTCTTGGTTACGGGGCTTTACAACATGGGAACTATTTGATTACACGGTTTCCCGACACTTAGCGAATCAATCGACCTTTAGGTCGATTTCCATTGTCGACTAGGTCGACTTCGTACTCCAACTGTGCATATGATATAGTCCTAGTTCTACCTGGAAATACTGTTGGACACTTGACAGAATGTACAAAGTGACTCTCCCCAGTAAACCCTAATTCATCAACTGAAGCATCCAAGAAGATCAAGAAGGTGATTCTGTGCAACTAGAAAATATTACTTGGAAAGCAGGAACAAGTAAGTTATTTTATAAACACCCTTTTATGTATTTTGATTAGGTTGTATCTCTACTAAGAGATTTTTATCGGGGTTTGGTCTGCGTCGCATTTATTTATTCATTTTTCATTGTGCATGTTTTATAGACCATGCGGGTGACCACCAATACCCTACAAAATCGAAATAAGAGGACAGAGTATTTTTTTTCTATCATTTTGTTATTTAAAAAATTGAGTAACTCAACTATCACCTAGCACCTAACTAAATTTATTACAATAATGTAATAAAAACAAGTCATTATATTGAAAATGACAATATTTTCTTAATTGAAAAGAGAGAAGTTGATCACATTTTTTGGAAATTTAATTTTCTATTGGAAAGTACAAACTAATAAATATCTAACTTTTAACCAACTATATTTAATAAATTTCGCCTCTTTTATTTATATAAACGCATACCAAATCGTAATAGTAACCACAATTTTAGTTATTCAGCAACAATGATGAAAACCTTCTTCATCATCATGTCAACACTACAAGTAAACAAGTATTTGCAAAATGTATGTGAGAAAACCTCCAATACTAAAATTCAACAACAAACAGCCAAATACACTCCCAAATACACAAGAATACACAAGCTTCCTTACACGCACGCATAAAATAACCGTGATTCTGGTAATTTTTGTTTTAAATTTATTACTATCTATATGTCTTATATTACACATGATTATGATTTTGCAAATACATATTTGAACATTTCTAGTGACTATAAATTTGATTTTACAATAGTCTCACAATGTTTAATAAAATTATTTGTAACCTTAAAGTTAATATGTGAAAAATGTCGTTTTTTCACATGTACAACAAAACTGAATGTGATGAGTTTTTCATGTCAATAACATCATTTTTCTTTTTCATGACGAGGTACAATTATTATGTTTATGTTTTTTTTAGAGTGTAAATATTTTCAATGAAAACATCCGCATTAACTCAAACAAATTCAATTTTAAGTATTTAGGTCTCGTTAAGAAGTGATGGATTGATTGCAAAACATAAAAGGCTATCTTAGATACGTCATCTTTACTCAAAAATAAATACACGAACGATTCGTGTATTAAGTCATGCTTGTGTGTGATAATGGTGGTGTACTAGTGTATTTAGTGTTAAGGATCTAAGTAAAGTTGTTAGCACCAAATGGAGTAAGTGTAAATTGCAATTTGTATGAAAATATTCTATGTCTATCGTAACTAAACAATAAAAGTGGTATTAATCAATATAATAATTGACCCACACAACATATGGAGGGATTAGATCGCAAGGCGATAGTCTAATAATGGAACTCGTTTGGTGGAAGATTGTACATGAAAGAATGTGCCTCCACATGACATTTTAGCAATATTATAGGACTAAAATGAGAATAATCTATTAACAATGAAAAGTACACAAACACATAGTAACCCACAAGTGTGACGTGGTTTTCAAAGTTGGCACAATATTCTCATTTTGCTCCTTAGTGTTGATAGAATATCACGTGGTGCCAAATACTTTCATGTAAGATCCTTCACCAAATGAGTTACATAATCAAACAATCATCATGCGATCGATTCCCATTATGTGTTGCGGTTGGATTGGTCACACATGAGCATGACATTATACATGAAATCGTTTGTGTATCTCTTTAATCTTTGAATGATGATGACATAACTAAGAAAGCGTGCCTTGTTTTTCACCTAATCCTCGCGAGAACTAAATACCTTAAATTGAACTAATTTTGTTAATGTGTGCATCCAGGTTCAAAATATTTATTATATTAAAAAGTAACTAATATGTTAAAATTGCAATAGTATCACATTGCTGGAAAATGGTGATGTCTACGTGATATCTATTGGAACCTACAATTGGCTTCTCTATCATCGCGTGTCCTCCGCATCTCTTTTCCTTTACTTGCACGTGTTTGAGGATCTAATTTCTTTATCATTGTTGGCTTTTTCCCGATTACCATGTGTATGTTCCAACTTTTATACGTGTGTGTGTGTGTTTGGGGTCATAATATGTGTTGATACAAAAGATGGACGTTCCTTGCTTGGGCTCCGGCTCTCGTACCAATTGATGATTGTTGCTTGAGACCTGCGCACTAAGAGACAGAAAACACCGTTAGGCTTATCGTGGGATTGTCTCCCACGATTATCCTCCGGCGTGAGAGTAAGTAATCGGTTTAGGGTTTAAGGAGAGTTAGGGTTTGTAAATCGTACATTTAATGAGGGATGGAATTCCCTTTATATACACACGGAATCCTTGTTGGTTCTGTGTTCCTCAACCTTCGGCGTATCCCGCCTAAGTCGGTTGGGGAATGATTATCTCCATAATTAGGAGATATCCGATATCGTGTTACGTAAATAACATTGGATTGGGCCTTCGTGGGCCTAAACACTTATCAGCGTAGCCCAGTTCGTGCTGGGCTTATTAGTATTGGGCTTTGGTCGGGTTCGTGACCCGAATATAGACTATACGTCATCATGTCCCCCCAGTCTATTATGCGCAGTGAAGGACTACGGATGCTAGACTAATAACTGCGATCAATAAAAACTACGAGCGTAGTAAAGAAGTCAAAAAAGATACCCGCCTATACATTGTATCTAGACATAGTAATTTAAAATGGGCGCCTCGTAAATCGGGAAAATGGCTGCAGCGCGTCACATCGAGGATCGAACCACATGTTGGTGATAGTGGGATCACGTGTCACTCATCGCGTGGATGAGGACACTTATATAACCGGCGACCTTATTTTCTTGTGATTCTCACAGTGAAAAACCAAATCCGCCATTGTTAAGAAACCTTTCATTTGCAAAACAAAATCACCTATTTGAAGGTAACCGCGCTCACGCCTTTTTTTTAAAAAATAACACCATGGTCAAGCGGTTATCCGATTTCACCTCCGATATAAATGAGGGTGAACTTCTAGAGTTTACCTCGGATTATTTTATACCACTTGGCGTGCATCCGGTTGTTTCGGTGCGCGCAGCATCGATGCAATTTCCAGAAGGAAAATAGAGTATGGCGCGTTTTCGAGTTCGCGAATCAGCGTGTGCCCATATCCCTATTTTTGTATGGCGTATTAAATTATTACAATGCACTATCCCGGCTTCTTCGCGCCGGTGCGGCGAAGATCACCAACTTCGAGGTTAATTGCCGATTCTTTAGGTTAACCCGGCTATCCACCTATTCCGTGCGTTCTACCACACAGCGTGGTCACACGGGTGGGTCTCATTGCTAAGCGCTGGCGCCTCGATGTTATCTGAAAAATTGGGCGACTTCGAGGCGGAGAGACTTTTTGGGTGAGCGGCGTGTGCTTCCCACGTGTTTTGCATTTTATACCAGGGGACATTGTCGAGGATGGCGCCCCTGCACGGATCATATGTCGTGGAGGATGCGGGCGATAAACACCAACCGCATCCCCATTAGTTCTATCACGAGGAATTTACGGTGCATATGGGCATTAGCCGTAATTACTTTGGTATGCCGGATGAGGTGCCAACCTTGGCGCTAATGGCGGGGTGGGTGCTCGTTCCGCGCATACCCTTTCTTAATTAATGTAAGGCGTTCTTTTCCTTTATGCACATTATGTAACCTATGTGTTTGTTGTATTACATTGCGCAGAGATGGATCATTTACTGTTGTGCAACTAGCGAAGCCGATCAGTGAATGTAGGGACGCCGACCCTTGATGGAGGGAGAAGAGCCCATCTTGGAGGTTCTACCGGGCGTACCACAGAGATGAATGTAGGGAAGCGAGGACCGGCTCCTCGGTTGTAGTGGAGCGGCGCGGCGCGCAGTTGCCGAGCCCAGTGCCATCCCGATGGCGCGGCCACCACCCATAGCGATGGCGCGACTATGGAAGAAGAAGAGGAGGAGGAGCAAGAATCCGGGTTAAAGCGCAAAGATTACTCGGAGAGGATGGCGCAAGCTCTTCGAGAAAAGCATATGTGATCCTCCTTGTGGAATCATCCGCTAGTGATGTTGCGTCATCTCACCTCTGCGAATGCCTCGGCTCACGATGAAGTAATGTCGTCAATGTTTTTGCTGGCAATTGTTTATATGGGAAGCTGATAATTCTCATCTGTGTGTATGCGAGGTTTGAGCAGTGCTGAGTCGCCACCAAGAGAGTCGGTACTTTCGATTTTACGAGCCAGCATGCCAAAGATCTGAGCCATTGGTGGCTGGAGATGCGCCCATAGAGCAGCTTGTCGAAGAGTTGGCGCAAGCGGCTGCGCATCAAGCTTCCCTCGTAGAGAAGTTAAAGGCAAAGGTTTCTGGTGAAGGCAGCCAAGGCGCGCAAAAGGATCAGAAAATTGCGTCGCTGGAGGCACAGTTGGCTAGTACCAAGGCGGAGGCAGAGAGTCTGAGTGTGTATGCCCAGAAGCTAGCTGGGGAAAAGATGGCGCTTATGGGCCAAATAAGCCAAGAGCGTGCAGAGGTCTCAGGATACAAGTCTGCGCAGCGCTGGGCACTGAAGTATTTGGAGAAGGGCAAAGAGGATTTGACTTGCGACTTGAAAACTTGATTGCAAGCTGTGAAGAGTGCCTTAGGCGCAGAGATGAAAATCGTGGCTCGACTTGGAATACGATGAGGAGTTATATACCCGACTCTTATCTACCATTCTTTGTAGCTTGAGATGGCTCATAGGCCATGGGCTTCGTCTCATTGCTCTTAGTACCTTGGAGTCACAAGAGGTGGTGAATGCTTTTGGTGGGAGTAGTTCGGTGCGCCTTAGGCGCTGGTAAGCGAAGGCGTGGAAAAGCTTCATGAGGCGGTCTGTTGAAGGTACTGCGAAAAATACACAGCTATAATCGTAGTCTTATGATGAGCTAGTATGCGCCATGGAGAAGATGAAGTCTTTGGAGCTTCCAATGATTCTTTGAAATGGAGCAGCGACCAAGATTATCCATAATTGTTATTATGGAAGGGTTGACATTGCGCCATCGTATTGATAATGCGAGCGCGCCGGACTATTTTGAAGCTTGATGCCTCATGACTTCAAGTGCTATTTTTGCTCGTCCCAAAGATATCCCGAACCCCTTCGCTTTGGAGAAGGAAGTTCATTAAACAGTCTTGGAAGCTCATGCTACGGGCTCGCCAAGAAGGAAGGCATTAAGGGTAAGGCCGTTTTGTGTGGCGTTGGCAGCTCACCTCCCGGATCGACGGGGTGCACATTGAATGTTGCTCCGTAAAGATGTCGATTTGTTGAAGAGTTTAAGCGAGGTTAAAGATGCGACAAACCGCGTAAGTAGCTCTCTCTAGGCGTTGTAATAGTTAGTAGGTTGTACTTCGTAAAGTGAACATCCTTTTGTAATAACTTGTAGTTATTAATGAAAATCTCCTTTTGCGTAGGTGCGTGTTGATATTAATGCAACTTGTAATGTGTGTACTTATCATGTTTATCTTTGCGTATAAGACATGTTCTAAGGGTCAAAGTTGTACACAAGCCTTGAATAGAATAAGAGATCCATAGTCATGTATGAAGATCATAGTATACTTAAGAGATAATTTCTAGCATAATCGTGTATGTTGTGATATGCGATGCGTCTTGTAAATATCATATCAAGGAATCAAATGTCTTTGGTTCCTAAGTTGTTAAAGGTGCACCATATGCATTGTTGCGCTCTGCCGTGAGATGCGCAAACTTATTCCAACGTCTTGAGAACAAGGTGTTTAACAAGGATCGTGATCCAATGTTGATGGGTTTGCAACCCTCTTACTCAGCGAGTTGTTTGGTAGGTGAACTCATCCTTTTACCATCGTGGGTTTATTTAGTGCATGCACGCCATGTAGGCAAGAAATAAAAACTTGTTAAGACATCGATATATGGAAATAACAAATTAAAATGTGTCATGAGTTAGCTAGAAACCACGACGTTTTATTGATACTTGCAAGTTTTATGAGAAATAAATAAGACATTATACTAAGTAAAACAAAAAGTAAATACATAGATGTTTATTGGGCACTTCAATAAAGTGCGAGGCGTCATGCTTGGGTACATAGCCATTCTATAGGTAGCACCTCTTAAGGTTGCGGATGTTCCATGTGCGTGGTTCACGACCATCCAAGCCTCGTAGCTTATGCGCTTTGTTCCTAATGCCTCGATAACCTCGTAGGGTCCTTCCCACTGGTCCAAGCTTACAGTGTCTTCTGCGTGGCTCGCATCGTTGGCATAGTGGCAGAAGTCACACAGTGCAGATGAAACACTTCGACTTTAGCGTCATAGTATCCTTTCATCCTTGACTTTGATTTTGCTTCACGCATAGTATAAATGGCGTTCGCGCCCTTTCTTCTAGTAGGTCTAAGTCGATCGTACGCTCGTCGTCGTTGGTTGCCACATTGATTTCAAATTGGTCGGATAGTTGGCATTCGATTTATTTGGTATGACCGCTTACGTCCCATAGACTAGAGAAGGGGTGTCCCTGTCTTTGGTTTTGATTGAAGTGCGGTGCGCCACGGAACATGCGATAGTTCTTCCACCCACCTTCCTTTGTGCTTGTCGGTGCCTTAATTCCTTCACCCGGGCTTGATTCATGACGTTCGATAAGCCGTTGGTTTGTGGGTGTTTAAGCGATCAGCGTCTTGTGTGATTTTCGACTCTCGTACCAATCCTTGAAAGGGTTGTCGCGAATTGTTTCCGTTGTCGAGATGATTTCCCAGGCAGCCGAGGCGGCATACAATATTTTCCATACAAAGCGTTTTACGGTTTCGGTGATGGTCACTCGCCTTTGCTTGATCCACTTGGTGAAGTAGTCTATAGCGACTATGAGGAACTTTAACCCTCACTGCAGGGGAAAGGGCACGCAATGTCGATACCCACTTGTAGAATGGCCATGGTGCGTAATTGGTGTTAGCTCGTCTTTGTGGTTGGCGCGAGCGGGTCTATGAACTTGGCAATCGTTACACTTCCTTATTAAGTCCAGCGCATCGCGATGGTTGGCGATGGTATCGACCTCGAGCGCGTGCCACCACGACCGTGGTCCCGAGTGCATCTTTGCATGAACCGTGGTTTCTCGTAGATGCGTAATTTGCTTGTAGGGGGCAACGGCGTAGCCATGGTTGCGGGAAGGGCGTCGATGCGATTATGTTGTCTCGA
This sequence comes from Chrysanthemum lavandulifolium, assembly GCA_022545495.1. NCBI lineage: Eukaryota > Viridiplantae > Streptophyta > Magnoliopsida > Asterales > Asteraceae > Chrysanthemum > Chrysanthemum lavandulifolium. The sequence continues at coordinate 138,121,265 of CM040244.1, read as the reverse complement.
ATTTGAACCTCCTGTGATGTGCCGTATCACGTGAGCTTCCTTACGCTCTTGGGGTAGCGTTCCTTTGTTTAGGAATTCCGTTATCGATTGTCATCCACGTGGGGCCGTCTTCCTATTACCGTGGATACTTCCATCTCGAGATGGATTTGCTTTTCGGTTTCCACCACACACTGCTTGGATAGGTGTGCAAATCTTGTGGATGCAATTTTGCTTAGTGCATTCCGCCTTACGGTTTTCCCTCTAGGAACTGTTTGATGGTAAACTGTCAAAGCCTTGGATTAGCGCCTTGGTTTTGTCAGTCTTGAATCATGTTGTCCTCCTTGGCCGCGTATTCGCCCAACCGCGTGGTTGGCTACTAGCCTAGAATCTACATTTGCTTCCGGTTACGTTACACCCATTCGATTGCGATGCGTAGTCCGCTATTAGGGCTTCATACTACGCCTCATTATTTGTTTGTGAATTGAAGCGCGATGCGTAAGTGAATTCCATTCATACGGGTTTGTGAGAATGAGGCTGCTCGACCGTCGTGCATGAAGATCCATCGTGAACAAGATCCATGGATCGGCGGTTCCTTCTTGCTTGCGGTTGCATCATCGATGTACGGTTTTCGATGATGAAATCTGCTAGTACTGTCCTTTTACCGCGATCGTGGTGCATAGAGATGTTGTACTCACTCAGCAAAATGCTCCATTTTTGCGATCGTCACGATGCCTCGAGGCTTGGAGATGATTTGCTTGATCGGTTGGTACGTAATCAACGCTATCGGTGCGTTTGGAAGTACCTTGCGGCCGTTTGGCGGCAAAGACTAATGCTAGGACCAACTTTTCCATTGCGCTATAGTTCATCTCTGTTTTCTTGGCGCTTTGCTTACAAAATACTGCTGGAGTTTGTCTTGAGTCCCTATCCGTTAGTAACTCACTTGTTGACCGCTCCATGAGTTGCGAGATAAGTACATGATCAACTCTTCCCTTGGTGAGGTGCTGACAAGTGTGGGAGTGTTGCGGTGTTGTTTGAGTGAAGGCTTCTTTTGCCTCCAGAGTCCAACAAAATCTCCCTTTTATACACTTCTTGAGTGTTTTGAAAAGAGGTAGCGATTTGTCTGCGACTTGGATAGGAATCTATTTAGACCGGTCGGTTTTCCATGGAGAGATTGGACTTCCTTCAACGTCTTGGCGGTGAAGGAAGGTCAATAACGACCTTAGTCTTTCTCGGACACGGTTTTATACCATCGAGTTCTATCGGTATCCAAGGAACATGCCTTCCGTGGCGCTTGAAGGTGCATTTTAGAGATTGAGCTTCATGTTGATCTCTTGAGTGTCTTAAATGTTTCCTCAATATCGGCACCAACTCCTCCTCAGTATGGCTTTTATGACGGTCATCGACATAAACCTCTAGGTTGCGTCCACTGTTTTGAATGCATTATCGACCAACCGCCGATAGGTAGCGCTGCATTCTTCAAGCCAAAGGGCATTTTGTGTAGATGAGACGCCTTGGCTTGTGTGAAAGGCGTTTTCCTCGTCCTCCTTAGCCATCTGGATTTGATGGTATCCTTTGTATGCATCGAGGAAGCACTTTAGTGGATATCCCACAAAGATTCCACCTTCAGTCTATCTCGGTAGGGGTAGCGATCTTGTGGACATGATTTGTTAAGATCGGTGAAGTCCGCGCATTCGCGACTACCATCACTCTTTCTTTACCATAGCGGGTTAGAAAGCGATCATGGTAGTAGACTTCCGCATGATTCCTGCCTCTACCAACTTGTGTACCTCTGCCAGGATTGCTTGCGCGCGCTCCGGAGCCTGACCGCTGCTTCGGCGTATTGGTGAGTATCCTTGTCAGATTCTCAGCTTATGTTATGTGATTGAACGCGGTACCCCAGTCATGTGTTTTGTCTCCCATGCAAAGATGTCCACGTTCTTTTGCAAGAGTGCGCACACCGCTGCTTTGCCGTTGTCCGACAATGATCCTCCTATCGATATTTCTGTTAAGGGGTAATCGGGATGGATTGCTACCTTTAGATTTGGAGTTTTGGTTGCGCCTTGTCTTTGTAATGGGTCTTAGTTCGCATGTGACCGCGTTACATTCTTGAGGTGGTGCGGCGGCATTGTAAGGTATGTGACACCTCCTTTCACGCGGAAATTTGAGCATCCCGTGTCTTTGTGAGGCGGGGCTGCGCGTATGGCTGATATCCCCGGTCTTTCGATAATGCCATTGTATGGCGAGGGGATTTATTACCATAAAATCCAGCCATGCTGTTGTGGAGTGGTCGTTATTACCTACCCTAACCAGTAGTCGTAATTGCCCCATAGGCCATATCTTTTCTCCTGTGAAGCCAGTCAGCGTTGTCGTGAATGGGCTCAACTGACTGCGTATCTCCGGGCGCAGTTGTTTGAAGCAGTGTTCGTACATTATGTCTGCAGATGCTCCACCATCAACATACATGCGGTGGATGTCGTGAACCCCGCATTAATTTCGATGATGAGCGGCTCTACCACTGCGTCGTTCGTAGTTAATGTAGGGAAAGTGATTGCACTTCCATGGGAAAACTTCTGGCTGACCTTCTGCCTAGTTACTCTTTGCCATGATTGTATCATGTAAATAGTATCAGCCTTATCCTTAGCCCCTCCTTCTTATTCCCAGTCTTTTGTCTATCTTTCCCTTCTTTGATGTTCTTGACTAAATGGTCCAGTCGACCTTCCTTGACTAGTTTGTCGATGAGTTGGCGTAGCTGGACACATTCATTAGTAGTGTGGCCATTTTGTCCGTGATAGTCGCAATACCCGCTCTGCAGCGATCCTCGAGTGCGCATTGGTGGAGGTCTTGGGAAGTTGCTCCCATTGCAAGTATCTCCTTTGGAGTCTTTGTCGATGGGATATACTTGTCATTGTCGCCCACTCCACAGTTGCGATAATTCTTGTTCTGATTACTACTCCGGTTCGGTGGATTGTCTCCCGAGTTGTTCTGTGACCGTGGTTCGAGTAGCTTTTCTTGCTATCCGCCGCAGCAGCCTCTCCTTGGACGAAAGACCGTGTGCGTTTCATGACCTCATCAAAGGATTGGGGAATCTTGTCGTTCAACCTTTTGATAAGTTCTGGGTTGCTGATCCCATTCATGAACCCTGAGATTTTGAGCACCTCGGGACATGCTTTAACTTGCATGCATTCATCTTTGAAGCGCTCCATAAAAGCGCTTGTGGATTCCCCTTGGCGCTGTTTGACCCTGGCGAGTTCAATGGGGTTTTTTGCACATTTTTTCCGTTGAGTAAAGTTTAGGCGGAACGCCTTTCTCAATTCTTCAAAACCATTGATGCTTCTGCGTGGAAGCTTGTTGAACCGGTTCCGCACTTCCTACTAGCGTGGAGTTGAACATGTGGCACCATACGGTGTGGCGGTTTTCAATTATAGCGGTGATTCCAAAATTTTAGGTGATCATCGGGATCACTGTTCCGTCATAGGTTTTCACGTTGGCGGTGCATCGCCTCCTTTTTCTCTCGAGAAATCAGCGATCGTCGGTGACGCATCTACCTTTTGACGCCACGCAGGAGAGATATATCTTCCTCCTCTTGGTCATTATATCTATACGGACTTCCAATGTCACTATCGCTATCCTCGTTGTCCGAGGAATTATCGAAGATGAATTTTCCTTTCTTGGGCGCTTGCATGTGTCCTCGAATCGGACTTGAAGGCTATCACTGGGGAGTATCGTCTCCCAGTGCATCTGAATTCTCCGGCTACCAAGTCGGCATGGACACCATGCGCGTTCATCCTCCTCACTTCCTTCCAGATCTTGTGAGTTGGATGTCTCATCATCCTCAATTCTCCTCCCATTACGAACAAACTTGGGGCCGGCCTATCCCAGCGCTTCTCCTTCGACGGCGCGATGGGGATGTTTCAAACTCGGGGCCAAAATCGAGTCGGGCATGCTGACTCGACGACCTCTTCTTTGCTTCCTTTTCCATAAAGCAGACCAAGGTTTCAGTAGTTTGTGATCGAACTCATCTGCGCTAGTTTCGACACAACCCTTCTGAGTAGGAGTCTCGGTTTCCACCACTATACCCTTATTTTTATCAGCGCATCAGTGCTTTTGTGAAATTTGTTTCCACCACCGTTTGGAATGGGGTGGCAAAGGAGTCTGTGATGGATCTCCGCTAAGCGGTGGTGACCGCGGGCTGGGTTGTCCCAGGCGTGGTTCCTGGAGGAAGACCAAATCTTGGCACGATCCACGGTTTTTAGCAACTTGGTTGTCCCGAAGTTTTCTTGAAAGCGAACCGGCATGCGGCTTCTTTCCCGTAAGGTCTGTTTGCGATCGCTGATTTCCATGTTTCGTCATCCTAATTCTTAGTTCTTAGTAAATGGTCCCACGGATGGCGCCACTTGTTGATACAAAAGATGGACGTTCCTTGTTTGGGCTCCGGCTCACGTACCAATTGATGATTGTTGCTTGAGACCTGCGCACTAAGAGACAGAAAACACCGTTAGGCTTATCGTGAGATTGTCTCCCACGATTATCCTCCGGCGTGAGAGTAAGTAATCGATTTAGGGTTAAAGGAGAGTTAGGGTTTGTAAATCATACCTTTAATGAGGGATGGAATTCTCTTTATATACACACGGAATCCTTGTTGGTTCCGTGTTCCTCAACCTTCGCGTATCCGCCTAAGTCGGTTGAGAATGATTATCTCCATAATTAGGAGATATCGATATCGTGTTACGTAAATAACATTGGATTGGGCCCGTGGGCCTAAACACTATCGGTACGTAGCCCGATTCGTCTTTGGGCTTATTAGTATTAGGATTTGGTGGGCTCGCGACCCGAATATAGACTATCGTCATCAATATGTTTTGCCAGGCAGCGGTTTTTGTTTTGTTTAAAGGAGTTTGTGTGTTAGGAGTTTGTTTGACTGTGTTTGGGCATCCGTGCATTTAGTAGTGTGTTTGTGTGTGGGTTGTTTTAGTTATGTGTGTTCGTACGTGTGTCGTCATGTGGGGTTTGGGTAATGTGTGTTTTTGTTTCCAGTTGACTTGCAAGTTTTATTCTTTAGAGGTTTTTAAACTAATTTTATGAAAGCAGTTTACTGCTTGTAGTGCTGATTTAATGTTTGACATGGATTTTTTATTTTGCCAAATTGATTAAAATTTCGATTACAAAGTACTATTGGTTATGGATTTATTGTAATTTATAAATAAATAGTAGTTACTATAAAAATCAAAGATACACATTTAATCCACTTTCTTTTCTGTACTACTTTCTTTTGATACAACTTTTTTTTTTCTTCTCACTTTTTACGGAGGAAACTTCTCATTAAAAATAAAGAAACATACACTATTTAATTTAACTTATTCTTACAAATAATAGTTTATCATATAAATACTTTATAACTGTGAACGCGAATATCTATATCTATATCTATAATACGAGTGATTATCTATAATACTAAGTATGGTTAGATAAAGATGCGAGATGGTTGTGATGGAGATGAGGAATAACTGTGAATATTAGTAAGTCATAAAGCCTAAGCCATCTTGTTTTAGTATCTAGGTATTGGAATGTTAAGCATGATTAGATAATGAATAATATATGTAGATATGAGTTATTTGTTATTAAGCTATGTGTTCTATATTTGCATGTTTATATCATTGAATAACGATAAGTTAACGGTTTATTAGTAATAACAACATTACAGCCTTATTCTAGATATCCATAGCCGTAATGTTTATGTTGTGGTAACGACATAAGCTATAGACCGATTGTAAAATTCATATTCAAAGTGGAAATGTTGATTTTACAAAACAAATTCATAGTTGGATGAATATTGGATTGACCAACCGAAATGTCATATCATGGATCATTGTCGAACTACAAGTTTCCTATGTGGTTAAGTCTTTATATATTTAGACACGTGATATATAGCAATCATTAATGTGTAATTAGTCTTGCTTAGATTTGATCAAACCGCTACTAGTAGATCGGTAGTCATAAAAGGTCATATTGAGTATCACGAAGTACATATTACGACGGTGGATATAGTCGACAAGATTTGTTCCTCTAGTTCGATAGAGTTAATAATTAGTGGCGCTTTGATGAGATGATTGGGTATTTGCAAGGCATTGCCCAAAGATAAGTGTCACTTTATTACAATTTGTCATTGGTGATCACAATATTTCTAGATCAAGTAAAGGGTGACACAAGGAATATTTTATCCATGTTCTCTTCAACAAATATTGAACAAGGGATGACGAGTTATTAACCATAATAATATTAACAAGTAATGATGTTCCTTTTCATAAGAAACAAACACTGTGATATTAGTGGATGCAGGTGAATAATGTCATTAGAAAGCTACCTATCGGTATTAATTATTAAGAAGGTACATGCATGACCAAGTGGATGTTTGTTGGTTTATGTGTATGATATAACTTAATAGTTAAATATTATCATTAATATATGAGACAATGGGTCACACACATATAACACGAGACTTTATTAATATATATATATATATATATATATATATATATATATATATATATATATATATATATATATATAGAGAGAGAGAGAGAAAGAAAGAGAGTTAGGATCAAATAAGAATATTACTTAAAATAAGAAAAATAAGAAGAACTATAACCGCAGAACCGAGATGCAATGACTTAAATTAGATGCATCCCTATAATCTTAGATGCATTATAACGCACCATAGTGTGTTTTCTAGCTTTTAATCGATGCATATATGTATATTATATGCATTTCATGATTTTCTTGTTTTTGTTCTCCGCACGTGTCGAAATCATGAAAATCAATTTGCACCATCTATACATCAAATTAACTTTCAAACTCAAGATGTTGCATCTATATGAATAGACATGTATCAAATGCAAGTCATTGCATCTCAAATGCGTGGTTTTGGTCACTTTCACCACTTCTTATTTTAATTTACTTCTCACCGATCCCTAGTCTCTCTCTCTCTCTCTCTCTCTCTATATATATATATATATATATATATATATATATATATATATATATATATATATATATATATATATATATATATATATATATATATATATATATATATATATATATATATATATATATATATATATATATATATATATATATATATATATATATATATATATATATATATATATATATATATATATATATATATATATATATATATATATATATATATATATATATATATATATATATATATATGTATATATATATATATATATGTATGTATATATATATATATATATATATATATATATATATATATATATATATATATATATATATATATAGGGATAACTTATTACAATTTTTTGTAGCTAATTGGCTACAATCCTTACAAAAATACACTAAGAATGAAAGCAGGGCCCACGTAAAAAATCGGGACCCACAAAAGAATCGGGACCCACATTTATAAAACAAAATTGTAGGCAATTAGCTACAATTAATTGTGGCTAATATATTCCCATATATATATATATATATATATATATATATATATATATATATATATATATATATATATATATATATAGTGTTGTATTCTATGCAGTACCATTATTAGATGCAGTACTTTACAGTTCTATTAAAATGAATCTAGGCCATTGGATGGGTTTGATTAAAGGTTAGGATTAAAAGTGCCAAAATTGCAATTAAATAAAAAATGAGGGTTTCTTTTTCAATTAAACAAATGGCTGAAAGGCTATTATTGGGATTCCATATTAATCTATTTCAAAACCGTCCCTACATTGAAGGGGATATTTAGAATAACTAAAAATAAATCATCAAATCTCTTTTCTGCTTGCATTTTCACACTCACATCTATCTCTCATCTGCCAATTACACATAACCCTAACCTAGTTTTAAAGTTAGCCTTGCCGTAGTCACATATCCTCCATCTTTGGCCGCCTCAGATTCTTACTGGCGATCTCAGAGGCTTCATCATCACCCTCTCGCCCCTCGTCCATAGATTCTCAATATTCTTTTGCAACATTTCGATTCGGGTCGCGGTATGAATATTGGTTTTATGACCGTTGATTTCTAAGGATCGTAGTTGTGGTGGTCGTTGTTCGTTAGGATATAAAACGTTATGTAGTGATTGGTTTTATTTCTGGGAACCATGTTTTACTGGTTTTGGACATTTTCTAGTAGGTTGCCAAAGATAAGTTCAGGTAAACTTTGAAATCCTTTTCATCTAAATATTCAATTGCAATTTCGAGTGTTTTTTATATACTTTTTTTTTTTAATTATAAATCATTTTTAAATTAAACCAATGTGATAATGGATGTTCACCTTTTTTTCTTAGTGATTATTGTAGTGGTTATTTTTGTGGTGACGTTCGGTTATTGTTGCTACATGTTTGTTTCTTTTGTTCTTGTTATTGTGATGTTGGGATCGATGATGGGTTTGTCTTTAAATCTTTAGAAAATCATTATAATTACGTCCAAACACAAACCCGTATTTTTTTCAAGTGTAGTGTATGTTTGGATATGGGTAAAATTGAATTTAAAAGATTAGATGATGATTAATATACATGGGTGTTTGGATATGGTTGAAAGTTTATGTTAATGATGAAGATGGAGTAACTAATGGTGTTATAATCAGGATAAAAAGAATAAAACGAGTTGGTATTGAGTAAATTATGATGGTGTTTGGATATTTGTAAAAGTTATTAAAAGTGGTTTTGTTAATTGAAGTAACATACATGTTTGAGTGCATAAACCTATTAAAACTTGATTTGATCATGGAGAAATCACTAACATGGGTGTTTGTGTATAATGAAAAATAGCATAACAGATATCATGAATGAGTAATGTATATCTTTGTTTGGATACGGGTTTCAGTTTTTGTAACTATAACTGTAATTGAATTAACATTGATGTTTAGTAATTTAATGGTGAAAAAGTGTTTAATTAATGGTAAAAGAAAGACCGGAGTTAACAATGTTGTTACATGTACGTCGATAGATTTAAGGAGAAGCCTAGGAGATTAGGAAAGACACCTATTGAAGAATCTGATGATAATGATGACATAATTCTATTTTGATAAGGGTGCATACATGTTTTGTCGTAATTATAAAATCAATGAAAGTCGTATGCATATATGTTTTAGTTTGTGTGTATGTTTAAATTGGCATATGCATATTTTAGTTGTTCTTAATAAAAATAGTAATAAATGTTTATAATTTGGTGGTATTGAACATGTTTATAAAGACGAGGTAATACAAATATAAAGAGCACACATGTTTTCAACAAGTACATCAATTTTAATAAATCTTGGGACCGGTCTTCATGATGAGATGCGTAATGTGCATATGTTCCGGGAAGGTACTCATATGTTCTAATGAATTCGATGAGAAAGTGAAGAGTCACATATGTTCGTGGAAAAGTGCACACATGTTATTAGAAGAGTGCACACATGTTTTTGGTTGACGATATATATATATTTAACAAGATACATTTGTATTTAAATTGTATTTCATTTGATATCAATTTTTGTGTATAATATTTATATTTTTGGTTTGTTATAAATTTAGAGGTTACATGTATATGTATATGTTATAAATTTTGAAGATTAAAAAATGTACACTAGAAACATTTGTGCAATTACAATTTCAAGTAAAACAAGTTTGATGCATAAACAATTGTACACAAGAAACATATGTAAATTCACAATATTTAAAATTAAAAAAAAAAAAAAAAATGCACTTTTTTTCTTGAAAACATGTATCTTGGAAAAAAATTCCAAAATTAAAGGAATTTAAAACGCTTTTTAATTAAAAAATTAAAAAGAAACTAAAAATATGTTTGACTATTATGCCCTTTTCAATTAAATAAAATGTTTATTAATACTAAATTTCTATTGGTCTAAATGAGTATTGTAAAATCAGTATATATTATTGAGATAATGATAGAACGCATATATATATATATATATATATATATATATATATATATATATATATATATATATATATATATATATATATATATATATATATATATATATATATATATATATATATATATATATAGGGGTGTTTCTTGTGAGAAGTCTAATTTTTGTGAGAATGCGAGAAGAGATCCTAGCCCTCCATCTAATCCCTCATTTTTTTAGATCTAATGGCTTAGATTAACCCATATACAAAACAAAATTATTTTTTAATTAAAACCCATCACAACTACTATATAAAGAAAAAACACACATATCTCACACACCTAAGGTGAAAAACAATACGATCTCTCCAATCCAACTACCATTCTCTGATCATAACCATCACTACACCGCCGGATCAACGCCGTTCAAACCACCGCTGTTCAAACCACCACTACACCGCCACAATTATAGCACTCTCACTGAACCACCATCACTTCCAATCTCCACCAACCACAACAAGACAAACCGCCATTGGAGTACCAATCACCGCCATAGCAACACCTTTCTGTCACTAATATCGATCATCTCCTTGAGCTTATGATTGTCATAAACCGCCATTGGAGGTTATCAGGTTAAATTTTGCTCTTCAAAAGGTTCAATTCTTACACTTTCATCATCATTCACATGTTGTTCAGTTTGAAGATTGCTTGTAATAGTTTTTCATTTAATACTTTTATCACTATCATTGCAACAAATTGATTCAAGTTTATAATGCATATCAACTGTTTGATGAAATGCTTGAACCAATATCGTGCAAGCTGTGAATTTTATTTGTTGATTCATTGTTTTAGTAGTCTTGATAGTACTTACAGTTATGCTTTGTTATCTAAAAATTTAGTTTTTACTCTAAAAAGGTATAGGTGAACGACTTCAATAAGCACATTTACAACTACAAGTATTATAAGATTTGTGAAGAACCTAGTCACATGTGAAGATATACGTCTTGTAGCTTTTTAAGGTGCGTGAACAACTTCGTCACATGTGAAAATATACGTCTCGTAGCTTTTTAAGAATATCATCACATGTGAAAATATACGTCTCATAGCTTTTTAAAAACTTCTTCACATGTGAAAATATAGGTCTTGTAGCTTTTTAAGATGTGTGAGCAACTTCTTCACATGTGAAAATATACGTCTCGTTGCTTTTTAAGATGTGTGAACAATTTCGTCACATGTGAAAATATACGTCTCGTAGCTTTTTAAGAAATTCATCACATGTGAAAATATACGTCTCGTAGCTTTTTAAGAACTTCATCAAATGTGAAAATATACGTACGATGTGTGAAGAACTTCTTTACATCTGAAAATATGTGTCTCGTAGCTTTTTAAGAAATTCGTCACATGTGAAAATATACGTCTGATGTGTGAACAACTTCTTTACATGTGAAAATATACGTCTCATTGCTTTTTAAGATGTGTGAACAATTTCGTCACATGTGAAAATATACGTCTCGTAGTTTTTTAAGATGTGTGAACAACTTCTTCACATGTGAAAATATACGTCTCGTAACTTTTTTAGAACTTCGTCACATGTGAAAATATACGTTTGATGTGTGTACAACTTCTCTACATGTGAAAATATACGTCTCGTAGCTTTTTAAGGCGTGTGAACAATTTCATCACATGTGAAAATATACGTTAGTTTTTAAGATGTGTAAAAAACTTCTTTACATGTGAAAATATACGTCTCGTAGCTTTTTAAAAACTTCGTCACATGTGAAAATATACGTTTGATGTGTGAACAACTTCTTTACATGTGAAAATATACGTCTCGTATCTTTTTAAGATGTGTGAACAATTTCATCACATGTGAAAATATACGTCTTGTAGTTTTTTACGGTGAGTGAACAACTTCGTCACATGTGAAAATATTTGGAGCATGAGGATACTGGATACATGTTACACTTAAGGGGTGTTTGGCTATCTTATCCTATAAGTTTATGGTTCTTGCAAAAACTCATTCTCAAAGTTCTTATATAAAAAGCCCTTTTTTAATAACTTGAATTTATCATTGCTTAAGTTTAGTTTATTTGTTATTGTAATCAATGATGTGATGTAAATATTTTTATACAATTTGGACTGTATATATATATATGAATACGAAAGCTCACTTATCACAGAACTATTTGCGTATTTGCAGTTACTTTCGATTTTAAGTCAGCAGATGACTATTACTAGAAATCAAGCGGCGCGGATTCTATAAAGCATTTGTCCACGCCTTTACTTTGCATCCAGGTAATATTCTATAAAGCAGCTTATTAGAAGTTTCTTATGCATTACTCCATGATCTACAGGCTGCAAATGATCCCATTTCTCCAACTAGAGCCATCCCTCGTGCATATATCGAGGTATTGATGAATTAGTTTAGTTTAGATGTGGTGGGAGCCCACTTATGTGAACATAAATAACTCTGTAATTTAAATAAATCGTCCATGTGGTTTCGTGAACATAAGGGAAATCGCTTTCGTTGAGGCTATCTGCATATGGTTTGCACAGGTTGCTTTCACCTTTAGGCCTCAATTATGTATTTTTTTCTTTTTGTCCCCTTAAGGTTAACGTACAAGGGATCAAAAGACCATTTATGAAAATAGTTGACTGTGTACGATATAAGAATGGTATTCGTGGTGGGTTTGTTTTGAAAGACAACTTGAGGTACTGATTGATAATGGCAGCAATGTATAGCAGTACAGAACTGATGACTCGTATAGCTGTACATGACTTATGGCTGATATGAGGTACACAAGTTGTTTTCTAGATGTGTAAAAATTTTGTAGTGTAAGCAAGACTTTGTATGTTCTGTTGTTATAGTGTGTTGACGTTTTAATGATCCGTAGTGGTGGCAATTTCAAATTCAAATGAAATTGCTTCGATCTATAGTTTTGTACACTAACAGTAGTATGCTTGATATAAGTGCAACCACAGTATGTGCAACCATCGCCATGAATGTCTAGGAACCGAAGCAATAAACACTTGCCCCTACTCTGTTTCTTATGTCTCATCTCAAACTTCAACTTCTTGGATTCTAATGGAGGATCTTCTGCGCTTGGAAACAGAAGATAGTGATGGTAAAGTCTTTGATCAGTTCATCACTTTTGGGTAAATCCCTAGATACTTTTATCAGTCTTCTACTTTAGGATGTCTAAAATGATATATCCCCTGGTGACGAATATGCCCCGTATAACAATTTAACATATATGATCCCTTTTTTATTTGAAATCTGCAGATGGGCGGTGCAAAGTGGTTCATTTCTAGACATTGCTGCCCCAGATGGTCTTTTGGGCTCGGTTTAGAAAATATCGCCTAGCATTTTATCAAGGGAAGGTTACATAGCGATTCTTTCTCAATGTGTTTTGGTCATGATGGAACCGGTAGGATTAGTTTTGGTGATAAAGGGTTTTGAATGTGAAGTGACTCCCTTTAATTTAGATTCATCACAAGAAGTTTCAAATGTTCGTTTGGTGGGATTTTATTACTTTTATTTGTTCTAAATTTTGTATGTTTTGTCTCATGCAACCGACTTATAATATTACAAAGAACCCAACTTCGTGTTGGTTCCTCTATTATTGACTCAACTTTCAACGCTTCTTTTGATTCGGGGTACCTCCTTCACTTATTTGATTGACCCACATTATACGAGGTTATTCATAGTAGGTAACAATCTACCAATCAAAATAAATTATTTTGATTGGTGGATTGTTTACCCTCTGTAATTTTTGGGAAATATTAGGGGTGGCAAATCTTGCCCATATTGTAATTTTTTGGCCTTTTTTGAAGCTTATATAACTCGCTAATATTTCCCTCTTGTAAGTAACTTCTTGTTTCTCCTTTTTATGCTATTTTCTTATATGAATATTCATAGGTTTGATGAAATGAACCACGTTGTTGTCATCAGGTATCATGATATGCTGCATATCGTAATGTTGCTAGTTATTCTGATATAGATATAGTCCATATGTATGTCTTGAGGGCCGCTGTAGTTTTGTATCGATAAAGGTTTTAATTGCTCGTTATCCAGCTTTTGTATCCAGCTCAGGGACTTCAGTTTGAACTTATCTTTTCTGTTTGTACACTTTATGTCTGAGTGCACGAGTGCACGACGTTGTGTGGATCAGTTGCCATAGTAATTTTCTTTTTTTTTTGCTCAAGATTGTTCTCCTTTTATACCGCCTCAATGGTTTGAATCATTTTTTCCATGTATAATGGTCCATTTACCATTAGCGATGATTTCGTGTTTAAAGCTCAATCTTGGTAGTATTAATTAGAGGTATCATGGTTAAAAATCGCAGAATTATTTGCCATTCTATTGAATGTATCTAGAAAACTAAGTTGCTCCTTTCATATGTCGGTGCTTAAGTTAAGCATTTCAATATCAGTAACTATACAAAACTGGCAGCTTTACTTCTTCTATGATTATCGAGTCAACTTTTCAGTGCTCGTATGTCAAGTTTTTCACAAAACTTGCAGATTTATAGAGCTCCGTAATTGTGTGTGTTAGTTCATTCCACTCGTTTGCTTCCCAGATTGGTACCCGGGCTTAAGTAGCCATTCTTTCACATGGTGCAAGTGTATAATCCCAAAAGTTGAAATAACCTTAGTTATTATGAATTGTCACTTCATCAGAAGATAAGAAGGCTTCTAACTCTGTGCACCAAGACAACTAATAGCAATAATTGTAAATCATGTTTCTGTGTAGTCACATATACATAGTTTAGTCAAGTTGGTCCATAACATAGGTTTTTATTGTTGGCATTTGGTATCTTTATGACATGTCTAATCATTTTATTAGCAATCTGTTATTTAAATGTGCAAGGTTGATATATAATGGCTAATTTATGCCTTGGACTTTTTATTAGCAATCTGTTATGACATGTCTAATCTTTAACTTTTAAGAGCATCATGAGTTGATGTATAATGGCTAATTTATGCCGTAGACTAAGGTCTGTGATAGTTGATCTCATGTAATATCTTGTAGCAAAGGCCAAATATGACACCACTAACAGAGAACTTTTGTCAAATTCATGAGTTGCAAGGTTTAGTGTCACTAAGAACAATGGTAATATATACTGCCCCAGGAACCAGTGTTTTGTTATGTTTGTGTTTAGCATGCTTGCATTTATGTGTTTTATTGTCTTTGCATATACGACAATAAATAAAAGTGTAGAAGTTTAGGTTCCCGCACTCTTTTGTTATGTTCAGTTTCAGCTAGCCCCAACGCTACTAGTTTTGCGTTATTTTGTTGATAAATAGGATTTAAAATGATTAGTTTGGAGAAGTTTAAATGTTGGTGCACACATTTAAGTCTCGTCTTAAGATCGCTTTAGCAACAATCTATTCATAGTTTGGAATAAGTTGTTGTTTTCTCGATGGTAATGAAAGACTATAGTATGATCATACATCCAAACACGTTTAAGTCTCGTCTTTGATCAATGTTTTAACTGAGTGATTGTTTTTATCATTCAATTGCAGAATCAAGGATCCAGCGAATGGCTTGTGAAGAAAACATGACATTGTGTTGCATGATTTGGGAATAAGGAAAGAGCGCGATCATTAGAAGTTCATAGTGAGAAGCTTGCTGTTGCGTTTGGCCTTATTAGTACAGAGGTTGGAAGTAGTATTAAGATTGTAAAGATTGTGAAGAATCTTAGGATTTGTTTGGACTGTCATGAGGTTATGAAACTGATCTCGAAGATTACAAGACGTAGGATTATAATTAGAGATAGAAATCGGTTTCACCATTTTGTAGATGGTTTGTGCTCCTGTGGAGATTATTGAACTAGAAATTTATAACATACAGTAACTTTCTGGAAATTGATAACTTGGGTATTACTTTTACTAGGTCTTATTTTATATCAGACTATGCAGATACATGTAAAGAGTCAAAGATGAAAGATGCAAGCTATTGAACTAGAAATTTATAACATACAGTAACTTTCTGGAGTAACTCAAATCACTATAATTATACAGTTAAACTTATATACATTAATACATTACTAATACAAATTAAAGAACCTATATAACTTGGGTATTACTTTTACCAGGTCTTATTTTATAATTCATGTTTTTTAAATAGTCCATTTGACCCATGCTTGTTTTGACCCGTGCTTGTTTGGTCCGAATCACAATTTGCCCGTTTTAGCCCGTGCCCGTTTTGACCAGTGCTTGTTTGGTCCGAATCACAATTTGCCTGCTTTAGCCTGTGTCTGCTTAGCCCGATGATAATTTGCCCGTTGGCCCGTGCCCATTTTAGCTCATGCCTGCCCCGCCTAGCCCGCCTGCTTTGCCACCTCTAAAATAATGTTTATTGACCCACATTTCTTTTTCACGCTTTTTGCTCATCCATCCGAGGTATACCTTTAATTTTTTTTAAACTTTTTTGGTTGTTAATTTTTTATTTGATCATCTGTTTATTATGTGTCTAGTCCTTCCGCAAATACTAGTCTGATCCCAAGTATGAGCTTAACAATGAGAGGGGAAGGTCAATTTTATGTCTGATCCTGTAATTGTTATCTCGAGAAACGTAAGTAATGTAATCCCACCTAAATATTTAGAACATATATCTGTATAATATTAATTTTAATATTTTTGCTCACAATCACCATGCCACTCATGATGCAGCGCGAAGTTGTATACTGTCTGGCTATTATCAGGAGTGTTGAACTCAACATCATTGGTCGTAAGTCCTAACATCATTGGTCGTAAGTCCTCAATTACCCTCAATCATTGTACCATGTGTGTGTATAGATAAGACTAGGTGAATCTAAGTATACATATACCATGTTGTTTTATCGTTCCATACAGAGAACTTCATGACTGGTTATCGTATTGTATTTGATCGAGAAGAGCTAGTTCTTGGTCGGAAAAATTTGACCCAGAAGTTCCATGACATTCAATTTTCCTTATAAATATGAAACATAAGGCAACCTGATGGGTGGTTTTTGATAAAGGTTATGACATTGAGAATTCAACATATGCAAGTTCGTAACCTTTGAAACTGAACATAGTCCCACCATGCGGTTGCACTGGCTAGAAGGTCAACACACAAGGACAAGAAACACGGCTTGGACGCCGATGGTTGGACATTTTATAATAAAACTTTTGTTATTGGACTCAAACCGGGCTTTGGCTTTTGGTTGTTTTGTTATAGTATTTTTGTCAGAGAGTTGTATGCGTGAAAAGTAGATAGGAAATTCATATACGATGCTTGTGAATGAGTTAGTCGATTCATGAATAGCAAATTAGTGTAAACGAGTTTTGGATGCCCGAGTTTAAACAAACATTATTTTTGTAAATGGCCTTTTTGATTTGTGAATATGTTACTTTAGTAGCAGCGAGCAACATCATTCTGGTAGTCTCATGTAAATTTGGCCAGCTTAACTGCATTGTTAGACACTTATTTACTATACAATAATTGCATTCAAAGACAAAGAAATTAAAAAGTGTGTGAAAGTAATTACTACTGTGAGACTTGTAAAAGATGCAACCCTTAGTGACTCAATGAAGCTACTTGAAATCTCACTTTTCTAGCACTTGTTGAGTAGCCTTTAGTACGAGTCTCATCGATAAGGCTTACTTTCTTTATCAGTTTTCTTAATAAGTTACAGTAACGTGTACGGTTGAAGGGCCCAAGAGGTGCAATCAGAAAAAGACAGATTCCACAATACCATGTATCAAAACACTAGTTAATCGTTATTGGATTGTAACAAATTTCATGTTTTAGTTACATAAAGTTTATCTCTTATTACCTTTTCAATTCATTCCGATGATCATCAAAGAATATAAGAACACGACTCGATCGCTTATGCCATGTTTCTTCATTACTTTTGCCCGCTTAACTTTCCCAAAGTCAACAAAGTCCTTTCAGCAGAATACGTGCAGCTCCCATCAACATAAGCCGGGCTTTTCTTAAGGTATTTCGTGATGGCGAGGCTTAACCGAGATAATTCGTGTGCCTGCATTGCTTGCTTTAAAACCCATGTTGAATGTCCTTAAAAGCCCCACTCTCAATCATCACGTCGGTTTCAAACCATCGTATATAAACCGAGCCCAAAGCTACCAAAACCATCTCGAACATATTATTCTTGATGGACGTGTGACAATCCGTACTTTCGGTCATTTCGATTACGTTCATGTCTTATTATTTCAACAATTTTAGTAAACTTGGTTTACTTGTTTCAAATTGCAGAACCTTGGAGGTTTAGCGGCGAATTCATGATCATGACATCACGACATTTCATTTTCACTTGCAACGCGTAAATTTTTATATTTAATAATCTTTATCGCGTGAGTTTTTATTTTAAATATTTAATCCATTATTTTCAAAAATGATCCCGAGGTATTTTTAAACTTACATCTAGTTCATAAAAACTATATTTTAGTTTTCCTAGTGTTTCAAATTTATTTGGTATTTTAATCGTTAAAGTTAAATTATTACGTCGTTTTTCTAAAAATTATACGATAATTATTTTATCACCCAAATTTCACAAGGAAAGTATTTTTACAATTTTTATTACCTCATTACATTCTACTTTGACCTATTAAAAACTTACTTGTACCAAAAATCTACCATTTACCTTTAATTATACATTTTCCTACACATATTACTTATACCCTTTATCAAATAATTACACAACACATTATATAAAAAGAAAAAAAAAATATATATTTGGGGAACATGATCCACAAAAAACGCCCAAGGGAGGGTATTCATTTATTAGTGCATGGTTCATTAAATTCTTGTCTTACAACTTGTTCCTACAAATCTACCTCAAATAATTCATCCAATTCATATTTCTCATAGTTACAAGTGTAAAAATAAAATTTTCTCTCTTCTTTTTGGGTTTTCAAAACCGGCCAAGCATCAAGGTGCCAAGGGATCAAGATTTTTTATCAAGTTCAAGTGTTATTTCAACCTAGATTATATCCTTTATATGGTTTTGAAATAAAAACAAAGGATATTTAAGTTAATCCTTGTTACCTACACCTCATCACTATCATTTGTAAGCATGTTTTTATCATCCTCATGTTTCCTTTTCATTTTCATATGCTTCTTTTCATTTTTGGAGCTTATATGCATGTTATGTGATTTATACCATTTATTTCATGATTTTAGAAGTTTTATATACTTATGGTCATCCTATAAATATTCCCATGGTATTCTTTGGTCTTGATGGTGATTAGGAACCCATGACACCCTAAGAAGGTGTATGGTAGGATTAGATTAGTTTTGGAGTTGATTTGAAGGGATTAGAATAGGTTTTGTCCGAGAAAAACTATTTTCGATAACTATATTTTAAGGTTCTGTCCTTGTTTCGAAATTCTGGAAAAACCAACAGTTGGTACGACATTTTGGCCTTGATATTTAGAAAATATACTTTAAAACGAATCCGTGGCCTTTTGAACGGATAAAACGGAGTTATAACGAAGTCGGTGAATTTTTAAAGTTTGACGACTAATTAAACACTTTTCAGAAAATTCAGCTTTGTTGTTTTAGTATTTTCGGGTCAAAAACGAGCCTTAAGCTTCACAAATTATTTCGACTTATCAAAATATATTAGTTTACTTCGATACGGGTTAAGGACATATTTTACGAAAACGGATTTGAAACGACAAATATATGCACGTTTTATAAAGTTGCCGTAACTATTATTTTCCGAAAACTATATTATTTTTACGTTACAAGTATTTCATTATTGTAAGGGCTATGTTTATGCGCTTTTAACTATGATGCAAAACTTTTGGAACAAATTGTCTTCTAGTAAAATCAAGTTCATCGCCATATTTTTCAAAACAAAAGCCGCTTTGTCAAGCGAAGTCATAGTAAATTATTTACGGATGTTCAAACTTGGCGAAACTCATTTTTCGCACCCAATTAGCAAAACCACCATCTTTAGCCTTTGATATCTTTATGATTGAGACCTTTTGGACGAAAACTCTTGAACTGAAACTTCTAGATATCGATACAAACTTTCCAAACCGTCGAGTTCGTTTCAACGATCGACGACACCATTCGACTACTTTTCCCGAGTCATTTTGTTGATTTCATGATTTTTCGACGACATTGTTTTGCTACGAAAAGTGGTAATTTCACCAAAATCATTATGAAACCATTGTAGGATGACATTTTGACGTAAAACATGTAAAGTCATTTTTGAAGGGTCAAGACGTCAAAAGAGTATTTTCGACGACTTGTAATATTTTCAAAACCCGTAAATGGTATAAATAATATATTAAGTGCATGATAACATTACATTGCAACTCATGACATATCATATCATTGATAATAGGTCCCGGTTGACGATTACATTAAACCTCGTACTCACTTTTGCCGTTATTCCGCTTTATCCAAGTGAGTTTTCATAGCCCCGCTTACATGCTTTCGATTATTTTCAAACCACGGGGAGAATACATTGCACTACATTTTTGTACGATACCAAGTATGTTAAATTCAATTACATTGCTTAAGTTACCACATTTGCCAATTTGAAAGTCCCCATTACTTGAACATGAACCGTTAATCTTTGAAGCGAGGATGAGTGGATAGATCTATCGAGGGCGACGCCCATCCGGTTGGTGAATCCCAACTGTGCAAACGGATGCATTTCATTTGATGGTATTACGGAGTTGTCGGCAAACACTCTGCAGGGGCATACATTATTGAACGATCTAGTTTCGGGGTCATGGGCTTAGAGCAATTGTAACATTATTTTACGTGATCGGATTGTCATGCATATTCTATACTTGTGTAGTCGTATAAAACATTTACATAAACCTATGATTTCTCACCAACATTATTGTTGACCGCTTTTAGCAATGTATTTTCGTGTAATCGAGGCATTCATCCCGACATGGGTTGGGACCTACATTTTGAGTCGCGGCGTCGACTTACATTATGTACATTATGGCACTTTATTTCAAAACATCGCTTGATTTGTAACATGGATGTATTTCCGCAAACTTTGTAAACCTTTTGGGACCGATGTTGTACTCGATTGTTTTTATGAAATATCCAACGATGTGTTTTTAAAACGACACTTTAGGTCGCTCAATATAACTGTGATGTGGTGCTATGATACTCAATCCCGTGAATTCCATCATCTGGGTGTGACAGACGTGTCTCATATATTGGTACGAACTCTTCCGACCTTTGAGCAAACTTTGTTTTCCATTCAATGCTTTTTCCATGTTTCGATCGCCTTTTAAAAAGGATACAAAATTAGAATTAAAAAAACAGATAGATTGAACTTTATAACCAAGCTTAGCATATACTTATCAATAGTGTACTACTGCACTATGATTTTTATAACCAAGCTGTACATGGAAATAGGTGAATTAGAAGACATATTATAGAGCCGAGAACTAAAATACACACTCCAAATAGATACATATATGACTGTCAACACGGTGATATATTTAGCATATTGTAGAATGCAAACTGCAACTTGGCAAACAAAGCTTAACATGTTACTTTCTAAACCTGCAAAAAGCATACATATATAATTAGCAACTGATCAATGCCTGATTTTTCTATCATCCCAAAGGGAAAATGATCAATCTAGATAGGTAATGCCCAAAAGCTTGAAATATGGATTTCGATATATCAAAGTGTTCCGTGACCAAAACATCATAGAACGTAGGACAAGTTCAACTGTTCAAGACTTATAGAGCGACTAACTGAAACATCAACCTAACATCTAACTATACGGAATTTCTAACTCCTTAACTAATCAGACACATGGCAAGCACATACATATGCCAAGTGTGAGCTTTAAAATGGTTGAGATAGGATCACGATGATGACAAAAGGGAACAAGAGACCTATATTACTAACATGATCAGTAGCGCCGCTAAACCTTTTTACAAGGCGGAAATTAGATTCTTGTATTCTGTATGCACGCCTTCTACCGGTCGAACGGTTCACAATTACAAACTTAAATAACTTAAGATAAGTTACTTAGTAAGGTGATCGATCAAATGAGAAACTCCACTTTCTTAGCCTGAAAACCTGTCACTGGACGTGTAATTGTTTGGATTAATCCCGGTTGTTAGATCAAATATTAGAGAGATTAGATGGAGGGCCAGGATCTCTTCTCGCGTTTCTCACCAAAATTATCTTTCTATTTGAACGCTATATATATATATATATATATATATATATATATATATATATATATATATATATATATATATATATATATATATATATATATATATATATATATATATATATATATATATATATATATATATATATATATATATATATATATATAGTGAGGATCATGTGCGGATTTTTTTCAATATGGACGTCAGATTAAATCTGGCCGCCTATTCCAGATCTGATCTTGACTTTTGTAAAAAAGTCAAGAACTAACGCTAGTATCATGGTACCAATTGACCATGAAAATGACTTTTCTGATTTTTTTCCTTTCCAACGATTCTTGCTATTGTTGTCTTCTTTTATTATTTTTTATTTTTTCAGATTTTTCAGAGCATTTTTTATTTATTTTGAGACCTACCATGATATTAACGATATTATGAAACTGTGATATAATAAAAAGGTGATATTACAAAACCAACCGTGATATTAAGCTTTTTTGCGTGTAAAAATGAACCGTGATATTAAAAACCATATGATAGTTACAGCGATATTACCAATCTTATTAAAAAAAACATATGATATTTACGGTGATATTAACAATTATATTAAAAAAAAACGTTTCTGTGATATACAAATGTTATTGTGCTATTAAAAATTTTATTAAAAAAAGGTTTATGTGATATTAAATTTAATATTATTGTTAATTTCATTGCGATATTAAAAAAGAACCGTGATTTAACATTTTTTTATTAAAAAAGGAATGGTGATATTAACAATCTTAGTAAAATAAATAAACAAATAAAACTGCGATATCAAAATAAAGTTACTGTGATATTAACGATCTGTATATAAAAAAAAGTTTATGTGATATTAAGATCAGATCTTGACTTTTTTACAAAAGTCAAAATCAGACCTTAATATCACAATACCTTTAACCATGAAAACGATTTTTGAAAGTTTTTTCACGATTTTAATAATTTATTGTCCTTTTTAATATTTTGAATTTTTTCCAAAAAAGGCATCTGTAATCTTGACTTTTGATTCACGGTCGCATCAGATTCGTAGTTGATAATTGAAGATTATCACTTGTAGGTGTTAAACTACATGTGTTAATTTCGATTATCTTACTAGTTGTAAGAATGTTACTAACGATTAAGTCATCAAGATCAATTATATCATAAGCATCTGATGAGTGTACCTTGGTGATGAGGGTGTCATCTTCTTCTGCATCAATTATATCACAAGATATTTGTAAATTGTGTTTGGGGATGTGGGAGGTGTTAAAAAGACTAGTTCTTTTGAGTTGATTTGTTGAGATCTTGTTGGAGTCTTAAGGAGTTCAAATAGAGTGACTTTAGTTGGAGACTTGATAGGTGAAGATGGTGGTGTGTTTGTTGGAGATGAGGGAGGTGCTACTATGGAACCATTTGGTGGTGAAAGGGTAGTTGGTGAAGAACTATTTGACAATGTTTTGGCTAAATAACAAGGCCGGATGCTAATTCGTGCGGTTTTTCTTGATTTGGGTGGTGGTACTACGGAAGGTGGTAGGATAAAATTTTGGATTTCTTGAAGAGGATTGTTTGCACTAGGCAATTCATCTATGTTGAAATATCTTTTGGATGACATGATGATGGTTGTTTGTGAGGTTGAGAGTGATGAAGATGCAAGCATTTTGGGAACCTTATTTATAGAGAAAATAATGCATTGTAATGAATGCTTGACCCAAAATATGGACTAAAATCTAATGATTAGATATGAATTTAAGGCATGTGATCATGAGAACACAAGCATTAAGTACCATACTCATTAGTAAAAAGGATAAAATGATGAAAATATAGAGGTTTTTAGCCAATGTGAGAAAAATAGAAGAGAATTTCAGCTTCTGTCTCACGGATCCCACGGATCCTTCCTTTGAGGGAACCGTCTAGCGTTAATGCTGGGATCCGTGGTACTGGTGACTCAGGCAGCTTAAAATTTTCCTTTTGAAAATATTTGTGCCTAGTGTGTGCCTATATGCAAACTATTTGGAGTTGCGGTTATCTCGACTCCTAAAAAGAAAAATAAAAATAGACTAGAAGTGAAAAAGCATACTATTATGTGAGATAACCCAAGTGCTCCTAATTCATTGTTGCTTTAAATGAATGGACCCGAAAACACATATTAGTTATGTGTTCCCTTTAGCATTCAAAAGACATGAGATGCAATGAAAACGGGTTTTTACTTTGTATTAATAATGCAAAAGAGGTTTGTCCTAGACATGAGAAATAGCTTTTATAAAATGATACGGGAAAAGTATCTTTAGAAAACATTCCAAAAAGTTTCTTGTTTGAAGAAAACGCTACCTTTTAAAAAATAAGTATGAAATTACGTGTTGTAAATAAAAATTACCTTGGGTTTTAAAATTCCCCGTATTGTTTGTGAGTTGTGTGTGAAATAGAGATCCTAGACTCAGAAAATAAGAAGGCTAGTGTTTACATACCTTGTAGAGTTTAAAACCTAATTACGACGATTGTTCCATGAGACAAAGACCAAGACGAAGCAAGTTGAATTGTTCCCGCTTCAACGGTTTGGTGAGGACGTTGGCTATGTTGTCTTCGGATGCTACCTTCTCAATAGAGATGTTCCCCTTTTGAACATTGTCTCTTAAGAAGTGATGACGGATCTCTATATGCTTGGTGTTAGAGTGTAACACCGGATTCTTGCTTAAGTCGATGGCACCTTTGTTGTCACACAGAATGGCTATGTCACTTAGATGAATGTCGTAGTCAACTAACGCTTGTTTCATCCATAGTGCTTGTTGGTATGCTTTGCTAGAAGTTAAAACATGGCGGAGACATATTCGCTACTTATAGTTGTTGATATGGCCAATGTCGTTTGCTTCGAGAACCAAGATGTTAAACAACATCCCATAAAAGTACATACACCACTTGCACTCTTTCGTAGCCAACATAATCACCTACATGGTCGAATCTAGAGCTCATACAATAGTTTCTACCTCTGCATGTCAATGGTGCTTAGGATACGATAGTCCTAATTGAGTCGCACTTTAATGTATCAAAATATTCTTTCCAACATTTTAGAGTATAAATCATTAATTAGCCAAACTTAAGATTTGGAAATGACAATTAGTAAACTTAAAGGCTTAATACAATAATTATCTTATTTGAGGACCGCTTCTAGATGTGATGTTTTAGGATCTTCTTGAAACCTAGCACATAGACAAACTAAACATGATATCCGCCGACTAGCCGTAATTTTCTTGTGGGCTTAATATTGTAGAGAAGACTACCAATCATGCCACAGTATTTTGTGTTATCAACGGATTCACCGATTCTTCATCTTTTGTAAGTTTAGTGTCGATGACATTGGTGTTCTTATGGGTTTGAGTCTTCTAAACCAAATTTCTTTAGCATCTATTTTATGTATTTAGATTGATTAAAGAAGATACCATCTTCCACTTGTTTGATTTGTAGACCAAGAAAGAAACTTAGTTCTCCCATCATACTCATCTCAAACTCGTCATGCATGATTATAGAGAAATCATCACACATGTCTTGACAAGTAGATCCGAATATAATATCATCCACGTATATTTGAACAATAATTATATGTGATTCATTTTTCTTAGTGAAAAGTGTATTATCAATTAACCCCATGGTGTAGTTGTTTTTGATTAAAATGTCTTGAGTCTATCATACCAAGCTTTTGGGGCTTGTTTAAGACCGTAAAGAGCTTTCTTTAATTTATACACATGTTTAGGTTTTTAGAAATCGATAAAGCCCGGAGGTTGAGCTACATAAACTTTTCATTAATAAAACCATTTAGAAAAGCACTTTTAACATCCATTTGAAAAAGCTTAAGATCATTAGCACAAGCATAAGCAAGAAGTATTCTTATAGACTCTAATCTAGCCACGGGCATAGGTCTCATCAAAGTCTATTCCTTCTTGTTGATTATACCCTTGCAACGAGTCTAGCTTTGTTTCTAGACACTACACCGTTTGCATCTAACTTGTTTTTATATACCCATTTGGTTCCTATTATGGTTTGACTACTAGGTTGAGGGACAAGTGTCCAAACATCGTTAGAAACAAATTGATTTAACTCTTCTTGCATATCCATTACCCAACTTTCATCTTTTATGGCTTCTTGTGTATTCTTAGGTTCTATGGTCGAGACAAAATAAAATAAACTACTTTGGTTTTGGACTTGAGATCTTAAGGTTCTTTCATTTAACTTTCCTATGACCTTATCTACGGGATGATCTTTAGACTCTTTAATATTGATGATTTCATTGTTTAATGATTCATCTTCTTTGTTTGTATTTTTCTTTATTTCTATGGCTTTACTTTCGACTATCTCGTCATCGACAAGAGGTAGGGTAGGTTTGGGTGGACTCTCATCAAAAGATACCTTCGGTTGATTTAGGATCAAATTTAGTAAGGTAATCTTTAGTGTTAAGTAGAAAACATTTGCTACCAAAGACTCTAAAATGTTCTAACGTAGGATTTTTGCCTCGAAGTAACTCGTATGGAGTTTCACCTAAAAATGGTCTAGTTAAGACTCGGTTAAGTATGTACGTTGATGTATTAACGGCATTGCACCAAAAATTTTGAGGTATGGATTGCTCATTTAACATGGTGCGACTCATCTCTTTTAGGGTTCTATTCTTCCTTTCAACTACCCCATTCGATTGTGAAATGCGAGGAGCCGATAAATTGTGAGTAATACCATTAGCATCACAAAAGGCTCCAAATTGCACTTCATTATCGAATTCCCTACCATGATCCGTTCTAATAGACACTATATGACTTCCTAATTATCTAATATTATAAAGTAATCGAACGTTTCAGTTTTATTCTTTAAAAATTTAATCCATGTGTACCTAGAGTAATCATCCACTATAACCAAAGTGTAGTAGTTGCCTCCATAACTTTGTATAGTGGAAGGACCAAATAAATCCATGTGAAGTAATTCTAGACACTTAGTTGTAGATACCATATTTTTAGCTTTGTGACTAGCATGGACTTGTTTACCTACGTTACAAGCATCACAAAAGTGATGTTCATATTTTAATTTTGGTAGATCTCTTACTAGATCTTTGGATGATAGCGATTGAAGAAGTCGATATTGGCATGACCCAATCTTCGATGCCATAAGGTCAAGTATCATCCATAGAAGTAAGACAAAGTTTGTCTTTAGGTTCATTACCTATTTTAATGACATAGACCCATGTTTCCTAATTCCTCTTCCTATAGTGATATCGCTTTTCAATATCTTACTACCGCTTCATTAAAAGTACGTTACACTTCTTATCACATATTTGTCCTATACTTAAGAGGTTAAAGTTTAGGTTTTCTACGTGACACACATCGTTAATGGTTAGAGATTTGTTAGAAATCGTACTTTACCGATGATTTTGCTTTTGCTATTTCCAATACCACATTTCCTCCATCAAGGATTCATATGTGGAAATTAAATCTTTATTACCGGTCATGTGCCTCGTGCACCCGCTATCCTTGATCCATTCATCCGGATCTAGGTCGAACTTTAAGCACACCTAAGAAAACAATTAACTCAAAAGTTTGGTCCCCATTTGTTCATGGATCCATTAGTGTTATACATTTCATTCATGTTAGACATATATGGAAAAGGTGAGTATGCATTCCATGGTGCAAAGTTTTGAAATGGAAAACCATTTTGCATATTAGGATTCCATCCCATTTGATGGTTACTTCTCGGATAAACATTATTAGGTCTCCTTATAAATGTGTTTGGTTTTGAAAACGATGGACCTTTGTTTTTATAAAACTTTGATTTTGTCTTGGAGGTGGTCTAATAGTAACATGGGTTGGTTTCTTCTTATTAACAATAACAAAATCGGATCTAGATGAGGAGGCTACATTATTACTACTATTTGCTTCAGCAGACCCACGGAACCTCGGTTTTACACTAGTCGGTTCCTTTTGGTAGGATCCGTGGGATCCGTGACTACTGATGACTTGTTTTTCTATTTCTTTGACGAATTGTGTTTCTTTGTTTTCACTAGTTGACGATCAAGTTGTCGAAAACCTAAACCTTTTGGTTGTTTCTGTTTAACACTATCTAATATCATATCAAGAGTATTAGTATTCATTCTAGCAATCTTGGAATCTAGATTATCAACTAGTGTTTGAAGTTGAACGCAAAGCTCACATTCCTCACTTGCTATCTTCCCTTTTCTAAGCGCTTTAATTTAGCTTTTAACTCAAAGACTTCCTATTCTAAACGCTCATTTGGTTTTCAAAACTTGTTTTGTTAATTACTTTTAAACTAATTTTGCACAGTTTATTATATTCATGATGCAATGAATCATCATCTAATGATGAGCTACTATAATATTCGTGACATACCTCGTTTGAGTCATTTGCCATGAGACAAATTTCTTCGCCCTCCTCCTCGCTAATTCCCCACGAACCACTCACTTAACGCTTTTTGTTCGTCACGCTTGGGACACTCACTAATAAAGTGATTAGGGTCCCCACACTTAAAACAAGCTGCTCATCCCTTGCTTTCTTGTTGTCTTTGCCTTCCGAACCCCTTCTTGTCGTCATATGGTTGTTTGACATATCTTCCTTTCTTCTAAAGAACTTGAAATCCCCACCGCCATGGCATACTCTTCATCATCACTATCCAAGGAAGAGTTTTCTTCATCACTGAGACCTTCTTGGCTTTTAAGGCAAGAGATTTGTGCTTCTCCTTCTTCTCTTTTGAGGCTTCAGAATCTTTAGCGAGGACAAGCTCATAGACCTTTAAATTGCCTATGAGTTCATCGAGGGTGAGGATTGACAAGTCTTTTGTTTTTTCGATTGCCGTCACCTTAGATCTCCACTTGGATGGAAGTTCCCTTAGATATCTCCTAACATGATTACGACTAGAGAAAGACTCATCAAGTGCTTGTAATGATGTAATTATAGTATTAAAGTTAGCAAAAGAATGATGTATAGTATCCTCATCCGATATTGAAAATTGTTCATATTGTTGAACAAACAAATCTATTTTATTGTTTTTAACTTGTTGATTTCCTTGATGAGTTACAATTAAAGAATTCCAAATTTCTTTAGAGGTTTTAAGCATGGAAATTCTTTCAATTCCTTTTGGGTAAAGCATTGTATAAAACCATTTTAGCTTCGCTATTTTTGAAAGCTTTTTCACGATCATCGGTGAGTTGATCATGAGGTGTGTTTACTAAATTTCCGGTTTCATCTTTTGTATCGGCTTCAAAATCGCCTTCAACAATGATGTACCAAAGATCAATATCTTTTGACTTCACATACGTTTCGAATCTATTTTTCCAATAAATAAAACCATTAGTTTCAATTAGTTGAGGTCGTTGCATAGATTGCTCTTCTTTATAATTTTCAGAACCCATAGTGATCGAAAAGTTTTTAAAATACTATTTACTTTAAAACTTTTGTAAACTTAGCTCTTAATGCCAATTGTGGAAAACTAGAAGGGGGTTGAATAGTTTTGCCGATTTTAAATTTGTTTCAAAAACTTTAGATTCGATATAATGTGAAATCGTGTGGATAGAGAGAAAGTATAGATCTATAAGTAATGCAAGTAAGAAAACAAGTAAAGTAAATGATAGAAATGACACAACCGATGATAGTGGTTCGCTACAAGGACACCTTCCTGCCCTACTCCACCCCCGAGTCACCTACTCGAGAGTTCAAGCACTATGTCAATAAACTCTTTCAACTCGTGGAGAAGCCTTCACAACGCCGCTTACACTTTTCCCAGACAAAGCTAAATACCGAGTCATTAACACGGAGGACCAAACCAACACTACTATAACACAACAAATATGTGAAATATGAAATACAAGATCTTCGCATGTAAATCTTGTGGAGGAACAAATCAATCAAGGACCCCTTGCTTGGATGACTTAGAATGCTTGTGATCTCACCTTGAGAAGGACCTATATGAGAATCACAACAAAGGAAAGAAGAACTACTATCTAGATCAAGTGATCTTAGGTTGAAGAATGTAAGAATATATGAGAGAGTTTGTAGAAGAGGGTGAGTTACAATGAAGAAATGACTCTCATTTATAGGCAATTTCTTGTTATTGCTACACGGATCCACAGATTCCTTGCTTGAGGGATCCGTCTAGTGTAAACGGAGGATCGTGAGACGCCCTGTTTGCCCATGGGTTATGGGTTGTGGGTCATGGGTCCTAGACTTTGGACCATGGGTATCTAAGTAGATACAATGCATCTAAAAGATGCAATGCATCTAGTTAATAGGTTGTGGGTTAACTCCATGAGTATGGGTCATGGGTTGTGATTTTTACACATCCTAATAAATTATTACAATAAATAAATTATTACAACAATTTATATTAAAGGACTATATATGTAGATGCTTTACAAAAATAACATGTATCCTTATAATTTTACTTATGATAACATTATATTTGTTATCAACAAAACACAAAGAGATCGCTAAATATTAATAAACGTTTTTACGGTTTATTTGTATTAACAGTGACCGATATAGTATATCAGCTTCTCAACAATTTTTTGTAAATTCTATGAATTTCTAATAAAGTATTCCCTCCGTTCTATAATTATTGTCTACTTTTGACTTTTGAAGTCTTTGTCTTTTAATTTTGACCTTCAATATTTTTACTTGTGTTAACTTGATGAAAATATAATAATGGATTGGCTATTAAATGTATTTTCATTGACATATTTTTCATCAAGTATTATATACGAAAAAAAAATTAAAGTCAAAGTTGAAAAATAAAGATTTCAAAAGTCAACAGTGAACAATAATTATGGGACGGAGGGAGTAATATTTACCAAAATTTAATAAAATAAATAATAATAATAATATGGTCGACTTCGCACCGGATCGGCGGTGGTTGAAGCAACGAACGTAGCGATGTCAAGCACGAGGCTAAATATGCGAGCATTGGATACGAGTTTCTCCCCTCTCTTCTCTTCCTTTGGAGAGCTCGAGAAGGATGTGGTAACCTTACTAAAGCGCATCCAAGTTTCTCGTTGACTCGGAGATTGGCGACGTCTTCTTGAACATATTTTAGTAGGATTAACTTTCTTTATAGCTAGAGGAGTGGGGCCCAATTAGTTTCGGCTCCCACAAATTTTTGTAAATCCTATGATTTTCTAATGAAATGTTGTTTTTTTAAAATAATAATAATAATAATAATAATAATAATAATAATAATAATAATAATAATAATAATAATAATTTATAAACATTGACGATTTCAAGTATAAATTTCTAAATTATAACGTAATTTAAAATTTTCCATCAATTTATATATGTAACTTGAATTTCATTTGATGTAATTGAGTGATGAGTTACAAATATAACGAAAACAAAACAGCCTACGTAATATAATATGAATTACAATTCCTTCTAATCTGCAAACTAAACAATCTGCGTAATGTAATCAGATTACGATTACATCTTACACTTGATTACAACGACCCAAATGCCCCCTTAAGTATTGTTAGATAAAGATGCGAGATGGTTGTAATGGAAATGAAGAATGATTGTGAATTTGTGATTATCAATTTTGTTTTTTGTTTTTAATATTTTAAATAACACCTAACACTAAAATATCACATATGATTCACCTTAGCACCAAAGTGTTCATATAAAAGTATCTACCATATGAGAGAAAACCTATAAAAAAATTTATTTTTTGTTTCAACCATAGTGAGCTTATGATTTATATTATAAAGAAGTCCAAAATCCTAAATCTCTTAATAATTTAGTGCATGCTTGTTATGGTTGAACATTTGATATAGTTGTAAAAGATTTATATATAGTGGTAATAGGTTTATAATATCAAAAGGTGTATTAGTTGATGATTTGACATGTTATAAAACTATTTTAAATCTCAATCATTGTGGATACTCTATGAATGAAAATATATATACTACATTATAAAGCATTTGAGACATTCTTAAAATAGAAGGTTTAAAAAATTAAGATTCAACACTTGCTTATAATGGCAATTTTTAATAAGTACATCTATAATAGCATTGATTGCGTATTTTAAAGCACTTTTACAAACATGTTTAAAAATAAAATACAAAGTAATTTAATATAAGAAAAAACGTCAGTAATAATAATTACCTATTAAATGTTATTTTTAAAACACCTCTAATATGAAAAATACTTTTATTATACATATAGTACAAACTAATAAAACACACAAAGCTTCATACAATTTATATGTAAACAAGTTGATGGTACATGTGATTTTAAAACCGCACTGCACCAACGAGTTCAATCGGAACCGAAGTTCCACCGTTCGGCTAATTTATAAAAGTCGTCCAAAATGATATTATTAAATCAATAGAGCTTCAAATGCATACTAAATTACAATATTAAAAAAAAATTAAGATTCAACACTTGCTTATAATGGAAAATTTTAATAAGTACATATATAATAGCATTGGTTGCAACATTTTAAAGCACTTTTTATAGACATGTTTAAAAAAAATACAAAGTAATTTAATATAAGAAAAAAAACATCTATAACAATAATTACCTAATAAATGTTATTTTAAAGTACCCTAATATGAAAAATACTTGTTAGTTGTTATTATACATGGGTAAATATATAGTACAAACTAATAAAACACACAAAACTTAACACAATTTATATGTAAACAAGTTGATGGTACGTGTGGTTTAAAACCGGATCGGACCAACGAGTTCAATCGGAATCGGAGTCACCACGGTGTGCTAGCCCATAAATGTCGTCCAAAATGATATTATTAAATAAATAGAGTTTCAAATGCATACTAAATAATAATGTTCAAAAATATTATTAAATCATGAGAAGTATTTAACTAACATATACACCTTTTATAAACTTTTGATAAAACTTACCTAAAAACTAAAACTTTGTTTTATAAAAATCGAACGATTTTTTCATAGCAAAAAAATGCAAAGGTGCAAAGTGCTAATTATATATTTAATATTTATTATGTATATTTGTATAATAGTTATTATACTTTTTAAAGTAACCCACATAACTTCTTGAATATTCATTTTTTCTTTATCTTTATAAGTAATATTTTACTTGTATCATCCATCTACGTGGGATAACAAACATTGTTTTTCAAGAACTAATATTTCTTGTATAATGTAAGTGATTTTTTAAATTCGCTATGATGTTATTATTTAATAATAAATTGCGACTATCAGCCATTGTAAACTACTTTAATCTCATACATCTACAATATACCAGCTACCAAATCAAGATTGTCACAATATCACGTGGATAATCTACAATTTTATATAAAAATATTGTTATTGCATAAAATTATTAATGAAAGCTGTCGTCATCAGTATATCTATTATATCGTAAAATATAAAACTAAAAAATTTATTGAATATTTTAATTGCATGAGTCTGCCATTGCAACACGTGAATATCCTGTTAATAAATATTAATTACCTAAGAATAATAAATAACTAATTTAATAGATAACAAAATATGAACATTGATAATTTGATAGCTATTTTATTTAATAAAACAATAAATATTCAAAACAAAACAAATACAAAAGTACATTTCCACTTATTTTTTAAAAAAATGTACATTCAATTTATTAACACTAAAATGTTTTTTCGATTTACATAAAGATGAAGTCAAACGAGCAACAAGATGCGTGCAAAATTTTTTAATAGAGTAACAAACTCGTAACAAACACTCTTAAAACAATTGTTTAAAGGATTTTTTAACGTGTCTTGGAAGACGTATTAATAACAAAAAAGGACCGTGAAATCACGAAAAGGACGTCCGAACCCACATATTTTATTTGAAAAGTGTATTTTTATGGGTCCGAACATACTTTTTCGTGGGTCCCACATAAAACAATTGTTTAAAATACCCAAATCCACGACTGCAGGAGCCAAACAGGAATGGCTTCTGCATACGCATTCCTCTCCACCACATCCACACACACATCTCCATCACTCCATCTCCGTACTCCATCTCCCAAACGCCCCTTAATCTCCCATCGCAACAATTTCCACGTCATCACTTCTCATCACTCATCACCAACCACAACCGTTAAGAAGCTTCTAGATTCATTTTTTGTTGTATTAACTTCAGTAGCTATATCTGTATCTGTATTTATTGTAAATGATCTCGATTTAACTGCCAACGCTTTCGTCGTTACGCCTTCGAAGAAGCTGCAGACGGATGAGCTCGCCACTGTTCGCCTTTTTCAGGAGAATACTCCTTCTGTTGTTTATATCACTAATTTAGCTGCTAGGTAGTTCATTTTTGAATAATTGACTAATTGTGATGATTGCTGATTGATATCAATAATTTAGCATTTTATAAGTACTCAGTTAAATACGTACTAGATGATTCGATATGATTTTGCGTAGATCACTGAAATAATGTAATGACATGATTACTGAATTAGATTGTTAGAGTTAGTTAACTTAGTGTTTTATAAGTACTCTGTTACATCATTTTCTATGGAATGATATTTATATTTAGTGCTTAACTGTGACGATGATTGATCTATTTTGTGACAGTTAGTGAATACTTATGTAGAAATGATTGACATAGTTAGAGTTAGTTATGGAATATGATAGTTAGCATGTAGTTATACTTTTTGTGGATGTTTGTTTCGGCTTATATAGCAGGCTTATGGCTTATCTGGTTTTGGCTTATGTTTCATAAGCTCACTTTTTGTCGCTTATTTTGAAGCTTTTCGGTTTATATAAGCTTATTATGACATGCTAAGCTTATATAAGCTGAAAAGTTTCTAAATAAGCCACAAAAATTGAGCTTATGAAACATAAGCCCAAAACCAGATAAGCCGTAAGCCTGCTATATAACTAATATAAGCCGAAACGAATACCCCCTTAGTATTAATTATATATATTATCCCAAAATGAAAAGGATGTATGCCTTTAGGAGTATTTTAATTACTGTTAGATCCTTTTGTACGCGGTATGAATAATAGTGTTAGCTTATATGCAAAATTGTGATGATCGGTCTAATTTTGTATAGAGCATTTGCTTTTTGTAGAAATGATTGCTGATTGATATTGTGAGAGTTTGTTAGGATAGTTAGTTCTACTTCTGATGATTGGTAAAATGGTGTAGATTGCTTGCAATTTGTGATAGAAATGATTGCTAATGGATGTTTGTAGAGTTGGTTAGGTTAGGTAGTTAAGTTTGTTACTAGGTAATTTAATTACTGTTAGATCCTTTTGTAGGGAATGATAGTGTTCATTTAAATGCTTAGTAGTGATGATCGATCTAATTATAGATCATTGAATAGATATGAAGAAATGATGGCTAATAGATATTGTTGGAGCTAGATAAGTTTGTAGTCATAACATACATTTGTTAAGGTTCTTATGCTTAGTATAAATATGTATATGGTTATCTCTGTAAGTCATAACATATAGATGTAGCAGTAGGCATTTATTTATCAATTGTCGCGTTAGTTGTTACTCCATCGTGTTAGTCACGCAAGTAAAGTTTGTTTGTAATTAGTTGACCTCGTTCTGTTTAATACTAAAATATCACGAAATGATGTGCTCAGTTTAAATGCATATAATTGTGATGTTTGAACTCATGCATATAAAATTTGGAGTGTGTGATAGCTTTTTATTGGATCACTGGATTGAAATTATTATTACTGGATATTGTTAGAGTTTGTTATGACTGTAGGTTTTCCTACCATGTAGTTAGGTTCTTATGCTTAGTGTAAATATGTGTATGATTATCTTTCTAAGTCATAACATATACATATAGCAGTAGATATGATGCTAAGTTGCTAATGGATAGATACTAGATTTTTGTTGATTTATGAGTTGTTTGAGTGAACTTTTGTTGTTCAGGCAGGATGCGTTTACTCTGGATGTATTGGAGGTGCCCCAGGGGTCTGGATCAGGATTTGTTTGGGATAAAAAGGGTCACATTGTCACGAATTATCATGTGATTCGAGGTGCGTCTGATCTCAGGTTGGTTAAGTTTCCCCTTTTTCACTCTTTCCTGTCCTGGAATATGCCTGTGAACTCCGTCATTTAAGATTCTGACTATGAACAATGAGTTGAATGATTGTTTTCAAGTTGTAATTTAACTTTCCAGTTAATTACTGTATAAAAAACGAATATGTTTGGAGACATGAAAATCAGCAATAGAGCAGTAAATAAGTAATAGATGCCTCCCATAATGTATAGCTTGTTGTCATTAATTTAGAGGCCTTATGAGCTTATTAGCTCATATAAATAAAATAGGCTTAATCAACTGTTTGTTTAACCTTATTTGGTTGAGCTTATGAGCTTATCTGAGGGGGTTTTAATAAGGCCAAATTTTGTTGCTTATTTGAGGAGGGGCGGGCTTATGTAATGGGTGTTACCGGAAGAAACTTCTAAACCCTCATATAATAACTTCAATTATATATGTTGACGTGCTTTTTGGTCATTTTACTTCTTTTAACTATAATAAGCTAACCCAAACACTAAGCATGGGCTTATGAGTTTGTTATTTATAAGCCATAAGCTGCTTTAAAATATAAGCCTAAGCCCAAAACACAAGCTCCGAGAAACACTCCCTAAAAATAATTCAAGGTATAAAGACGAGTATAATTACAATCGGAGACAAAACTGCAGCTTGTAGCAATACTAGGTTAATGCCTTTGATATCTTGTTAACCTCACACAAGACATAATATGGTTTGTCCAATGTGGTTGCATTATCTGTCTTAATCATTGGCATTGAGAGTTACTTTATGTACATTCAGGGTAACTCTTGCTGATCAGAGCACATATGATGCAAAAGTTGTTGGATTCGACCAAGATAAGGACGCTATGCGGTACTGCGTATCGATGCACCAACAGATTTATTGAGACCAATACCAGTTGGTGTGTCTGCTGATCTGCTTGTTGGACAAAAAGTATTTGCTATAGGAAACCCTGTGAGTGTGCATATACTGTTTCTGTGCATGAGAATATATATTTTACTTATATTGCACATTTGTGCTGTATGTGTTCTGCTAATAGCTGCTCAATCTATATTCTGAGCATTAACAATCCTCATTAGGTGTTAATCTTTATTTGTTATATGTCATTTGTAATGTTAGCATCAATATGCCCTTTCAGTAGGTAGATGCTCTTTTTTCTTTTTCTGGTGATAGGGTGTAGCACAACTAAATGATGGACCATAAAGTAAATTGTGTATATGTGGAACTGAGTTTTATTTAGGTTTGCATAGACCTTAAGTTTTGTTTACTGCTGGATATCTCTGACCTTGAGATATATGATCTAAGGAAAAGAAAGAAATTAGCAGCAACTCTCTCAAGCTCTTTTTTTTGGGTAAAGGGTTTATGCCAAGCTCTTTTCTGTGTTGAGGTTGCATGTGATTTGTAGTTGCTCATCTTTGAAGCGGTTTTACTGATAATCAGTTTTAGCTACCCTTTCCTGTACTTGCACTTGTTACTTTTGCAGATGACTTAGTCTGACAGTTCATGTATCTTTTGCAGTTTGGGCTTGATCACACACTAACAACTGGTGTCATCAGGTATGAATTACCGCAACAAGCACACAGGGACATTTGTGACAGTATCTCTTAGTTTTATACCTGTTAAATCAGGATTTGCTTTTGAGGCACGTGGGAACCTATTAGGAATACCCTTACTAGGAATTACCTAGATCTTGATTAAGAGGAAGGTATAACATAGTGCACTGCATTTTATTCTTTAACCACATTGACAAATAAATTAAGTGATGACTTTTATTAAAGTAACTCCTAGCCTCCTAGTATTAGTATTACACTTGTCAAACATAAGGTATGTTTTTCTGTGTTTAGGAACATATTAGGAACAGTTAGTACCAGGGATTGCGTGCATCTTCACTAAAAGAAGGGGTCTAAATCCATTACTCCGTATTATTTATCATCATGGCACACTGCATTGTATATTTTAATCATATGGAGACACATAAATTAAATACAATTAAATTGCAACAGTTTGAGGGGAAATCTGTTCCTATGGTAAGTAAGGCAGTACCGAGCCACTAGATGACCATAGTGACAACTGACAAGTGCCTGTTGTGGCATATGTACTGTGAGAAGTTGTTAAATGTTCCAATAACCCTAATTACAAAAAAAAGAAATACAGTATACCATGAAACACAATCCTATGTTCTTATTTTATTTGAAACGTTGATATTGCAAACAATTGAAACAATCCAACATCAAAAAGACTTATTAAGTACATAGTTAAGGAAGTATTATTGTTCAAGTCACCATGCATTGTCAATTTATCAACTAACCAACAAAATCCGCTACAGTAAGAAAGCTAAAAATCCTAAAATAATTGCAATCAATGACCGTATGTTCTGAACCATCTATTCTGTAGCAATTAGAATTTAGACTGACAATAAACAAGCACAACCATTATGGTGAGCAATTGAGACTGAACAAAAATACCAATTGCAGAAAGAAATGATCAAGTGTAACCTTTTACAAGGGCAGAGCAATTAGGATGGCAACAGAAAGTTGCACTTTTTTTAGTCTTCTATTCTTTTCTTTCACATTGTATCAGATATAAGAGATATGTGTTGAATACAAGTCATGCCAGACTACAGTGGTTATGAACTTGGGATAGCCTTGTTTTCTCCAGGTCAATCTAGAGAGTTGTTTTTACCCTTTGTTGGAACTCTGGAGCATATGTTCTTCTGGGATTCCTTTCTGAGAGTGTATGATGTTCACTATGTGATTGAAGGACAGGCCCTCCAAGAAAACACGGATGCAGTTGTGTGGGCTCTGCAAATCTAAATGTGCTAAACTAGCTGCAAACTCAATATCTCTGAGTGCGTTATACAAAATAGATACAAGAACTTGATGAAGAAGATTCATTTAAGTATTCAAAGTTTCAAACACAAAACCAGAACACTATGTCAGCCTAAAGAAGATAATATATAGAATTGGTATAGGGAAGATCTTAGACCACAAAAACAAACATATATCCCTTTGCACCAAATATTCTAGTGGAAGTAGTTATAATTTTTATTCAATAGATAAGGATATAAGAATACCTACTGGCTGTTAAATTAGTATGATATATATAATATATTTATTTTTGTAGTGGGCTACGAAGAGAAATTAGCTCTGCTGCAACCGCCGTCCAATCCAAGATGTTATCCAAACAGATGCCGCTATCAACCCTGGAAATAGTGGAGGCCCACTTCTTGATAGCTCAGGAAACCTCATTGGGATAAATACAGCTATATACTCTCCATCTGGTGCATCTTCTGGCGTTGGATTTTCCATTCCAGTTGATACAGTGAGTTACATTACTCTACCTTCATTTATATTAATCTAGGTTTGTAAAGCCTCCAAAATAATTTATCGTTTCATCGGATGTACTGATTGAATCATTTGTTTCAGGTTGGTGGAATTGTTGACCAGTTGGTACAATTTGGGAAAGTTACTAGACCTATTTTAGGAATTAAGTTTGCACCTGATCAGTCTGTGGAGCAACTGGGAGTCAGTGGAGTGCTTGTCTTAGATGCTCCTCCAAATGGCCCGGCTGGAAAAGCGGTAATTCTGTTTTCATGCTCTTTTACCGTGTGTTGTGGTAATTAAGATGTGGGTAAAAGCTAAAAATACTCTTATGTACCATATAACTCATTATGCTTTCTCAATTTTTACTCATATATACCATCTTTAAGGGTACTTTAGTCATTTCTTTAATATTCATCTTCACATCTCAACTCCCGCCAAACATGAGACTTGTAATCGAAGAACTCGTACCCGCCCTCTCCAACCTGCATAAAGAGAAAAATAACACGTTTGAGACTTTTTAAGAACTGACATTAAAACAAAATTATGATTCCATTTCTACTTGCGTGGTTAACGCTATTTCTTTC
This sequence comes from Chrysanthemum lavandulifolium, assembly GCA_022545495.1. Classification (NCBI taxonomy): domain Eukaryota; kingdom Viridiplantae; phylum Streptophyta; class Magnoliopsida; order Asterales; family Asteraceae; genus Chrysanthemum; species Chrysanthemum lavandulifolium. The sequence goes on along the minus strand of CM040244.1, from coordinate 138,081,292 downwards.
CAAAGAGGGACACATTGCAAGGTTAACACCAAGATTATAAGTAACATTTATTAAATATAGTATGAGCACTGAAAGTGTATGAAACCCCACGATCATTCATGGCCCACCCTTTGACATCTTTTTTGTGGATCTTACCATAAAAGGTCACAAAATCTTATCACTAACGAGAGCTGCAACAGGCAAGCAATTGAAGCAATCCATATGACAACGCTGGTGCTTTTATAAGTATTTATTTATTACTGTTGCGTATGATGACTGTGATGACTGCCGGAAGTGGTGGTGGTTTTGGCTGCCGGAGGTGGTGGTGATGGCTGGTGAAGAAGACAAGGGGCATTATTGTCTTTTAATGTGAGAAAGAAGAGTTAATTAAGCATAAGTAGTTGAAACGGTGATGTATAATGAGTGGTTTAAAAATTGAGAAAGTATAATGAGTTATATGGATTAATACAAGTATTTTTAGCTTTTACACTTCAGATGTATGTATTTGCATCCATGTGTGTAATCTTCTGTCATGATTACTTATGTGTGTTTTGAACCTTAAAAATAAGCTGATGATCTATTTCTGTTCAATCTCCACCTACAGGGTCTGCTATCAACGAAACGTGATACCTATGGAAGGCTAATACTTGGTGACATTATCACATCTGTAAATGGAAAGAAGGTCGCTAATGGAAGTGATCTGTACAGAATTCTTGACCAATGTAAAGTTGGTGAAACGGTAACTTCAAATTCACTTTTTGTTTTCTGTAATTTAATCTTCAGCTTCTTTAACACTAGGCATTAGCCTGTAGTTCGTTACTTTTATGTCACTCAAACCAATGGTGGCTAAGCTTTTACCGTCCCCTTGTTTTAATACTATAATTTGACTGTTATACTCTACATATCTTAATGGTGAAAAGAAGCAGTACTGTCTTGAAGGTCTTGAGATTTAACTTTAGTTGAACACTATCCGCCAACTTGTAACACTAGCTGTTTCTTGATGGGCAGGTCACTGTGGAGGTGTTACGTGGTGACCAAGTAGAGAAAATCCCTGTGGTGCTCGAGCCAAAGGCTGATGAAACATAATTGCTCAAATTGTGCAGTCAGGTTGTAAACTTCTATTCATTCCGAATTATATCTCGCTGTATTATTTGACGTATTGTATCCTAAAAGTGGGTCATGTACATAGTCTACACTCTTGTTTCTACTTGTAACTATATAGTAGTAATCCATTGCAAATGCCATTATGGTTCCTTACTTTTACCCGTGTTACCAAAATGTACTACTTGTAACATTGCCCTGGTCCATTAATATGTATCTACCAAGTATTTATACCTAACAGCAATGTTTGCAACTTCTCTAGGGTTAATTTTTGTTAGTCTCTACAAGGTTTGTTTTTTATTATGACCAAGCAATTCGGATTTGGCACATTGTTGCTACTTTACATTACCTCTTATGCTCTCATTTTAAAGCAAACATTAGAGTCGTGGATTAATTTTTGTTCATTAGTAAGACCCCTTTTAGATAATTCTTCTGGTGTTCAGATCACAGAAGAGTCAGCAGAGTGATTTCACAATCCATTATGTGGATAATTCTGATTTTCTAAGATTTCTGTTAGCAAAACCACCTCCATATGGATTCATATGCGAGACTTATCTATTGGTACTATCTCCTAATTCTAGAATATATAATTCAGTCGAAAATCAGCTTGTCTGCTGTTTCTTTGAACATGGTTGATTAGGGCATACTATTTAATATCTTAATGAGATATGATGGGCCTAACATTTCCTATTAACCAGTTTCTTAAGCATTGTGCTTTTACTAATTGATGTTTTTATGTTACGCACCGTCAATTTGATCCCTCAAGTTTGAGTAGTTAAAATGTATGAGTACGAAGTTTTCAATCACAATGCTTTGAGAATATGCTTTATGCTCTGAGGCTGAATGTTCTTTATCCCATCTTCGTATACCAGTTTAAATAACTGGTGGAAATTTCATACTTAGTTGAGAATTGAAGGCATATCTATTGTTTAAGATCATAAAAGCTGTTTTATGATTCACTTTTCTTGCTGGAGGATAGAGAACCTAAATTGTAAACTGGATGCATTAGCATTATTCAAATAGTAAAATTGTCTAGTATTATGTACTTGTAGGCCCAGGAGTATGAACTCTGAAGTGGTTACTCTAAAGGCGCATTCTATGGTTATTGTGTAGGATCATGAATCTGTACCTCTCATGAGCCTGTATTACAGATGTAGCTGAACTATATTTTAAATAGCATATATAAATCTGTGATTCAACTTACATGGTTATCATTTTTAGCTTAGCTCTAAGTTTTGTCCATTATTTACAAAGTATACCCACATTGCCCATGTTACACCTAAATGAATGTGGCGATACTATGATATACTCAGTCAACATTTAGGGAGATCTCCCTGTCTTAGAAGAGTTCAAGTATGCTGGTGATATCTCTTACATCGATAAGGAAGAAAACATAAAAAGTTCACAGTAACGACTGGAATGATCATATAAAAAGTCGTTCAATTTCCTTTTATTTAAGGGAAATACATGCAGAGATATTAAATGAAGCTTGAGTGGAAGGAACGGGTCAGGGATAACATCAGGATCATATATAACAGTAACTCAATCATGCAGAGGTAGGTGGAGAAAGGTTGAAGTCAAGTCCCCAGAGCTCAAAGGTCCCGTTAACAAAATCATAGTGTCCACCCTTGAGTGCTAGTGTTTTCTTCACCAGTCCATTTCTCACAAATGGGTATGTCAACAGGTTTGCAATAGATACATTCACAGCCTCCTGCATATTCATTACATTGCTATTAGTTTTCTTAAACACATATGAAAGAGGTAATTGCTGCACTCGTTGAATATAACTATAGTAAACAATATTTACCTTTTCACAGGTTACACATTGATCATCAATAGATGTACTGCTAGATTCTGCTTTCACCTTTGACTTTGCAGGTGCACAGACTTTCACCCAGTCCTCAATGAAATCACTGCCATATTATGTCATCGCGTGGTAAATTATATTACTAATGTACTCAGAGATGAACATAAAACAAGTGAGAATAATGGTACGTGGCCCATTATTTTTTGCATATAATTTTGGGTACTTACGTGACGTGGGGTCCCTCATCCGGGAATGTCATGAGACCCTTGATCCCACCGCAACGGCTATGCCCAATCACAATAATCTGCTCTACCTGTATAAGTTAATTCAATAAATTTCAGTATCGGTGGCAAAATGGGCAGTTCTGTTGGGTTGACCCATCTACACTTCTTTTCCCCATTTTTAGAACCTTGTAATTGATTTTTGTACTGAATGCGAGGTTGTAAGCATTTGAAATATTCAGGTGTTACTTATTGAATTTGCTATCTAAGTTTTAAATTAAGCTGGTTTTACCCATTAGGTTATTAGTCATTAGAGATACATTATAATCACTTTAGGTAAATGTAGTGGGTCCAAATTGCCACATATACTTGATGCGTTGGAAAGCACCCTTAGAACTATTATTGTTACTTGGTTAATGTTAAAAAGGAGTCGGTGACTTTTGTGGAGTATAAAGTTCTTATGTGGACTTTGAAGCATCTGAAGTTGGGTGATATGGGGATTAAGATTACCTTGAGATGCAGAACTGCATACTCAACTGCAGCTCCTACTCCAGCATACTTGACCTGTTATTGTAGTGGAGCACCGTTAATTTGTGAATGGTTAGAACGATACCAATTATGATGATAATTAGTTAAACTGTGAGCCGAACCTTATCAAGGGAGGGACCATGTTGGCTACATTACGGACCACAAACGCCTCGCCGGGTTGGAAATCGAGCACATGTGATGGGCAAACTCGAGAGTCCGAGCATGCAAACACCATGAACTGTCACACATATATGGTATTGCATTTCTTGGAAAAGTTTAGCAATGTTGATTTATCTTATATCAACTGCCTAAGGAGCTTTATCTTGAAAATAGCATTCCAGACCAATGCATGTTGCTTTCTAGAGACTAAATTAGTCTGGTGGTAGATCACCCTCGTAGCAAACAGCCAGTTCTAGACTTGAGTGTCTTTTGGATTGCTTGTGTGAGTGGTTCGTTTTGAGTATTTGAATCAAATTGCTTATTTGCTTATTTTACTCTATAATAAGCAGGCTGATAAGGATTTTAGAAATAAGCAATTCATGACACCAACAAGTCAAAACCAGTAAATTTTTTGGATGGGTCAAAACATACTCGACTTTGTTTCATTAGCAAAACTTTGAGTTTACTTAATTGAGTTGTTATCAAGTAACTAAATCGACTCAAGTTGACGAGTTAGAATTCTCCTGTAACTGAGCTTAAATTCTGAGGGTATGAAATAAGTTGTACCTTAGGGCTTTGGCCTTTGGAGAGTTCATCATACAAGGCTGGGTTTGTTCTGCATACATGTTCACACAATCATTTGATACAACTTGTAGATTATTTGAAAGTGTTTATTAAAGGGCGAGTTTAAAACTTACACATATTTCTCTGTTTTGAACTTGGCGAACCCAGTTTTGATCCTCTCGACAGGGTCAAATGCCGGTTTAGTTTCGGGTGTTGAAAGTTGGGCTGTGATTTGTTCGATTTTAGCAGCAGCCACGGGTGCCAACTCCTCCTTTTCACTGTAAAACGATCATTCATTGTTAATCCATGAAATTGATCATTCATTGTTAATCCATGAAATCGAGATAACCAGAAAGTCATAGTGATCATCGGTTTCTTTATTTAAAAAATCTGAATCCATGACTAGTTCCTTTAAATAAAACCAAACACGAGTGACAACCTCAACTGAAATTTATGAATAGTTCTATAAGAACATGTTTTATAAATTCTGAATCCACATGAAAATTGGTGCAAGATGTTCCAAAGCTTCTTTTGATTTTTGAGCATGATTATCATGCAATTTCATATTTCTTTGGTTTATGTTAACGATATATAAGCTGAAAATTTTCAGGTATTTTGTATGGCTTATTTTTTTTTTTTTTTCTAAATATAAACAAAAAATGTCCAAATTCTTGATTGATGGACTTCACAATCATCTTTATACCATCAACATCTATATTACCAGCTCCATAATTAGCCAAATATATGAAGCATCATAAAATGACATATGTAGAGAATTATGGTTGAAGTATACAAAATGATGACTTTACTCTCTAAAAATTGAAGTACATAGATTGTTGTGATACTAAGAAGCGGAACTATGTGAAGGCAGGGGAGGGTTGTGGCCCCCCTTAGCATATTTATTTCGTATATTATGGATAAAATAAAATAAAGTAGTGGTCGCCTTCTCAAGAAATTAGGAAACAAACACCCATTTGCCTACTCATTCGCCTCCACATCTTCAAAATATATAACGTTGTATACACCTTTCGGCAATTTTCATCATATAAACACAGTATCATAATCTCCTCAAACAAGTTCTTTTATGGATGATGAATTTTTCATCAAAAAAGGTATTGAACTTTTATAAATAACTCTCAGTAACTAGATAGTGTTAGTTGCATTCTTATATACATAATCTAATTTAGTTTATCAAATTAAAAACTAAATTAATCTAGCCTTTAGATATTTCCTCAAGTTCCGCCACCGCTGATACTACATATCAAATAGGGGTGAGCACAAAAACCGATAAACCAAAATCAAAACCAAAAAGCCGAACCAAAAAAACTGGCCCAATTGATAAACCGATGGCGGTGATTTTGATTTTTATAAAAACGAATGTTTGAGACGATTTTTGGTTTCAGAAGAAAAACCGAACCGAGAAAACCGCTCCGCTCCACCTTTATATATGTTTTTATATAAATTTATCTATATAAGGATTTCACATTTAATTTCAAAGATTTTAGTATATAATTTTATCTATAAAAAGAATAGCAATAGTTTTATTTATTTTGATACATTTATAGATATTACATCTTTGTATTCCAACAATAGTGTTCTTTGAATGTTTTTGCGGACGAAAAGCACAAAGATATGAATTTTATATTTTAGATTCTTGTTTGGTTGTTTCGTAAGTTTTTTGTAGCTTTGGATTGTTGAATATTATGCTACTATTGATATTTGTTTAAATATTTTTGCTTGAAAGCTTAGAATCGTAAACCTTTATATAAGATTAAAACTTGCTTGTTGTCAAGTAAGAAAAAACTGAAAAAATTAAAATCAAACCGATTCAATGTCAAAAACCGAAAAACTGAAACCCAAAAAACTAATACCAAACGGTTTGTAGTTTTCAAAAACCAGCATATACGGTTCGATTTTTGGTTAATCCATAAAACTGCCCCGCCCCACCTCATCTCAAAGGAAATTAGAAATTTATGATGTTCAAGCTTTTGAATCACACGACTGGATGACTATATCTAGCTGAAATACTCAAACTATTATAGCAATAATCTACATTTTCATGGTAATGGTAATATTTGTTTTGACATTATGAAGATGTATGTTTGTTACTTTCATGAAAACTATATAAATTCTAAAGATTATGTAATTTTAATTGTTAAAATAAAGCAGTTTGTTTTCATTCTAGCTAGCTTGGACATTTGAGTTGGTTACCTCAATAGCTTCTTGAGTGCAGCAATTGCCTCATCATATGATTCACTTCCCATGTCTCCTCTCTGCATATATTCATTAAATTCACAAATTTATTTCCGAATTTTCAATACTTTACCAATGAGATAAACGGATCACATGTTTACTGATAAAATGTATCCGTTACGTATATATTTGTTATCTCAGAAGTTCAAAAGCAAGTTATAATTCGAGATAGTTTAAGACATTATTGAACTAGACCTTAATGTTGCTAAACGCTAAGTAGCTTAGAGTTTCGATCAATAGACCATACATTACATACTCACTATCATAAGAAAATAGTTCAAGTCCGTAGACATTTTGTATAAGAAATTTCATGCTACGCATGTGTGCGTGGGAATGGAAAGAGATTGAGTATACCCAAGTGGGGTTGATAATGGGAGCCGGGGCAGCAAAGACGGGCTGGTTACGGATGAGTCTTGGTGGAGTTGAGTTGTTGCTAAGCCTTGCGAAGCAAGTAGAAACTGTGGAAGAAGATGACGATGGTTTCACGGAAGATGTAACAATGAAACGAGGTGTAAATGTAGTGGTTGTCACAGACATTGATCACCAACACCACGATAAGTTGTTGATATCGATCATCTGCGTTCTACTTCGGGTTTTATACTAAGTTCACTACTTCGCATTTTGCATGGATAATTCGATAGATGAGGTTTTGACGTACCACATGACTCCACGTGTCGAGCTTCCATGCTCTTTTTAAACGGATATGCAAATGCAAATACATCACCATCATGTCCATTCCTATTCTTAAAAATGTATCAAAAGAGGTATTTTAGATTTTGATTTTTAGTAATTGGAAGAGTAGTTTTAAAGGCAAATAAGACAAAAAAGAACTTTAAAGTTAGGTCCATTTCCAATTAAGGTATTCTACTTTTTTTTGCGTAAAAGCACTCAACAAAAAATTTTGACGGATTTGGGTTTTTTACTAACGTTCGTTAACTCACATCGTTAGTATATTACATTTTTAGTCCTTGAATTTGTATAATGATTTCATGCGATATCCAAACCTACCCTATTTATTCTCCTCCCACCCTACTACTCTTCCTCTTTTATTTTCTTTCTCCTGCTACGCTTGTCTCCAAAAGCCTGGAGTAAAAAGTTTCCTGCTTCCCTTTCCTCTTCAATCCTCAAGCATGATATATCATTTCCATGTAACCAATGCAGATTCACCAGAGTACGTGGAGGCGGGAGAAAGCGACTAGAGCCAAGAACGAGATCAACCTATGAGCTAGGTCAAGTAAGCAAGGATGCTTTATCCTTTTTATCATCTACAAATAAGAAAGTCTTCTACAGGTATATTTCATGTTTCACACAAAACACCACCCCAATTAGAGCTTTTGTAAATTAGGGTTCATATCAATCGAAAGGGCTTTTCCAAATTAGCTTGGGGTTTTTGCAATTGGATGCATATGAAGGCTTTCCCAATAAGTTAATTGTTCTAATTCGTCCCGAAACTCCTCCAATTGAGCTCGTTGGGTTTTCGATGTTCATCTATTTCGACCCACGAAATCTAATGTAAGATTATCCAATTGTTATCTTGTTGAATTTGTTAAATTGTAATCTCATTTGTAAAATTCGAATTATATATTTTTTTCGATTGTTATTAATAAATTTGAAGTCTTATTGTTAATATTGGTGAAGATTTAAATTGATAAAGGAGTTGATAATGATGTGATTTAGTTAAAATGGTGTGGCAAATTGTTGTTGCGGATCGGTGGTAAAAGAAACAGGAAAGAGACTTAAAAACTTTGTGTTTTGGCTAGTTGGTATCCTCGACTTAAGTTTTCCATCTCACTCGGGTCATTATGCTTTCAGTTTATTTTTTTGTAGTTGTTAGACATTCCTTAGGCTAAGGTGGTCTTGGCTTGTCTTAGTCTCCAACTTTAACCCATTTGGTTTTGGCTTATCATGACCATTAGTTCACCAAAGGGGGTGTTGCTGCTGATTTTCGGCCCCTAAATGGGTGCGTTTGCTGCTAATTTTCAGCTCAAACATGAGAGCATTTGCTGCTGATTTTCAGCCCCTAAAGGGGTGTGTTTTGAACTTCAGTTTTCACTTTGATGGTAAGTGTGCTCTTTTCTTACAATTCCATATAATCTGAGTGGAGTAGTTGAGTATTTTGCTTTAATGACATGTTGATCTTTTTTGGATTTTTGGCGAAATACACAGTGAACATGTTGATGTGTGTCTTATTTTGTATCTATTTTTTTGACCAAAGGGTGCAATATTTTTTGTTTGAATTATTAGTCATGAAATTAACCATTCTTCGTTTTTTAGGAGCTAAGATGAATGGATCTACTGTTAAAAAGAACAAAGGGGGTCTTGGAGGAAGAAAAGCGCTTAATGATATATCAAACTCCGCGAAGCCATCTGCACTCCAGCCATTAAGGAAGCAGAACCAAAAGAATGTGATCACAATTGGGGAAGATGTTGGTGTCGGTGTCGTCAAGAAGCAATTGGTGAAAGCGCAAGCTAGTGGGAGGAAAGCACTTGGTGACCTTACGAACACAGTTAAACCGTTTGGTCAGCAGCAGGGTTTAAAGAACAAGAGTCAAGTGAAGCAGTCATTAACCATTGTCTTACTTGGTTCATTCATATGGCCAACTTTAAACATTAAACTAACTATTATTAGAAGACTATTTGTGAGGGTTTAAGAGGCAAAACTCCTCGAGCCCTGAGAAGAAAAATGCGAATGAATGCGCATAAATCTATATATATTATTTACTAGTTTCAAGTAAGTGTTTTTATTATTTAAAGCACACTTCTATGCAAATGTGTAAGCTGCGTACAAGAACCAGCATTATTAGTGTAGCCAAATGTATTCGCATGAATGAATGTTTTTTTAAGAAGTTATTTTTGGGTTGCTTTTGTTTTATTTTCTGGTTTATTCCTATAAGATTTTTAAAATTTTCAAAATTTTCGAATAGAATTTTCAAAAAAAAAATTGGAAATTTTCTTTGGATGTTGAATGAAATATTATAAGAATTCGAGGACCAAACATGTAAAAACAATTGAATTTTTTTGGATGTTGCATGAAATGATTATACAAATTCGAGGACTAAACATGTAATATACTAACGAAATGAGTTAACGAACGTTAGTAAAAACCCAAACCGCCAAAAAATTTGTTTAGTGCACTTTTACGCAAAAAAAGTAGAATACCTTAATTGGAAATGGACCATAACTTTGATGCCTTTTTGTGCCATTTGCCCTTTTTTAAAAAGTTGTATATATAAGTTACTGAAAATTGAGCGTAGTTACTTTTTAGATTTATCTCCAAAATCACTTACGTACATGCGATTGTTTTACCTATTTAATTAACTATATTTGATAAGTTGTCGGATCAAGTGTATATACGATCGACTTATTTAAAGGGGAGGTGATATGCACATGTTACAAAAATTAATGTGCACACCACAACTATGCATATATGATGTTGTAACATATGCACTAATGATGTGATATTGTGGTGTTCACATCTCTTTTTTTGTAACATAGTCATTTGATGTACATATCATTTTGGTGACGGAGATATGCACATCGTGTATCATAAGTTGGTTATCGTTAAATAGATTGAGATTAGTTAAAAATATAAGTGTTTATTGTTACAATACAACTAAATAATGCACATATAAATATCTTAAACATATGTCATAGAACTTTGTGTTTGAAAGACTATTTCCTATGTGCATGCACGAATTTACTCAAAGATGCTAAAGCAATACATAAAATTTAGATGGTTAATCGTCAACCAAACACCTAGTATAAAACCTCATCAAGCCTAGGTAATATACTAAGTATGGGCATGTTTGGTACGTAGTTTTTTTTTTGAAGCTGTAAGTTTTTTGTTACAAAAATAATCTCCTCCAAAATAAATAGCTCCGTTTGGATATATCAATTTCAAGCTCCAAAATGAAAATCTTATTCATGAATCTTTTTAAATATCTCGGAGCTGTTAAAACATAAAATAACTGTTCTAGCTTATAATTACATTTAACAGCTAATTTGCCAAACACTTTTATTGAAAAAGATCATCTTGTAAACATGTTATTGTTTTGTTAAACTACGAAATACAATTTCTGATACAACTTACATTAATTTTACAAACATATCCTATATCGGATTCATGCGACATTTGCGCGTAATTTCGTGCTACGACAAAGTAGGGTGTTCATGGTTCGGTTTTCGGTTTCGTGGGTTGTATGGTTCGGGTTAATCGGTTTGAAAATTTTATAAGTTAAAACCAAAACCAAACCAAACCAATTATAGAACGGATAAAACCAAACCATACATCAAATTAAATTGGTTTGGTTTGGTTAAAACCAAAAACCAAATTCAAGTAAACTTCAAAATATAATCTAAATTTCACAAATAAAACCTAAAGTTCAAATAAATTTACCAAATCAAATGTCTCACAAAGTCTTAAGAATCAACAAAATAAAAGTTTAAAAACCAAAGATTTGAACTTAACGAAAATAAATGAAAGCGAAATAGAAATTAGTGCAACATTTAAACATCAATTATATAAAAATTTCAAAGTGAAATATTACTAATACATAAAAGTTGGAGATGATGTTAAAAAAGCAATTGAAACTAACTAACATTTTATGTGATTTGCTTATAGAAGGGAGTTATTGATTCATTTTTTGGATGATAGATGATGTGTGAAATTATGGTAGGAGAGGATACGGTATATGTGAATTTATAGGAATCAAGTAGGTTAAACTCTTTTCGAGTCCCGGATGTGATCAATCCTCGATTTGAGGTGGTTATTTTATAAGATTTTTAAATTAGTAGGATTTTTGTTAGGAAGATAAACATATAAAATATGTATATATAATTTAAACTTTTGTGTGGATAGATATATATTTGGTTTTTCGGTTTGGTTTGGTTATGTATTTGTCAAACCCAAACCAAACCAAACACCAATTACATACTTGGTTTGGTTATAAACCAAACCATACACCAATTAAAATTTTCGGTCCGGTTTTATTCGGTTTCGGTCTGGTTTATATTTCGGTTTGTTCGGTGTCAAACCAAAAACTGAACACCCCTACGACAAAGTAACATTTAATATAATAATACAGGGAATATTATCGTTGTTATAAAAAAAATTTAACTTTTTCTTACTGAAATGTATGTAAATGAGATGGGTGATAATGAGTGGAAAATGAGAGATAGGATGTTATCTATAGAACATGGTGGAGAACTGGAGATGGTGGTGGCCTAGTGATATTATCTACTCGATCAGATTTTAATGATGACTATACCTTCTCAAATATATGGATCACCTTCATTTGTAACGTTATCATTTTTCAAAGTAATTAAAACGACGTACAAATTCTATGGACATCTAGTTATATTAGAAAATGTAGAGTACATTGAATTTGCATACAAAACTGCTAAATTAATTGCAACCAAGCGTACCAATAATAGACTAATATCAAGCTTACATGACTATTGTTTTTCTTCGTATTCTGATATCGACAACTTTCTAGTTATTTACCGCTATCACCATCATCATAACGATCATCATCGTCTCCATGAACATTGTTCTTCAGCATACAACTAACTAGTTGTATGTTGTTCCACAGATGAGTAATCAAAGGACCACACATACATCTAGTTTTGCCACATGAGTGCTTTTGGAGAAGCATGATGACAACGGAGGCGGTGGTGATCGTTATGGAGATAGTGGTGGCGTACATCAGCGATAGCAAAGAAGAACGTACGAGAATTCCATCAACATTATCATTTTTCGCGACACCTGAGAGAGAGTAGAACAACGTCAATACAAAATATATGTTAACTAGACTAGCTACTCAAATATGTATATAAAATCTTGATACATACTCTTAATTAATACTACTGATATTTTTAAAGAAAGGAATTGTATTAGAGTTGCACCAATAGAAACGTGTCTACATATTTGGCGCAGTCAGATGCAAGGCCTTATACGATTTAGCATTATGCTGGGAGCATGCACTTATAACGTGTTGGGTACCATTTGCAATTGGCGACATGTCGACATTCTTATGTCATTCTTACTAAACACATCCTTTTTTGAAATAAAATAGAACAATATTAAATATAGATTATCATTTGGAATATGGACATCTTGACTAAGTTACGTGGAGCTATGAGTTTTGTTAGTTTTATATAATAATTAAGTGTTTGAAAGTAGTACGTAATTGTCATTGCACCTAAAGTGATTTAAAAGGGTGTGCATAGTCACCAAAATATTTGAATTTTGATTAAAATACACCGTTGGTTTTTGCCAAAGAATGTCGTTCTGCACCGTAATTCGAATTTTTCGTAACAAGTAATCCAAACTATAGGTTTTGAGGTGTTGGTCCTTGACCCATATCGCCATGTCGATGTCCGATTTTGTTATTATGTCGGGGTATAATAGTCATATACATATATCGTAAATCTAACTCAACCAGAGAATACCTATTCGAATACCCTCTTGATTGTTTTCCTCCCTCATCACTTAACAACTGACTTAATAAAGACCCGACACTACATGATCTTTCACACAACCCTCAAAAACATTTTAACAATGGCAGAAAAGGACCTTACTTTGACAGCAGTCACGGATGAGATGGTAGAGTATGTGAAGGCCAAATATGGGGATACTTGGTTACAAGGAGATGGAATGTTTGATGAGATGTTTGAAGATTTATGCAGATTTGCGAAAGAAGCTGAAGTGATGAAAGGTTAGTTCATTTTTTTGTATTTGTGTAATTGGCATTTTAGGGTTAGCAGTCAGGAATGAGCCTAAATAACCCTATCTTATTTGCAAGAAATCCAAGCAATATCAGAATCTGCAAAAAAAAGGATTATAGCAAACTAAACGTAGCCGACGACATGATTAACTATGTCATGGCTACTTATGGGAATAAGTGGGATATAGAAGATGAAATTGTTGATGTGATACTTGAAGACTTGTGGCTAAAATATAGGAATAAGGAGGTTGCGAAAGGTTAGACTTAATGTTTGCAAAGTAAGATAGGTTTAATAGTTGAACTCTGGTGTCTTTCTGTTTTGGCTTTCTTTCCAGATACCAACTTTAAAGGAAATGAGGTTGATGTCATCATTCAGACACGTCTAATGATGAGTTTTGATTCCTGTCTTCTAAGGTGTCGTTTGTTTTTTTTTCCCAATAAACACTTTTTTTCTTCTTTTTTACTTCTTTTCTCTGCAGGAGGGCAGAGGTTTATGTTTGTTTTTTTTGCAGACATAAGTGCTTCTTTTCACTTCTTTCCTCTTCTAAATTTCAGACATTATCTTTCACTTCTTACCCCTTTTTCACAAACCCTACATCTCTTTCTCAATATCTTACATCTTTTTTACGTCGTTCTTTTACGTTTTCATCCGGTTTTTTACGTTTTCGTCCGTTTTTTACGTTTTAGTTTTTTTTCTTACATTTTCGCCCGTATTCTTAAGTTTTCGTCCGTTTTATTACGTTTACGTTCGGCATTTTATGTTTTCATCGGTTTTTTTACTTTTCGTCTGTTTTTTACGTATTCATCCATTTTTTATGTTTCCGTATGTTTATTTACGTTTTCATCATATTTTTTAAGTTTTCGTCCATTTTCTTACGTTTTTGTCGTTTTCTTACGTTTTCAACTGTTTTTGTACAATTTTATCCATTTTTTTAATGTTTTCTATCCTTTTTACGTTTTCGTCTATTTTTTTACTGTTTTCGTTCGTTTTTTACGTTTTCGTCAGTTTTCTTGCGTTTTCATCCGTTTTCTTACGTTTTTGACCCTTTTTTTACGTTTTCGTCGATTTTTTTCGCCCGTTTTTTACGTTTTCGCCAGTTTTCTTACATTTTTCCGTTTCCTTACGTTTTTGCCGGTTTTTTACGTTTTCGTTCGTTGTTTACGCTTTCATCTGTTTTCTTATGTTTTCGTCCGCTTTTTTATGTTTTCGTCCGTTTTTTAAGTTTTCGTCCGTTTTCGTTTTCATCCGTTTTAACGTTTTCTTCCATTTTAACGTTTAGTCCGTTTTTACATTGCCATCTATTTATTTACGATTTCATCCGTTTTCATATGCTTTTATAAGTTTTTTGTACGTTATTCTACGTTTTTTCTTATGTTGTCTTACGTAACAAAACGTAAAATAATGTATGAAAACGGATGAAAACGAAAGGAAACAAACGAAAACGTAAAACAAACAGTCAAAAACGTAAAAAAAGAAAGACGAATACGTAAAAAAAGGTCGAAAACTTAAAAAATGATGTAAACGTTAAAATGGATGAAAGCGGACTAAAACGTGAAATGGACGGCGTGAAAAAGGACGGCGTGAAAATGGACTAAACGTAAGAAAACTTAAAAACATCACGCAAATGTAAAAAGCGACGCAAACATAAAAATGGACTAACATAAAAAAGCAGATGAAAACGTTAAAAACATAAAAAAATGGACAAAAACGTAAAAAAAAGACGAAAACGTAAAAAGGGGGTCGAAAATGTTAAAAAACAGACGAAAATGTAAAAAAGTAGACAAAAACTTAAAAAAGGAGATGAAAATGTAAAAAAAACAAACGAAAACGTAAAAAATGGACGCAAACGGACTAAAACGTAAAAAGACAACGAAAACGTAAAAAAAAGGTAAAAAAGGGACAAATACGTAAAAAACAAACAAAAAACTTAAAAAAGGGTCGAAAACTTAACAAAAAACAGATGAAAATGTAAAAAACGGTCGAAAATGTAAAAAAATATCAAAACGTAAGAAAACCGTTGATCCATTTGACCCATATAGCAAAAGGATTTATAGCGCAAAAAAAAAGTATTTCAATAACACAAAAAACAAACAGTCTTCTTTCATGAAGATGAAGACTTTAGATGTGCCTCTTCTTCTGCAGACATGGTTTGCAGATGAAGAGGTAAAAGCTCTGAAAAAACAAACGACACCTAAGAATACTACTTTGAAAGCTTCCACTTCCCAAGCTTTCAAGGCTTCCACTTCCAATGCTTCCAAGACACGACTTGTTAGCACCCTTGTTTGTAAAAGTCCAAAAACAAAAGAAAGGATTACAAATGTTGTACTTGGTCTTGAGGCGGTGTGGGATGCTCCAGACAAGGAGGAATGAGTGGTGTGTGCCTCCCCAAATGTCACACCCCAAATTACCTTTTTGCGGTGAATTGAATACCTTGGGGGAGGACTGTCATAGCATCAAAGTTACAGTTATATCGAACGACCTAAAGTGTCGTTTGAAAAATACATCGTTTGATTTAATGAAAACAATCAGAGTTTACAAAGTAGGTCCCAAATGAAAATCAACTTGTGCGGAAATAAGTTTGTTACAATTCAAACGATGTTTTAAAGTACGTAAAACCTAAGTGAGACGCGTCGTCATCACGACTCCATGAAGTCCAAATGCATGCCATGAAGTGAATGCCTTAGATACCTGAGATAAAACATGCTAAAAGTGTCAACACAAAGGTTGAGTGAGTTCATAGAGTTTGTATTGAAATGTAAAGCCTTTCAAAATCGTTTATGCAGCAAAGGCATTGAAAATCCACTCGGTTCAAGTTCCACCATACAAAACTTGCAACCGTGTGTTCACAACCCATTGCCAAAGTGTAATATAGTTTATGTTCAAGCCCACATCGTCAAATGAATTCACAAAATAGTGCCTAACTTAATGTATCAATAGTTACTTGATATAACATATATGAGTGTTGATCAAATCGTTCCAAGACCGTTAGTCCATGATTGTACCAAGTCCGTTAGTACATGAATATACCAAGTCCGTTAGCCCAATGTTATACCAAGACCGTTAGCTCAACATTATCCAAGTCCGTTAGATCAATATTATACCAAGTCCGTTAGCTCAATGAATATCAATGAATATACCAAGACCATTAGCTCAATGAATATGATATGGAAGTTCTAAGTGTGGCAAACCACACTACTCATGACTAAGCATTGATTCGGTTCAACATGTAGTTTCAAATAATCATGATAGTTATGAAAATAATTGAGCATGTATCTCCCCAAACATTTATGAAAACAAGTAAAAGCAGGGCTATGAAACTCGCGGTAATCCATAAAAGTTAATGTACTTGTGAAAGTAAATGAAAGCAGTTTGAGCATGTATCTCCCCAAAGTAATTCAAAACGATAAAAGCAGGGCTATGAAAACTCACGGTAATCCATAAAGTTAATGTACTTGTGAAAGTAAATGAAAACAGTTTGAGCATGTATCTCCCCAAAAGTAATTCAAAACGTATAAAAGCAGGGGCTATGAAAACTCACTTGGTGGAATGATGCGAAGACAAAAGTGAGTACACCGAGATGTAATGTGATACGTTAATCTTGACCTATTGTGAAGGATATGATACGTAATGAGTTGCTATGTAATGTTATGCATGCATTTCGTATGTTATTTATACCATTTGCGAGTTTGAAAATATTACTCGTCATCGAAAAATACTCTTTTGACGTCTTGACCCTTCAAAAATGACTTTACCAGTTTTTACGTCAAAATGTCATCCTACAATGGTTTTATAATGATTTTTGGTGAAATTACCACTTTTCGTCGCAAAACAATGTCGTCGGAATTTTTATAAAAGTAACAAAAATGGCTTCGGAAAAGTAGTCGTAAAATGGTGTACGTCGATCGTTAGAGAACGAACTCGACGGTTTTGGAAAGTTTGTATCGATATCTAGAAGTTTTAGTTCAGGAGTTTTCGTCCAAAAGGTCTCGATCATAAAGATATCAAGGGTTAAAGATAGTGATTTTTGCTAATTGTGTGCAGAAAAATGAGTTTCGGCCAAGTTTGAACTTCCGTAATTAATTCAATATAACTCCGCTTTGCAAACAGCTTTTTGTTTTGAAAAATATGGCCGGTGAACTTGATTTTACTAGAAGACATTTTGTTCCAAAAAGTTTCACAACCTTGTTAAAAGCGCATAAACATGGTCGTTATGACTAATGTAACACTTGTAACGTAAAAATTATATAGTTTTGAGAGAAAATAATAGTTACGGCAAGTTTATAAAAACGTGCATATCTTTGTCGTTTTAAATCCGTTTTCTACGTATAATATGTCCTTAGCTTCGTATCGAAGTAAACTAATTTATTTTTGACTAGTCGAAATAATTTGTGAAGCTTAAGGCTCGTTTTTGACCCGAACAAACTAGAAACTGCATGCTGAATTTTCTGAAAAATATACTTTTCGTCGTCAAACTTTAAAAATCCATAACTTCTTCGTTATAAGTCCGTTTTAATCCGTTCAAGCGGCCACGGATTCGTTTTAAAGTATATTTTCTAAATATCAAGGCCAAAGTTTCGTACCAACAGTAGGTTTTTCCAGAAATTCAAAATAAGGACAGAACATATATATATAGTTATCGAAAATAGTTTTTCTCGGACAAAACCTATTCTAATCCCTTCAAATCAACTCCAAAACTAATCTAATCCTACCATACACCTTCTTAGGGTGTCATGGGTTCCTAATCACCATCAAGACCAAAGAATACCATGGGAATATTTATAGGATGACCAAATATGTATATATACTCTAAAATCATGAAATAAAATGGTATAAATCACATATCATGCATACTTGTTCCAAAATGAAAAGAAACATATGAAATGATAAGAAAACATGAAAATGAAAGAAATATGCTTACAAATGAATATGATGAGGTGCTAGTAACAAGGATTATCCTAAATACTCTTGGTTTTTATTTCAAAACCTTATATAGAGTATAAACTAGATTGTATAAACACTTGAGAAAATTTTTGAAGATGATCCCTTTGTAACCCTTTGTGTGGCCGGTTTTGTGAAGCAAGAAACAAGAGAGAAGAACTTTTTGATCTATCTTGAATTATTGTGGTGAAAGAAAATGAATGAAAGAAGGAGATACTTGGAGTAAATATATATACAATCAAGAAATTTTCACCTAAACTAATAAATGCATACATCCTCCCCCACATGGCGGTTTTGGGGAGGATGTATCTCAAAACATTTTTTTTTTTTTATACCTATACTTGTGTAATTTGCAAAATGTGTAAGTGAAAGGTGTAGGTAAAGGTAACTTGTAAGATTTAATATACATTAGTGTATTAAAGAAATTTTAGTGAAAGTAACTTTTAATAAATCAAAATAGAATGTAATGAGATCATAAAAATTGTAAAAATATATTCCTTGTGAAATTTGAGTGTTAAAATAATTATCGTATAATTTTAAGAAAGCGTCGTAATAATTAAACTTTAACGATTTATGTACCAAATAAATTTTGAAACACTAGGAAAACTAAAATATAGTTTTTATGAACTAAATGTAAGTTTAAAAATACTTCGGGATCATTTTTGAAAGTAACGGATTAATTATTCAAAATAATAACTCACGCGATAACGATTATTAAATATAAAAATTACGCGTTGAAGGCGAAATGAAATGTCGTGAATGAATTGATATGATGCAAATGATGTCAATGGAATGTAGACTAATCTTAGTCCATATGAAATGTACGTGATGTTATGATCATGAATTCACCGCTAAACCTTTAAGGTTCGCAATTTGAAACACGCAAACCAAGTTTACGATAAATGTTGAAATAGTGAGGCATAAATTGTGTCGAGAAATGACACGAAGTCGGGTTGTCACATTCGCCCATCAAAAAGGAATTGATCCACGAATTGATTCGTGTTAGTCTATCGGGTTTAGGGTTTGATGTGGCAAACTTTCCATTCTCGA
This sequence comes from Chrysanthemum lavandulifolium, assembly GCA_022545495.1. Taxonomy (NCBI): domain Eukaryota; kingdom Viridiplantae; phylum Streptophyta; class Magnoliopsida; order Asterales; family Asteraceae; genus Chrysanthemum; species Chrysanthemum lavandulifolium. The sequence continues at coordinate 138,061,966 of CM040244.1, read as the reverse complement.
GCAAAACCCTCAAAAGACTTTTGGTAACCGATTTTACTTAATCCCACAACTCATCAAACAAGAAGCTGTCATACGATTAGGCTAAATCGGTTTAGGTAACAACTTGTTTCTAGCTCGATCTTTGCAACTCATCAAACAAGAATCACGCGGATCAAGCGGAAACAAGTGGTTTGAAGAAAATCTTTTGAAAATTTGGCTCGACACGGAATTGCTTACACATATAGGCTACTACTCCCTTCATTGCATGATTCTTCCCGAATTAGACATAGGTGATCGCTATGTATAATTTAGGAGTAACTATGCAATGCTTGGACTAATCGACTCATATGATGTTTGGTGTTAAGTCAACCGGTGTAAAAATTGTGATAGGAATGACGGGCATTCACCACATTCGAGTATGAAGAAAATAATGGAATGGGCATTAAAAGGCATCCATGTGACAATCGATATGAAATGAAAGTAAATAACTCGAAAATGTACGTATAAATCGTATGCAAAGTGAACATGCACTTGTGATGAAATGATGAGATGCTATGATGATGTAGTTATAGTCTAGGGTCAATGATGCAACCTAGTTCTCTATAACCGAAGCTCGATACCAATCATCACACCCCAAATTACATTGTTTTGCGGTGAATTGAATACCTTGGGGAGGACCGTCATAGCATCAAAGTTCTGATTATATCGAGCGACCTAAAGTGTCGTTTGAAAAATACATCGCTTGATTTAATGAAAACAATCGAGTTTACAAAGTAGGTCCCAAATGAAAATCAACTGTGCGGAAATAAGTTTGTTACAATTCAAGCGATGTTTTAAAGCACGTAAAACCCTAAGTGAGAGCGTCGTCATCACGACTCCATGAAGTCCAAATGCATGCCATGAAGTGAATGCCTTAGATACGAGATAAAACATGCTAAAAGTGTCAACACAAAGGTTGAGTGAGTTCATAGAGTTTGTATTGAAATGTAAAGCCTTTCAAAATCGTTTATGCAAGAAAGGCATTGAAAATCCACTCGGTTCAAGTTCGCCCATACAAAACTTGCAACCCGTGTGTTCACAACCCATTGCCAAAGTGTAATATAGTTTATGTTCAAGCCCACATCGTCAAATGAATTCACAAAATAGTGCCTAACTTAATGTATCAATAGTTACTTGATATAACAAATATGAGTGTTGATCAAATCGTTCCAAGACCGTTAGTCCATGATTGTACCAAGTCCGTTAGTACATGAATATACCAAGTCCGTTAGCCCAATGTTATACCAAGACCGTTAGCTCAACATTATCCAAGTCCGTTAGATCAATATTATACCAAGTCCGTTAGCTCAATGAATATCAATGAATATACCAAGACCATTAGCTCAATGAATATGATATGGAAGTTCTAAGTGTGGCAAAGCTTACTACTCATGACTAAGCATTGATTCAGTTCAACATGTAGTTTCAAATAATCATGATAGTTATGAAAATAATTGAGCATGTATCTCCCCAAAACATTTATGAAAACAAGTAAGCGAGGGCTATGAAACTCGGTAATCCATAAAAGTTAATGTACTTGTGAAAGTAAATGAAAACAGTTTGAGCATGTATCTCCCAAAAGTAATTCAAAGCGTATAAAAGCGGGGCTATGAAAACTCACGATAATCCATAAAAGTTAATGTACTTGTGAAAGTAAATGAAAATAGTTTGAGCATGTATCTCCCAAAGTAATTCAAAACGATAAAAGCGGGGCTATGAAAACTCACTGGTGGAATGATGCGAAGACAAAAGTGAGTACACCGAGATGTAATGTGACACGTTAATCTTGACCTATTGTGAAGGATATGATACGTAATGAGTTGCTATGTAATGTTATGCATGCATTTCGTATGTTATTTATACCATTGCGAGTTTGAAAATATTACTCGTCGTCGAAAAATACTCTTTTGACGTCTTGACCCTTCAAAATGACTTTACCGGTTTTACGTCAAAATGTCATCCTACAATGGTTTTATAATGATTTTGGTGAAATTACCACTTTTCGTCGCAAAACAATGTCGCCGGAATTTTTATAAAAGTAACAAAAATGGCTTGGAAAAGTAGTAGTAAAATGGTGTCGTCGATCGTTAGAAACGAACTCGACGGTTTTGGAAATTTTGTATCGATATCTAGAAGTTTTAGTTCGGAGTTTTCGTCCAAAAGGTCTCGATCATAAAGATATCAAGGGTTAAAGATAGTGATTTTGCTAATTGTGTGCGTAAAATGAGTTTCGCCAAGTTTGAACTTCCGTAATTAATTCAATATAACTCCGCTTTGCAAACAGCTTTTTGTTTTGAAAAATATGGCGGTGAACTTGATTTTACTAGAAGACATTTTGTTCCAAAAGTTTCACAACCTTGTTAAAAGCCGCAAACATGGTCGTTACATTAATGTAACACTTGTAACGTAAAAATTATATAGTTTTTCGTAAAATAATAGTTACGGCAAGTTTATAAAACGTGCATATCTTTGTCGTTTAAATCCGTTTTCACGTATAATATGTCCTTAGCTTCGTATCGAAGTAAACTAATTTATTTTGACTAGTCGAAATAATTTGTGAAGCTTAAGGCTCGTTTTGACCGAACAAACTAGAAACCGCATGCTGAATTTTCCGAAAATATACTTTTCGTCGTCAAACTTTAAAATCCATAACTTCTTCGTTATAAGTCCGTTTAATCCGTTCAAGCGCCACGGATTCGTTTTAAAGTATATTTTCTAAATATCAAGGCCAAAGTTTACGCACCAACGAGGGTTTTTCAGAAATTCAAAATAAGGACAGAACATATATATATAGTTATCGAAAATAGTTTTTCTCGGACAAAACCTATTCTAATCCTTCAAATCAACTCCAAAACTAATCTAATCCTACCATACACCTTCTTAGGGTGTCATGGGTTCCTAATCACCATCAAGACCAAAGAATACCATGGGAATATTTATAGGATGACCAAATATGTATATATACTCTAAAATCATGAAATAAAATGGTATAAATCACATATCATGCATACTTGTTCCAAAAATGAAAAGAAACATATGAAATGATAAGAAAACATGAAAATGAAAGAAATATGCTTACAAATGAATATGATGAGGTGCTAGTAACAAGGATTATCCTAAATACTCTTGGTTTTTATTTCAAAACCTTATATAGAGTATAAACTAGATTGTATAAACACTTGAGAAAATTTTTGAAGATGATCCCTTTGTAACCCTTTGTGTGGCCGGTTTTGTGAAGCAAGAAACAAGAGAAGAACTTTTGATCTATCTTGAATTATTGTGGTGAAAGAAAATGAATGAAAGAAGGAGATACTTGGGTGAATATATATACAATCAAGAAATTTTCACCTAAACTAATAAATGCATACATCCTCCCCCACATGGCCGGTTTTAGGGGGGAGGGATGTATCTCAAAACATTTTTTTTTTTTTTTTTTATACCTATACTTGTGTAATTTGCAAAAATGTGTAAGTGAAAGGTGTAGGTAAAAGGTAACTTGTAAGATTTAATATACATTAGTGTATTAAAGAAATTTTAGGTGAAAGTAACTTTTAATAAATCAAAATAGAATGTAATGAGATCATAAAAATTGTAAAAATATATTCCTTGTGAAATTTGAGTGTTAAAATAATTATCGTATAATTTTTAAGAAAACGTCGTAATAATTAAACTTTAACGATTTATGTACCAAATAAATTTTGAAACACTAGGAAAACTAAAAATATAGTTTTTATGAACTAAATGTAAGTTTAAAAATACTTCGGGATCATTTTTGAAAGTAACGGATTAATTATTCAAAATAATAACTCACGCGATAACGATTATTAAATATAAAAATTACGCGTTGAAGGCGAAATGAAATGTCGTGAATGAATTGATATGATGCAAATGATGTCAATGGAATGTAGACTAATCTTAGTCCATATGAAATGTACGTGATGTTATGATCATGAATTCGCCGCTAAACCTTTAAGGTTACGCGAATTTGAAACACGCAAACCAAGTTTACGATAAATGTTGAAATAGTGAGGCATAAATTGTGTCGAGAAATGACCTGAAAGTACGGGTTGTCACACTAAAGAGCTCAAGTCTCCCATCAAGAAGTTCACATGTTATTTTTAGTTGTTGATGTAATGAAACTGTAAGTTTTTTGGTTGATGATGGTTACTCAAAAGGATGCTTGTTAACATGTTTATTTTGTTGTATATGGTATAATTAGTTGGTGATGTATGTTATATTTTCATTTTGGTTTTGTTGTTTCCATTTTATCAGTTTGCATTTGCATATGCAGTTTAGGGAGGTGTTTGGAATGACCCATTTGGACTTATAAAGTCAACATATTCCAAAAACTTATTAACCAAACTAAATTGTTATAATCTTTTAAAACATCTTTTGTTTGCATTTGTAGTTTTGGTTTTGCTATTTACATATTTCATTTAGCAATTGCATATGCAGTTTAGGGGGTATTTTGGAATAACCAATTCTGAGTTATAAAGTCAACATAAACAAATTTATTTCAAACATCATAGTGTCCAAATTACACATTGGTAAAACCGAATAATGACATTTCAACAATTTATTTTCCAACATCCATTGATGGATATAAATCCTTTACATCTACTCCATAATAAGATGCCTCTAACTTCGACTTCCATTCTGCTTCTTTCCTAGCTCGTTCCTCTTCAAGTTTTCTGTACATTCTCTCCTCTTTCAGAAACTGCTGGAATGCTTCTTCATCCAACCTAGTCTGCTCTTCTTCTTGATCCAACCTTTTATGTTCTTCTTCTTACTCAAAAAGAGCTTCAAGAAACTCTTGTTCCATAGTCTGCCTTATCTCGTCTTCATCCATCCACTACAAAAGTAATAGATTCATACATCAACTTTAATGTAAACACACAAGAACATTTGTTATTCAAATGATAATTAAATGCATACATGTTGTCTTCTGTCATCACAATGCCTTTTTCTTCTTCGTACCTTAGTTTTCTTTGGTGGTTTTAGTACTTGTTCCTTGTGACACCTAGACTTATTATGTCCAACAGTATGATAATTGGAGCATTTAATCTGTCTACGAACTCTAGATTTACCCATTGTGAAGCAATTTCACTGAATTAAGGCTTTAGGGTTATGAATTCGAATTTGGAGAAAAATATGGTCAAACAACACTAGTAAGAATAAATTCATTCCTACACCTTTATGCAGTTGTGACCAAATGATAGGGGACGAAAACCTTAATCAGATATTTATACACTGTTTATGCAAGGACCATACTTCTAACAACAACGAATACAATCAAAACACATATTAAAACAATCAAAGAGGGAAAAAAATGATAACACAAGAATATAAAAGATAGATTCCTTCATTTCACAGATAAAGTGAACTTCAGTACATATCGTTCCCAAAAGAAACCATCAAAAGCACAAAATACAAGAAAATCACTAAGCCCTCCTAAGATCTTTAAAGAAGTTGTTCTGTCAAACACCCGACAATATGTTTGACAAATCATCTTCCTTAGCTCCAATGCCTTCAACACATTTGCCTTTTGATTCTTGCGAAGATCCAGAAGAAGCTTGTATGTCATGACCGAAGGACGATATCCTTCGAACTCAGTGATATACTCTTGAGTTTCGTTCATAGCATGACCAAATTAGCGAAAGTCTTTTGGAGACCGTTTGTAATCTCGATGTCCTTGTCGTTTTCTCTCTCGATGTCCTTGGTAGCTGTGGCGAGTTCCTATAGACGTGTGAAGTTAGCCATTAGGTTGTTGTGATTTTGTGATAATTTGTGTTTGTGATTGTTGGTATGCAAATGATTTAGGGTTTAGGGTTTAGGGTTTAGGGTTTAGGAGAGTTGCCGGAGCTATTGTGTTTAGGGTTTAGAGTTTACAGAACTTGACCCTAAACCCTAAACTCTGTGTAATACACTAGGCCAAGAGAGTTCTTAGGAGCTATTCCTTGTGGGGTGGACAATGGCTGGTGCCAAAGGCACCGGGGTCGTGGTGTTCTGCCAATCTACACCTTCTTGTGGAAGTTACGTATTAAAACTACGCGGGAATTTTAATTGCAAAAAATGGCTAACTGACCAAATTTAGGGACCAATTGTGACATAAGAAAATCGTTACCCTGCAACTTGACCATTGCCTTCCTTGATACGCGAATACGCAATTAATGTAGTGCCAAACAACCAATAAACCCAACTAATAAGATCCGAAACCATAAACACTCTCCTAAAAACCTAACCTAGTTAACAAAAACCCAACCAAACTAGACCTAAAATACATCCACACTCGTAAACACACGTACTCAAACACACACCAAGTCAACCACATTTGTAAAAACATAAGCTGAAACAATGAAGGACAGGAGCATATTTGTGTCAACTTTTAAGGATATTCAGGAAGAAGAAGAAGTTGAGGTCTTGTTCAGAATTCACTGTAATTGGTTATTTGATTATTGCACACTCAGTTATGAAGAAGGATTATTAATTAATCTATGTGCCTTTACCATTGCTAGGGATATATTTAGTTCAAGCCTTGATAATATATTATTAGATACTAATGAACAAAAATGGGCGTTGTTTTTTTGTGATCCTAAACAATCCCTAGAAAATGGTTTGCATTTGATTAATCTGATCTTGATGTTCATACTATTGTTTGCATTAATTGAAACACGTGAGTCGGTTGATATCTTTGTTGTACACAAGCCCCAAAAGTTAGCACAATTTTACTTAATAAAACATAAGTTTAGAAGTTGTGGGTGGGGTAGAGCAAGATGCTAACTTTCGAATGACTAGTCCAACACCATTTAGGACTCAACGTAAATAGAAGAGGATAGATAGGAACAAAAAGCAGGGCGGTGTAACCAAAATTCAAACAGTTGAATGTGGTGTTGTTATTAAAGAGGAAGAAGGTGTTTTTGATAACAAAAGGGAGAAAAATAAGGGAAAAGGAAAGATGCTTGAGGAAGAGGATGTTTTGCACAAGAAAAAGGGCAAGAAAGTTGTTAAAAATTTTAAGCGAGGTTTTGATGGGAAGGGGAAGGCTAAAATGGTTGAGTTTCCAGGTTTTGATGGTGAAAACATGGTTGGTGGTTCTAGTGTTAAAAGTAGGGTTGGTGGTGTTACTGGTCATGTGTCTAATGGTGTTAAGACAACTTTTAGAAGCAGAGAAAGGATAAAAAGTTGCGTCCTTACACTTTTCGTCCAAAGGCCATCCTAGGTGAGGTTTCAATGATGAATAGCATGGCATATGTTTAATATTTTGAACCTGCAATTATACCTTACCTAACTTAAATATTTGTTGTTTGGATACTTGTTCTTGCAAACACAGTAGCAGTATGATCATCAATTTAAGGTTCATGTTTTTTCTGTTCATAAGTTTATGGATGTCCAATACCAATATGTAGATCATTATAAGGTTCATCAGTTGAAGGTTTTGCATTGAAAATGCATCATCTTTCTATTTTATGAATTGTGAGTAACACCTTGTATCGTCTATGAATCTATAGTTGAACTCATTTTCGTGTTGGATCGAGACGTTGATTCCCAAGTTGACTATTATAAGTGAACTTGCTAAATGGTTGGTTATGTTACATTATGTGTTTGTTTATCTTTTAAAGGTTATATTTTGTGTGCCCTATTAGTTTCTCAGTAGACATTTATAAATTAAAACTTCAAATGTCAAGTGTGATGGTATAATCAGCATAAACAATCACCTCTTTGTATGTTGCTGGTAAAAATAAGGAATTATGTTGGGTTACATTTAACTAAGGTATAGTATAAATGTGTATGGAGTATTATACCCTCGACAAAATAACGGATCTCGGACGTTGACTTGGGTATTACGAGTAAAGGGACGATTTGGCCTTAAAACCCATAGCTTGGACTCATTGGGCGAAAAATCCGAGTTACTGATTGCGACAACGTTTACAGGCAAGTTTAGGGACAACGGTGTATTTTTTCTTGAATTTTCTATTCGTTTATTTCCTTAGACTGATAAAATAATTTTACACGCACTTCCAATATAGTTTCACTTTTAGGGGAAAATCAGAAAAAAGAAGAAAAAGAATATCATTATAATTATCACCTTATATTCTAAAAAGTTAAAGTATGTTGGTTAAGTTTGATCACTTTTTCAATGTGAAAAATTAAAGTATGTTGGTCGGAGGAAAACACGTGTGTGTGGATTTAACCGGGGTTTCTCTTTTCGTGGGTTTGAGTAGCCGGGGTTTTATAGTAGGACATGCTGCTTTGAAAGCCACCTCGTACAAAGTGGCAAAACATGAGAAAGCTTGCATTAAAAATCAACATGTTTTATTACTTTCGCGTTTGATACTTTTGGTTTCCTTGCACATGAGGCAATGCAGTTCATCAACAGAGTCCAACGAGTTATGCATAGTAATGTTATGACACCTAGATCCACATATGTAGTTTTCAAAAGAACTAGTTTTGAAATCTAAAAAGGGCTAGCTGGGCAGCTTGTTACTCGTTTGCCTTCCAAATCTATGTGAATCCAAACTCAACATGTAAGTTGCTGCACTAAAATTTGCTACCACATACCTTCCCAACCTCGAAGTAATTTGGTCTATAAAAACATTGTGAAATGAACTAAACCTTATGTCCGAGAGAAACTTCAAGATATCAACATTTTATTCATGGATGGGAGAAAAAAGAGAACTATGAACTGTCCTTGCACGAAGAGTTGGAAAATGCTTAAGATACGCTTCCTGTACTTCTTATTCCGATGTCAGCTCTTTTTCTTTTTTCTTACCTTTCAAATTAGAGTTCGGGTTACTCTCTTCATCAGAATCCTCTTTCTTAATCTTCGTATTCAATTTATTAATAATATGCCTCACTTTATCTTCATCAGCAGACAAAGTATTAGAATCTGAACCCTTCCTCTTTCTCTTCAACCCACCCTTACTCTTTAATTTCTTTGGCTTTCGATCACTGATGCAGGATTTCTGACCAGGTTTTAATATTTGTAATGTCTCGTTTACCTATGGTCTACCTTATGCACTCACGGGCAGTGTACCCAGTCATGTGTAGTGTAGTAATCGGTAAAACCGAGGTCGTCCCAAGAGCTATGTGAGCGGATTCTAATTAAGTCTAGATGTGACTGGTTTTAACTGGTTTGTAGTATAAATGATTATTAAACTAAGAAACAAGAAATAAATGCGTAAAATAAAGAGATGTTGTAATCAATAGAGGGAAAGTGTGCTAACCTAATTACTCATCCTATCATGTAATGTTCATGTTTTATTACTTCCAATTGATTCAAGTGGGGATTTAAGTCGCTAGGACAACATTTGGTCAATTCGTCCTAACCTATCAACAAAGGCTCCTACCCGAGGTCAAGATTCTACCCTTGATAGTTGAGTGGTTTTTAGTCGCCTAAGCCAAGTCACTAAGTACCCTACATGCAAGATTCTAAATAATGAGTGCCCGGGCGAGCGTCTTAGACACTCATCCCTAACTTCTTAAGTTCATCCGGATGACCGGTAGTCATTTGGTCAGTTCGCACAAGCGAGTAAGGGTCGTCAGTTGGTCAATTCTTACCTTCCCCAACTCTACCTAACTACTTAGGGTCAGTTGGTCTATTCTCCTAAGCAACTAGATACGACCGACTTTCAAAACTACCGAAGCTAGGGTAACTACCAACGAACTATGCATGCATACACTAGAAACAATTATATGGAAGCATGAAAACATAAACAAAACATTCAACGAATTATAACTAGGCTAGCACTAAAGGTGCTTAGCCGATCATATTAAAAGAAACAAAGAATTCTATGTTTAACATAATGAAAGACATGAATCGAAAGTATAAGATAAAATGATCGCTAATGCTTAACGATAAGGTGTGATTCCTCCCTTGGAAATGGCTCCGTATGCTCCGAATGACCTGCCTTCGGACCCCTCTTCAAGTTCTCTACCTTTGAGTTGTGAGTGAATGATGTGAAATGCAGAAATTAGGGCTGGTATTTATAGGCACGATCCTAGTTACGGCGTAACTTGAGTTGAGAGTTACGCCGTAACTTCAATAATTCTTCAAATAATACTCTCGTTAAGTAGGTTACGGCGTAACACTTGGGAAAGGTTGCACCGTATCTTCAATACATGCTACTTTTGCGAGGACTGCGGCATAATCCTTGTGAGGAGTTACGGCGTAGTTGATGGAGGCGCAAAACATTTCTTGACCTAGATGATTATGGCATAACCTTAGTTGGGAGTTACGCCGTAATTGCTGTTAAGTTGGTCTTCTGAGTCAAAACACTAGCTAGGGCGTAATGTGAGAGAGTGAGTTACGCCGTAGCTCCTTCACATTTGGCATACTATCATAAATCATTAAGAAAATCTCTAAATCCGCGTCTCATAAGCTCCAATGCTCATAATTTACCTGAAAGTGAAATATAAAGGAATACAAGCGTAAATCCATATAAATGATATCAAATATTACCATTATCGGGGGAAACTGACACTTAAAAGTCAGGACTATTTGATGTTATCAAATATCCCCCCACTTGAACTCTACTTGCCCTTAAGTAGACCTGATTAGAAAAATTTCTAAAAAGATATTCCCCATTACCTGGAAGATATGAGTTTAAAAATCTCTTATGCTAGAATAAATCAAAGCCGAACACCTCACGAAATGGGAACAAAACACTCAAATTCTCTCAACTAGTCTAAGTGTCAATTTTGGGGTGATCACCAAAGCAGATCATAGCATGTATTCTATCATAAGCTTGGCGGTTACACAAATCTCCACCACTAGAGTTAAGGACTAAACAATTCTTGAAGGCAATATGGGTAGACACAACATGGGTTAAGGGTGAAATGTCATTACTAACGTGTCACGGCAAAGTGGACAAAATCAATTATACATGACCAAATCCATGGCCAAGACACCAAAGATTGCTCGCTTCATCACCTAGACACGCTTCATGACTAAAGGGTAGGATAAGACATGGGAAATAATTCGTGTAAAATAAAAGTAACAAAGCAAATAGTCTTAACCTATAACCAAGTTGTCACAACCTACCATTCATCCAAAGTTCAAGATTTAAGGTGAATAAACCGGATCATGATATGACAAGTAGATGTGCAATTAGCGGACGTCATGATGGGTATATTACTTGTTCTTCAACTGTTGGCGCAATAATTACCAACTCAATTCTTCAAATGTGACCGTAGTGGTCTCCTCGATGCTTAATCTTGATGAGCTCCAATCATAGTGCTTATACATTGCACTTTACAATAAACAATAAACTACTTTCTTTTTTATTTTTATTTATTTTTTATTTTTGGAATCATAACTAAAACATAACATCCCCCCACATGAGATGAACATAAAATGAGAATCTGGAGGGTCTTCAATGATCTTCAAATATAAGTCTTTGACGAAAGCGTGATTTCCAAACCTTTCTACTTGAACCTTGAACTTAGGCAAACAATGACTTCCCGATCACAAATTAAGACTACACGGTACGCTAATGTATGTAACAAAACAATATATATATTGGGTGAACAAAATGAAAGGAATGACTCAGAAGGGTGTATCTAGGGGTATCTTGCACTAACAGTGAGTGCAATAAAAGGGTTTAACATGGGGGTCGAAAAGTCGAGGTGACTAATAGATAGACACACAAGGATGAGCTATTTGGGTGAAAATCCTAAAAATATTGCCTTCTCAAACTGATTATTCTATATACATTAAACGAACTCAACATACCTCATCTATGGTCTCGAAATGATGCAAAGGCCAAGTTCTAAAGTTTACAAGCTACCGGCACACTCATAATTTGGTGGATTTGGGTAAATAAGTGAAAACGGATAAGGCTAATCTCACCATAAAATATAAAGGGTTATAATGTGCTCGGCTAAGGTCTAATCTAGTTAGGTTAAGAAAAACATGTCAAAATTTAAAAAATGGCATAATTTTTCAAAATAAACTAGAAAAACGAGGGCAATTAAGTTCAAGTAATAATTCTACTCCCGTCCCCCTACTTGAGATGTACAAAGTCCGTTTTGAACTAAACGTTAAATAAAGGTGAAGAGAAAGTAGAATTAGAGCGAGAACTTTCCTGAAATTTGCTCCTAAAAAGAAAAAAGGCCCACGAAGATAATCGTGCCTTCGCTGAAGCATCCATGAGCAAAATTCATTCTCTAAAATCACACTAATCAACAAGCATAATTCTAAAAAGAGAAATAAAAACAAAAAGAAATCTAACTCACTTTCGTAGGAATCACGGTTGCATTTAGCATATGCAACAAGCCTTTTAAACCACTTGGTGTCCCAAGTGGACGAGTGTAGTCTCGTGAGGGCTTACATGGAACATACCCACAAAGTTCATTTAAAAACTAATACAAGGTTATTGTGTTAATACTGGAAAAATTGGAACTGCAGGAGAATTATGACGTAACCCAAAAGAGGAGTTACGCCGTAATTGTGGTAAAACCTGGCATGGGCTATTGGAGAATAGCTACGACGTAACCATAGAATGAGATTACGCTCTAATGGTTTATGTCTTGGAGAGAATCGCCACTGAGGATATGTTACGGTGTAACCATGAGGATGAGTTACGTCGTAACTGTTGTACAGAACAGGTCCCCGTTTTAGTCACTTGTGAATTCATCTCCAATTCCTACAAAAGTGTTAAAAACACAAAACCCAACAAAAAATGAAATAAAATAAATAAAAAGAATAATTCGGGTTGTCTCCCCGAAAGAGCACTTTTCTTTATTACCGAGTCTTTAAGTTAGACTCAAAGCCATGGGGCTTTATGGTGGCCTTCGAACTTGGCCAACGTTTTCCATATCTTTCATCAAGTTGTGTCAGACCCATGCAACATTAGTAGCGGTGCATAGAAACTCCTTTGTCTCAATCTTTCGAATCTTGGAAAACTTTTCGTCCGCCCCAAGTAGTACTTTGTAATCTCAAATGTTTCAGCTATAATTGGTGGCGGCCTTTTGTACAAAATACCAAGAAGTTTGCACCTTCGTTGTTTGTATGCCTCATCATCTAAGTCAATAAACCTGTCTTGACCTTGTAGTTCAAGGTAGTCCATAATTCCCTCAATAGGCACACATTTACACTCTTCTTTTTCATCACCCCATGTATCTTTGTTATCCTCATTCGTCAAGCCACTCATCCCCTGACTAGTATCGTGAGGAATCTCTTCACATTGGTTTTCTTCACTCATGCAATCCTTTTAATTTTTTTTCTTAATGGAAGCGTCCACTTTTCCATACTTGATTTTAACCCAATCGTCAAATCTCAACTTATCTAACCAAGGTAGCTCCGTTCTCTAATCGTCATTGGTTGAGGTCCACAAAAATTTGTCATCCCAAACTCTAGCTATGCTACTCCCCCCATTACAGTCATTGTCAAACGGTTACAAGAAGCCCAAAATACTTCACCAATGGTCTTTACCTTCTCACACCAATGCTTCCGAACTTTCTTGTTGTTGGTGTTGCTATTATCAACAATTCCATAATCTGAGATCGACTTGTTTGTTGTTTTATGAATTGTATCAATACTGGGGGTTTCACAGTTAACACTGCGGCTAAGGTCGGTCCAAATTCGTCTTTTAGCGTCATTGTCTATCTCGCCATAAGCAATCTGTACCCATGCATCGAATGTAATACTCTTATCATTAGTTGAAGACCACATGTACTTATTGTTTTTTACCCTTTCCTTGTCATCTCCACCATCACAAATGTTATCATAGGGGTTACACGAAGCCCAAAGGTTGTACCATCTGTCATTGTCCACAGGAATAGCCTTGAACCAATGGTATTTCATTTTAGATAAGTACTTAAGATCCACGTTCTAAATTTCAGGCCAATCATTTTCAGGTTCAGGTTTCTGTACTAAATTATTGTTATGACGTAACCTTGTAGAGTGGTTACGGCGTAATCTGCCATTGTTGCGCCTTTCAGCTTCGGTTTCCTGCACATTGCGACTATTAGTAGTAAAGTGCTCGTGTGTGATGGTGCTAGGAACAACTTTATTTTTCCCTTTTTTGACAACACAAACAGTTTAGATAGGGTGGCATTTTCCTACATCATCCATGTTGAGAGTAAGCTTCCTATCGTTGATTTTTAAGGTTATGACTTTTTTGAAAACATTAATTTTTGCACGCGCTGTAGCCAGTAGAGGTCTACCCAAGATTACTAGAATGTCGAGATCTTCTTCCATGTCTAAAATTACAAAATCGACAGGAAGAGTAAAATTATTAATCTTAATTAGCACATTCTCAACAACCCTTTGAGGTATGCTAACTGTCCTATCTGCCATTTCAATGGTCATGCAAAGGGGTTTGATAGGCCCAAGATTTAGTCTTTTGCACATAGAAAATGGCATGATACTTATGCTAGCTCCTAAGTCGGCTAAGGCATTAATATTATGTAAATTATTAATAGAACAAGGGAGAATGAAACTTCCTGGGTCTTTCTCCTTTAGAGGGATCTGATTGAGAACAACAACTGAGCATCTGGCATTTAACTTTACTTCATTTTCCATGAGCGCACCATGTTCATCGTTAGTATGTTGCTCAACTTTCCGAGAGTTCGTATTGTCATCCTTCCTTTTTGCTTGATTGGAGAAACAAGCAACTTCTTCTTCCATGTACCTGAAAGGGGTGTACAGAGGTCTCCCGTTATTGGAAAATATGGCCTTACAGGCACTATCGTCATTTTTTGAGTTGCCTTTATGAATTTCATTTGCCAAAATCCCAAGTTTTCTTTCGGTGTTCTTTAAAGTCTCGTGGTGAGCTAGGAGATTGGCTTTTGTTTCCACTTGAAAATTTTTGAACAAATTATCCCTATCGGCCTGTCACTTGGCTTCCTCTTCCAAATATTTATTTATTGATTCTTAAAGTGAAGGTTTTCTTTCTTCGTAAGGATTTCGGTCTTTCCCATAGCAGAATCTATCATCATATCGTTGGAAGGGTCTTCCCTCTCCGTACTTAACCTTTTCGATTTGGGGATTGTTGTTCTCCAGAGGGCAATCTATGGCTAAATGGCCCCCTCCACATGTGTCGCATCCTACTCGAATAGCATGCACATTTTCCTGCAGTTTCTTCATATCTCGGCCAAGGTTTTCAGTTTTATTAGTAATGGCCACAATGCCATCCAAGTTGTTTTCCCTTCCTCTATTGCTTCCTCCTTTGTGCCATTTTTGAGAATGGTCGGCCATTTTTTGAATGGCCTCAATGGCCAGAGTAGGGGTCATTCCAGGAATTGGTCCTTGATAGTCCAACATTTGTCTCATAGCAACGTTGATCCCTTTGTAGATGATGCGCGTATAACACGTTCGGGGTCAACTCGTTGAGAAAGTTTTTCAACACCCTAGGCAGTGCACCTAATCGTTATAGTGTAGTATTAGGTAAGCCTCGGGTATTGATATTGTTCTCTAGGGGAATAGGAATGCTAGTGAGAGATGTACTACGCTAAGGTTTGAGGTTGAGGAAGATTATTTTTATCTTTTTATATTTTTTTATAAAGCTAAGGGTAAAATCTCGGGGCTTGAATTTGGGGGTTGGTACTTCTACCGATTACTCTACATATCTAATTATCTAAACTAAGGGGTAGTCTATGTCTATTTGATGTGTGCTCGTATGATGATTAAAAATGTATCTACCTAGACACTATTACTCCCTAGTTATCTTTTATTGGTGGTTGAATTGTCACGTCCTTATTCTTAATGTGTTGTGTCTTCTAAGGTCGTAGGGTATGCTTTTATCCCTAACTCTTTGAGAATACCTTAAGGTTATTGCCTACGAGATCTATAGGATTCATAAACTAACACTAAGGTTATCTTTGGATATTTAGTCTACAATTACGCTAGGTGGTTATAAACTAAGGATCACAAAGATTTCTCAAGAATTAAAAACACAACGATGACCTAGTGCAATCCTAAGCCAATTACAATTAAGATAAGAGACAACCAATCAATAATTTATAACTAGATTTCATAGATCTAAGCAAATACACAAGAACTTTAGCCGGACATGTTAAACATGCAAGCATACACACATACAATTAAAGATATAATGAAATCAATGAAGTAAATTACTTATCTTGATGTAAAATAGGGTATGAGAACCCTAAAATACTGTCCAAACCGGACCAAAATTGTTTTTGGTTTTTACTCCACAAGTCTACCTCCCTAAAGTCCGAAAATTCGATTTCTATATATAATTTACATATGCGATGACACACCTTGTAGTTGGGACGCCGTCGATCACCGCCATTAGGGTTTCGTCTTAGCAAGTCATCACTGGGACGGCGTCACATTGTTGTTGTGATGTCGGTCTTCACCGTGACGTCGTCTCGAATCTGGATCTAGGCCGTCGAGAAGAAAAGTCTTTGTGACGCCCTTACTCTTCAAAGCCTGACACCGTCAGGTGCAAAATAGCAAATTCGCTCCCGAGCCGTCACAAAATAGGGACGGCTTCGCCCTCTGTTTGCGATGCCGTCATGTGTAATTTCAGCAGCTTGAGTGTCTTGATCTTGACATAGCCATTTTCTTCATATATTCACTCTTTTTTTCGTCCAAAAATGCATCATTCCAGCATTTTGCTTCCAAGAGACCTAAAAAGTGAAAAGGAACGAAATTAAGCGGATATAAAAGTGGGCGATTAAGGGCTTAAATGACCCCTTAAAAGTGTACTTTTTAAATTCTTATCAAATATCCCTACACTTGGTATTTGCTTTTCCTCAAGCAAATGTGCTTTTGGCCAATCAATTTATAAGTTAGGGGCATAAAGCATTGATTTAACATAATTCATAACAAGTAAAACCACCGCAATAGTCGTAACAAGCACATAAATTATATACTAGCACCTCACAAGGGGTGTTTGGACTCTCTCATCTCTCGGGTGTATATAAAATATATCAAATGTAAATGGAAGATAAACACTCATTAACCGGTCATAGTACATAGATTACCATAGGCTTGAGATTAGATCAAACCTCCACTGCTTTGGCGGAAGCACCTAGGAACAACTATCTAAGAGGTCTTTAACAGGGTTGTAACGTTAGACTTACGGTTAGGGAAACAAAGGGTTTGGTTGGATAGGCGATTTAGTGGTGGCAAGTCAAAAATCTTCATGTTACAAGCATGAGAAGAATGGCGTTGCTAAGCCAAGACTCAACTCTCTAAACTCTAGACAACTTTGAAATAAACAAACATAAATATAAATATAGATGTAGGATGGTAGACCGTATTTTTTTTTCCGACACTTTTTTTTTTTTTTTTTTTTTTTTTTTTTTTTATGCTTATACATTTACTCTACCATCCTTTATGATAACATCAAAATATAAGGGATTTATAGGCACATCCCTACACTTGAGTTTTATTACTCTAACACTAATTTGACCCGAATTGAAAAGATCAAAGCGCTTGGAGTACATTATTAGGTAAATAAAGGAATTTGAATTTAACGTTCTTTCCGTCACTCCATAAAATTTAACTTTACCCATGAGTCCCAATCGTCCCAAAGCGTGTACAAAAGATATGACTTGACTTAGCAACCATGCAAGTAACTAGATAATTGAACTAAGGGTTTAGTATGATAACAATAATGCACAAAAGTGAGTGCATACAAGGTAGGCTAAGGCGATTTGGGTGTACATTTGGGGTGGATTGTAAACAATGCTCTTCATTGATATTTCGAAAACCGAAACATCACGAGAACCGCGAAATGGATAGGCTCTGAGGGGTTAACTAGGGGTATGGTGTACTAAAGATGAGTACATCACAAGCGTGTGGGGGAATTACTCAACCGATGTGGAAGAAGTAATTATAATACGGGTATCAAATAAGGGTTATCCTAATGCCTCTTATCATTTAGTTATTCCTAACTACACAAGTGTAGTCTCACTAGCGATCTCGGAATGAATCAAAAAACAAGTTCTAGAATCTATTATACTACCGGTACACTCTCGAAGCATTAAAGGTGAATGCTTTAATTCCTATAGATCTAGGGGAGAACCTCACATTTTTGGGGTGGAATTTGAGTGGTAAAGGGTTTTTGTGTTAGTCATATAACTCCTATCCATGAGACGCTTTATTAAGACTAAAGACCCACCCGTACAAGTCATGAAAAATTTTAAATTTGGCGCTAAAATTGCCCTAACAAATATTTCTAATGGTTTATTACACAAATGAAATAGGACAAGACAAATGATCAAGGATAAGCATAGTTTCAAAGTTCTCGCTTTATTCTCCATCCTACACTTAAACCGAACATTGTCCCCAATGCTCCCGAAAGTATCAAAGTTATGATAATGGAAGGTAATTAAAGAGAAAAAACTAGTACTCCCATGGTTAGCTCGGTAGGATCCGTGAAGTAGTGGTTAAATTCTTTCCAAGAAGAATGTATGCATGAAAAGCTCCATCCAATTTTATATTTCTTCTTCTTGATAAATAAAACTTGCACACTTTAAGAAAATAGACAAAACCTTTGCGTAAAATCGGTGTAAAATTATATATAAATCTACTAAACTAGGATATAATGCTTGTGGAATGGATGTTTGCATATTTTACGGTAAATTAAGACCGAGAAATTCCAAAATTTATAAGTAGCACGTAAAACGAGAGAAAGTAATAAAGTCGTTTCTACTCCTCCCGACGACGAGGTTATCCATACGTAAACCGGTCTCACTTCGTTTTCTAGAAAAATTACACCTTTAAAATATGGAAAAATTCTCGCAAAACATCCATTATGACTCGATACAAGCATTTGACTCTAACAAACACACATATATATAATTTTCAATAATCGTAGTTCTCATGTTCACGTTCTTTTAAAACGTATGTAATCCTCCCTACACTTATCCCTTTTGTAAAATACCTTTATATGTAATTAAGGCGAGGTTAAAGACAAAATAAAGCATTTTCACAAATTTAAACATGAGAACAAACAATAATGAAAAGATATATGACACCAAAACAAGCAAACAATTAAGCATGGCTTGCCTCCACGAAGCGCTTTTCTTTATTTATGAGTCTTGTAGCTAGACTCGAAGTCGTGCCCCTACGTACCTCTGTAAGTAAGTTTATCCTCAAGAATGTCATAAGGATCAAACTTATCTTTTAAGTTCCTAGTGGTACGCTTAGTCCGGTATGCCTTTTCAAACTTTTCTCCATCGGGGTCATAGATTGTCATCCTAATGTGCCATTTTCCATTTCCATCATTTGGTGGTCTATCCCAATTCCAATTATGCTTAGGCTTCTCATTCTCAACTTTCCACTTATTCATGTTAAGGTTAACGGGCAAGGTTCCTAGGAACTCGGTCATCTTTCTAAACACTAAGGCATCCTCGAATGGGTTCACCTCCATGTCCCTAGCCAATTCTTGTTCGTAGAAAGTTGAATTACTAACAAAGGACTCTTCTCGATAGAAAGGTCGTTGAGGATCTACAAAGTCTTTATTATTCCAAGGTCCATATCTAGATGGTGTTCTATCTAACATGATCTCGTAGGGAATTTCTTCCTCTTTGTAGTAGATATTCTTGACATCATAAACCGACCTAGCATTCCCTCTCCTACCACTATCTTAGACATCTTACAATCAATTATGGAACTAGCGGTAGCTAAGAATCCTCTTCCTACTAATAATGGGCATGTCAGGTCTTTGTTCATGTCTAGCACATGGAAATCCGCCAAAAGAGTCAATTGACCTACATGTACTACCATGTCTTTTATTATCCCTACCGGATAGGCCATACTACCGTTCGCTAGACCTAAGATGGTTTCCGTTGGTTCTATCTTACCTAAGTTAAGGTTTCTATGGAGGGACAACGGAAGAGGATTGATGCTTGATCCTAAGTCGGCTAGAGTGTCGAAAGGTTTGGAATTTCCAAGCCTACACGGAAGAATGAATAGCCCGGGATCTTTTATTTTCTTAGGTAACTTATTTTGCATAAATGCGGACCCACGTTCTCCTAATGTAAGCTCTTGCTCATATTTTTCTTTTAATGCATTATAATAAGGCGCATGAGTCAAGACTTCAAGAACCGGTTTTTCTTGGTGAAGTTCCTTGTACTCCTTTTCTAGGTTAGGTTTGGGTTATTGGTTGACGGGTTTCTCAAGAGTTGGTTGGACCAATGGTTTGGGTCCTTGTTACTTCATGAGGGATCGCTTGGAACCCGTATTGATGGCGTTGAGCGGATGAACTTTCGGGTGTGAAGGGCATGGATACGCACTTTCCCAAGGTGAGCAAGAACATGAAGTCGATGAAATCGAATTCACTTTTGGGTTCTTTATAGTGTCACTTGGTAGTGCTCCAATTTCCCGGTCATTGAAGGCCTTTAAGCGGGCGTCGAGCTTGTTTGTCATCTCACCTTGTCGTTGCTTGAAATCGGCTTCAAGCTTAGTCAATCGAGTTTCTTAAGATGACATGAATCTAGACACAATTGCCTCAAGACTAATGGAATTCCCGGTATTTGGAGGGTTGAACCTATTGGGTGGACTAGTTGAGCTTTGGGGTGGTTTGAGTTTTGGCTCCACATAAGGTTAGGGTGATTCCTCCATGAGGGGTTGTAGGATTTTTCTAAGTTGTTTTGTTCGGGCTTGAAGGTGTACCACTTCTCTCCCGCTCCATCGGTACGCGTGGAGGCGTAGTCCGCAAAAGCTTGTTTGGGGAGTCTTGTGCAATCACGAGTGTCATGGGGACCACTACATAACTCACAAGGTAGAGTGATTTTGTTCACTTGATGTGAAGACTTAGGATTTTCGTAAGAGCTCATTAGGATTTTGACTTGATCTTCAAGCTCGAGCATCCCACGATTCCCTTTATTTATGTCTTCAATTGTTGGAACATCAATATTACATTCCTAAGTTTGGTAGTTCTCCCCGGTGGGAAAAATTGGGCAAGGAAATGAGTAGTAAGATCATCCCAACTTGAGATGGATCCGGCGAGAAGTCGCTCAAGCCAATTACTAGCTTGGTCCGTGAGAGATAATTGGAAGAGACGCATGGCGCGTGGCCTCCCAAGTAGTAGCAACAAGGTCGATGGAATTGACAATTTTAAGGAAATCCTTAAGATCTCGATTAGGATCTTGAACGAAGTCCATGGAATACATCTGCTTTGCACCAACCGGATGGTGTCGGATTGAAGGGCTGTAGTTTGAGCTTGATCAGGGAGCTCAATAGTGTTCCTATAGCCTTGGTGGCTTAGTCTAGAGTTTTCACCAAGAGTACGGCCTCTTGGCGGGTCATTGATTGGTGGATGGATGAGTGGTGGTGGGTTATCACCTTCCATGATGAAAAGTGATGGGATTAGTAACAAAGGCACGAAGAAGGGGATAGACTATGAGGAAGCTAAAATGAGAAAAATCTTACTTGATAGGAATCAAGCAAGGAAACCTAAACGAGATGGAAATCGACTAGCTATTCTATTCCGGTGGCTAATACGCGAGCGCGCTGCGTTGCTCGGGGTCAAAAGAACTTCCTTTTTCGTCGAGCAAGTTTTTCAACACCTAGGCAAAGTGAACCTAATCGTTGTAGTATAGTATTAGGGTAAGCCTCCGGAATTGATATCGTTCTATAGGGAATAGGAATGCTAGTGAGAAATTACTACGCTAAGGTTGGGGTTGAGGAAGATTATTTTATTTTATTTTTTATGTTTTTAGAAAATTAAAATTACGAATCTCGGGGTTTGGATTTGGGGTTGGTATTTCACCGATTACTCTACTTATCTAATTATCTAATTATCTAAACTATTGTGAGTGTAGTCTATGTCTATTGTTGTGTGCTCTTATGATGATTAAAATGTGTTTACTTAGATGTTATTACTCCCTAGTTATCTCCTATTGATGGTTGAATTGTCACGTCCTTATTTAACGCATTGTGTTTCTAAGGTCGTAGGGTATGCGTTTATCCCTAACTCTTTGAAGCTACCTAAGGTTAATGACTACGAAATCTCTAGGATTCATAAACTTAACACTAAGGTTATCTTTGGATATTTAGCCTACAATTCCACTAGTAACTATAAGCTAAGGTTCAAAAAAGACTAATCAAGCATTAATAACACAAAGAATAACCTATCGCAATACTAGGTCAATCACAATTAAGATAAGAGATAACCAATCAATATTCAATAACTAGGTTTCATATATCTAAGCAAACACACAAGTAAATTAGCCAGACATGGAGAACATGCAAGCATACACACAAACAATTGAAGACATAATTAAATCAATGAAGTAAAACACTTATCTTGTTGTAAAATAGGGTATGGAACCCTAAGATACTGCACAAGACAACCTTGGTTCGGTTTAGGTTTTTACTCCACAAAACTACCTCCCTAAAACTGAAAAATTTGGATTCTATATATAGTGTTACAAAATGCGACGACGTCACTCTTTAATTGTGATGCCATCGGGTCGTCGCCATTAGGGTTTCGTCTTGGCCACGTCAACTCTGTGACGGCATCACCTTATGCTCGTAACGCCGTCGGCTTCAATCTCTAACGTCGGATCCAAATCTAGGCCGTCGAGTTGCGACGCCATACTCTTTTAAACCCGATGCCGCCACTTGTAAAATAGCAATTTGCTCTCTGAGTCGTCTCAAGATGTGTCGCGACGGCGTCGTATTTAAGCAGTGACGCCATCCCCTTCAATTCCAGCAGCTTGAGTGTCTCGATTCTTGACTTTGGCCATTTTGTTCGTATATTCACGCCTTTTCGTCCGAATAAGTGTCATTCCAGCAATTTGCCTTCAAGAGACCGAAAAAGTGAAAAGGAACGAAATTAAGTAGTAACGAATACAAAAGTGATCAATTAAGGGCTTAAATGACCCCTCAAAAGTGTACCTTTTAAATCCTTATCAAATATCCCTACACTTGGTATTTGCTTGTCCTCAAACAAATGTGCTTTTAGCCAATTAATTTATAAGTTAGGGGTCATGAAGCATTAGTTTAGAACGATTCACAACACATATAAGCCCCGCAAAAGTCATAACAAGCACGAAAATTACATACTTGCACCTCACAAGTGGTGTTTGGATACTCTCATCTCTCGGGTGTATATGAAATATATCAAGTTGGAAATGGAAGATAAACACTCATTAACCGGTCCTAGTACATAGATTACGATATGCTTGAGACTAGATCAAACCTCCATCGCTTTGGCGTAAGCACCTAGGAAAAACTATCCTAGAGGTCTTTTAAAAGGTTGTAATGTTAGGCTTACGGTAGGGAAACAAAGGGTTTGGTGGGATAGGCGATTTAGTGTTGGCAAGTCAAAAATCTTTATGTTACAAGCATGAGAAGAATGGCGTTGCTAAGCCAAGACTCGACACTCTAAACTCTAGATAAATTGAAACAAACAAACATAAATTTAAAGATAGATGTAGGATGGTAGCCCGTATGTTTTTTTTTTCATTTTTTTTAACACTCTATTTTTTTGATTTTTTTTAATACACTTTTACTCTACCATCCTTTACGATAACATCAAAATGATAGGGATTTATAGGCACATACCTACACTTGAGTTTTTATTAATCTAACACTAATTTGACCCGAATTGAAAAGATCAAAACACTTGGAGTACATTATTACGCAAATAAAGGGAATTTGAATTTAACGTTCCTTCCGTCATTTCATAAAATTTAACTTTTCCCATGAGTCCCAATCGTCCCAAAGCGTGTACAAAGGATATGACTCGACTTAGCAACTTATGCAAGCAACTAGATAATTGAACTAAGGGTTTAGTATGATAACAATAATGCACTAAAAGTGAGTGCATACAAGGTAGGCTAAGGAGATTTGGGTATACATTTGGGGGTGGATTGTAAACAATGCTCTTCATTGATATTCAGGAAAACCAAAACATCACGAGAACCGCGAAAAGGATAGGCTTTGAGGGGTTAACTAGGGGTATCGTGTATTAAAGATGAGTACAACGCAAGGGTGTGGGGGAATTACTCAACCGATGTGGAAGAAGTAATTATATTACGGGTATCAAACAAGGGTTGTCCTAATGCCTCTTATCATTTAGTTATTCCTAACTACACAAGTGTAGTCTTACTAGCGATCTCAGAATTCATCACAAAACAAGTTCTAGAATCTATTATACTACCGGTTCACACTCGAAGCATTAAAGTGGAATGCTTTAATTCATACAAATCTAAGGGCGATCCTCACATTTTAGGTGGAATTTAAGTGGTAAAGGGTTTTTGTGCTAGTCATATAACTTCCTATCCATGAGACGCTTTATTAAGACTACTGGCCCACTCCTACATGTCGTGAAAAATTTTAAATTTGGTGCCAAAATTACCCTAACCCATATTTCTCATGGTTTATTACACAAATGAAATTGGACAAGGCAAATAGTCAAGGATAAGCATAGTTTCAAAGTTCCCATTTTATTTTCCCTCCCTACACTTAAACTGAACATTGTCTCCAATATTCCCGAAAATATCCAAGTTATGATAATGGAAGGTAATTAATAACGAAGAAACTAGTACTCTCTGATTAGCTCGGTAGGATCCGTGTGAAGTAGTGGTTAAATCTTTCTTCAAGAAGAGTGTTTGCGTTAAAAGCTCCTTCCAATCTTATGTATCTTCTTCTTGATAAATTAAACCCGCACACTTGAAGAAAACAAACGAAACCTTCGGTAACAATATATATATATATATATATATATATATATATATATATATATATATATATATATATATAAACTACTAAACTAGGATATAATGCTTGTGGAATGGATGTTTCTGATTTTCGGAAAATTAAGACCGGAAAATTCCAAAATTTATAAGTAGCTCGAAAGCGAGAAAAAATTAGTAAGTAGTTTTACTCCTCCCGGCCGACGTCAGTTGCGACCGACGCCGTCAGTTATCCCGACAGGCGGTCTCGATTTTCGGAAAAAAACTGGAAATTTTTATCTTTAGAATGGAAAATTTCCGCAAAACATCCATTATGACCAAGCATTTGACTCGAACCAACACACATGTATATCTTTTAAATAATCGTAATTCTCATGTTCACGTTCTTTTTGAAAATGTGTGTAATCCTCCCTACACTTATCACTTATGTAAAATACCTTTATATGTAATTAAGACGAGGTTAAAGACAAAATAAAGAATTTTTACAAATTTAAACATGAGAATAAACAATCAATAAAATATATACGACACACAAACAAGCAAACAATTAAGCATGGGTTGCATCCCACGAAGCGTTTTTCTTTATTTATGAGTCTTGTAGCTAGACTCGAGGTCGTGCCCCTACGTGACTTCATTACCGTCACCTTCTTCCTCATGACGGTCTCTATTGGGGTTTTCCATGTTATAGTAATGCCCTATTATGCATCTTTCTAAGTCATCTTCTCCCCAATCCGTTCTATATTCGGTCCTAGTTTCAAGCAATCCTTATAGAACCCGAAAATCTTATTCATCACATAATCAACTCCTTTTCCTTATCTTCCTCATTCCTATAGTAGACCGATAGCTTAAGTTCTTTTCATCATTGGATAGTGATGAAAATTTCTCAATCTTAAAGGGCATTTGGTAGGCTACATCATCGGTCTCATCCTTGAATCTCACTATTCCTAACGACGGATCATAAGTCATCTCGTGTTTTCTATAAAAGGCTTTCCTAGAATAACGTGGGACAAGCTAGGATCTATGGTTGTACTAATATCATTCACAACTATGAAATCCGTAGGAAAAGTAAAACTTCCTACATAAACGGGCAATCCCTTAACTCTACCAAGAAAATTGCAACTAACCCTAGGATTATCGGGGTCTTACCTAGTTGGGATTGGCTTCTTCATTACCCAATTATAGTAGGTGCTAGTCATGATATTTATCGGGGACTTGCGATCAATGTAGGCCTTTGCCACAAAAAGGTGTCCTATGCAACATGGTATGTTAAGATTCCAAGGGTTCTCAAACTTGATCCTAGGGCTTTTCCTAACATACATGTGACGGAGGTCACATACTAAGTGTGGGTGGCGAGAGAGTTCTTCTTCCGTAGGAAACCTATTGAAATAGTCATTGCCTACTTCATCTAATTCCTCGGTTGTTTCATTCCTAGGAGTTTCACTAACCTCAAGTTCCGTCTCATGGTTCGTTTCGTCATTTGTTCTATTAGGTTTCACTAAGGCGATGGTATTGATGAATTGAACGTGCTTAGCTAACTTACTTGGGTCCTTAATCTCTACACCAGAGGCTTCGGGAGTTGAGATAGCATTAACCTTCCTATCACTATTGGTCATGGCTTTCAAGAGGTTATCTATCTTCCTATCCATCTCGGCTTGCTGTTGTTTAAAACGGTCCGAGAGCTTAGCTATTTGAGCTTCTTGGGATGTGACTAGGTGTTGCAACATCCCTTCTATGTTTTGTTGGTTAGGGCCGTGAGATGGGGGCCTTGAGAAATCATTAGATGTGAATTCTTTGGTTTGTCCCCAATAAAAGTCGGGCTAGCCCTTCCATGCTTCTCGGGCGTCATTAAAAGTCCTAGGTCCGGGTGTTATAGGGAATCTTCCTCCCGCTCCATTGGTACGCGAGGATGCGTAGTCAACGGAAGCTTGTTCAGGGAGTCTTGTGCAAGTGAGAGTGTTATGAGGACCACTACATGGTTCACACAAGGAAGAAACTTTATTCACTTGGCGTGAAGACTTAGTATTTTCGTAGGAGCTCATTAGGAATTTAACTTGATCTTTGAGCTCGAGCATCCTACGATCAGAAGATTGTAAGTCAATGGGAGGCAAGGAGATTGTCTTTACGATTTTGGGCAACTCACGAGGGTCATTCTAACTTTCGTTGTCATAAAGAGCAAGGTCCTCTATTATACCCCACGATTCTTCCGCGGTGAGATCACTAAGTTTTCCACCGGCCGCTTAGTCAATGGATTGCTTAGTGGGGAAGTTGACATGATCGTAGAAGAGTTGGACTTGAAGGCAAAGATCAATGCCGTGATGAGGGACTCTATGGAGTAAGTCCTTGAATCGAGTCCATGCTTCGTAGAGAGATTCACCTTGACGTTGTTGGAACATCAAGATTTCATTCCTAAGCTTAGTAGTTCTCCCCGGTGGGAAAAATTGAGCAAGGAAATGAGAGGTGAGATCATCCCAACTTGAGAAGGAGCCGGCGGGAAGTCGCTCAAGCCAATTACTAGCTTGGTCCCGTAGAGAGAATTAGAAGAGACGCAAACGCGTGGTCTCCCGAGTAGTAGCATCGAGGTCGATGGAATCGACAATTTTAAGGAAATCCTTAAGATGTCGATTAGGATCTTGAACAAAGTCCATGGAATGCACATCCGCTTTGCACCAACCGGATGATGTCGGATCGTAGGGCGTGGTTTGGGCTTGGTCGGGAAGCTCAATGGTGTTTCTATAGCCTAGGTGGCTTGGTCTTGAGTATTCACCAAGAGTACGGCCTCTTGGCGGGTCATTTGGTGGTGGGTTGATGAGTGGTGGTTGATTATCACCTTCCATGATGAAAAGTGATGGGGTTACTAACAAAGGTCACGAAGAAGGGGATATACTACGAGGAAGCTAAAAGTGGGAAAAAGCTTACTTGATAGGAATCAAGCAAGGAAACCTAAGCGAGGTGGAAATCTAACTAGCTATTCTATTCCCACCGCGCGCCTAAAACTTGATACGCTGACAACTTGTGTTCGGGGTCAAAGGAACTTCCTTTCAAGTTTTCAACACCTAGGCGATGAACCTAATCGTTGTAGTGTAGTATTAGGGTAAGCCTCGGGAATTGATATCGTTCTCTAGGGGAATAGGAATGCTAGTGAGAAATTACTACGCTAAGGTTGGGGTTTAGGAAGATTATTTTTTATCTTTTTTATGTTTTTTAGAAAATTGAAATTACGAATCTCGGGGTTTGGATTTGGGGGTTGGTATTTCTACCGATTACTCTACTTATCTAATTATCTAATTATCTAAACTAAGGTGAGTGTAGTCTATGTCTATTGTTGTGTGCTCTTATGATGATTAAAAATGTGTTTACTAAGATGTTATTACTCCCTAGTTATCTCCTATTGATGGTTGAATTATCACGTCCTTATTCTTAACGCGTTGTGTTTCTAAGGTCGTAAGGTATCCGTTTATCCCTAAATCTTTGAAGCTACCTAAGGTTAATGACTACGAAATCTCTAGGATTCATAAACTTAACACTAAGGTTATCTTTGGATATTTAGCCTACAATTCCACTAGTAACTATAAGCTAAGGTTCAACAAAGACTAATCAAGCATTAATAACACAACGAATGACCTATCGCAATACTAGGTCAATCACAATTAAGATAAGAGACAACCAATCAATATTCAATAACTAGGTTGCATATATCTAAGCAAACACACAAGTAAATTAGCGGACATGGAGAACATGCAAGCATACACACAAACAATTGAAGACATAATTAAATCAATGAAGTAAAACACTTATCTTGTTGTAAAATAGGGTATGGAACCTTAAGATCTATCACACAAGATGCCTTTGGTTCGGTTTAGGTTTTACTCCACAAAACTACCTCCCTAAAACTGAAAAATCGGATTCTATACATAGTGTTACAAAATGCGACGGCCACTCTTTAATTGTGACGCCATCGGTCGCCGCCATTAGGGTTTCATCTTGCCACGTCAACTCGTGACGGCATCACGTTATGCTCGTGACGCCGACTTCAATCTCGGCGCCGTGCGGATCCAAATCTAGGCCGTCGAGTTGCGACGCTCTCTCTTTAAACTTGATGTCGTCACTTGTAAAATAGCAATTTGCTCTCTTAGTCATCTCAAGATGTGTCATGACGGCATCGCATTTAAGCGATGACGCGTCCCTTCAATTCCAAGACTTGAGTGTCTCGATTCTTGACTTTGGCCATTTTGGTGGTATATTCGCGCTTTTTCGTCCGAATAAGTGTCATTCCAAACAATTTGCCTTCAAGAGACCTAAAAGTGAAAAGAACGAAATTAAGTAATAAGCGATACAAAAGTGATCAATTAGGGATTAAATTACCCTCAAAAGTGTACCTTTTAAATCCTTATCAGCGCCAAAACTTGATGCGCGATAACGCGTTCGGGGTCAAAGGAACTTCCTTTTCGTCAAACAAGTTTTTCATCACCCTAGGCGATGAACCTAATCGTTGTAGTGTAGTATTGGGTAAGCCTCGGGTATTGATAAATTCTCTATAGGAATAGGAATACTAGTGAGAGATGTACTACGCTAAGGTTTGAGGTTGAGGAAGATTATTTTTAACTTTTTATATTTTTTTTGTAAAGCTAAGGGTAAAATCTCGGGGTTTGAATTTGGGGGTTGGTACTTCTACCGATTACTCTACTTATCTAATTATCTAAACTAAGGGGTAGTCTATGTCTATTTGATGTGTGCTCGTATGATGATTAAAAATGTGTCTACCTAGACATTATTACTCCCTGGTTATCTTTTATTGGTGGTTGAATTGTCACGTCCATATTCTTAACGCGTTGTGTCTTCTAAGGTCGTAGGGTATGCTTTTATCCCTAACTCTTTAAGAATACCTTAAGGTTATTGCCTACGAGATCTCTAGGATTCATAAACTAACACTAAGGTTATCTTTGGATATTTAGCCTACAATTACGCTAGGTGGTTATAAACTAAGGATCACAAAGATTACTCAAGAATTAAAAATACAACGATGACCTAGTGCAATCCTAAGCCAATTACAATTAAGATAAGAGACAACCAATCAATAATTAATAACTAGGTTTCATAGATCTAAGAAAACACACAAGAAATTTAATGGACATGTTAAACATGCAAGCATACACACATACAATTGAAGACATAATGAAATCAATGAGGTAAATTACTTATCTTAATGTAAAATAAGGTATGAGAACCCAAAAATACTGTCCAAACCAGACCAAAATCATTTTAGGTTTTTACTCCACAAGTCTACCTCCCTAAAGTCCGAAAATTCGATTTATATATAATTTTACATATGCGACGGCGTCACCATAGTTGGGACGCCGTCGGTTGCCGCCATTAGGGTTTCTTCGCCAAGTCATCATTGGGACTGCGTCACGTTGTGGTTGTGACGAAATCTGTCTTCGGTATGTGACGTCGTCTCGAACGGATCTAGGCCATCGAGAAGAAAAGTCTTAGTGACGCCTTACTCTCAAAGGCGGCGTCATCGGTGCAAAATAGAAAATTCGCTCTCGGTTATCACAATATAGGGACGACATCACCCTCTGTTAGGGGCCGTCGGTGTAATTTCAATGACTTGAGTGTCTTGATCTTGACTTAGCCATTTTCTTCATATATTCACTCCTTTTCATCAAAAATGCATCATTCCAAGATTTTGCTTCCAAGAGACCTAAAAATGAAAATGAGCGAAATTAGCGATAACGGATATAAAAGTGGGCGATTAAGGGCTTAAATAGCCCCTTAAAAGTGTACGTTTAAATCCTTGTCGATGAAAATATTGACCTTTTCGGTTTGTTTAGGTCAAGTGGGACACTGTAAAGCGGATCTTTGTATCTATCCCAAGCTTGATATAATGTCTCATCGCCTTCTTGTTTGATGTTATGGATTTCCATGAGTTGCTTTGATACTTTTGAAGGCGAACAATATCTTTGAATGAAGTATTTTTAAGGAGAGCCCATGTATCAAGCGCCGTGAGCAAGTTTCTATCAATCCATCTTTTGCGCCTCCAGTTAGTGTGATAGGAAAGACTCGGAGCATAACCGCATCCTTTGAGACTCCTGGTGTATTAAACAGAGTAGTAATATACTCCACATTCTCAATGTGTTCGTGAGCATCTTCTGTAATATTTCCAAAAAATTGATTTGTTCTTAATTCCCTCATGAGTTGCGGTCTTATCTCGAAATCAATATCATCCCCAATTGCTGGCCTAATGAGCCCCGATCCTTGTTCATCTCGAGTCATAGCAAGGTATTCCTCGAGAGTGAGGTTATCAATGTCCACAACCTCCATGGTATCTGAAACTTAAAAGAAATCGTGAGAAAACAAAAATTTAAAATAAAACAAAAATAAAAGACTTAATAAAAATCCTAATACAACTCGCCGGCAGCGGCACCAAAAACTTGATGCAGGATTTTTGACCATGTTTTAATATTTATAATGTCTCGTTTACCTATGGTCTACCTTATGCACTCACGGGCAGTATACCCGGTCGTGTGTAGTGTAGTAATCGGTAAAACCGAGGTCATCCCAAGAGCTATGTGAGCGGATTCTAATTAAGTCTAGGTGTCACTGGTTTTAACTGGTCTGTAGTAGAAATGATTATTAAACTAAGAAACAAGAAATAAATGCGTAAAATAAAGAGAGGTTGTAATCAATAGAGGGAAAGTGTGCTAACCTAATTACTCATCCTATCATGTAATGTTCATGTTTTATTACTTCCAATTGATTCAAGTGGGGGTTTAAGTCGCTAGGACAACATTTGGTCAATTCGTCCTAACCTATCAACAAAGGCTCCTACCCGAGGTCAAGATTCTACCCTTGATAGTCGAGTGGTTTTTAGTCGCCTAAGCCAAGTCATTAATTACCCTACATGCAAGATTTTAAATAATGAGTGCCTGGGTGCTAGCATCTTAGACACTCATCTCTAACTTCTTAAGTTCATCCGAACGACCGGTGATCATTTGGTCAGTTCGCACAAGCGAGGAAGGGTCGTTAGTTGATCAATTCTTACCCTCCTCAACTCTACCTAACTACTTAGGGTCAGTTGGTCAATTCTCCCTAGAAACTAGATACGATCGCCTTTCAAAACTACCGAAGCTAGGGTAACTACCAATGAACTATGCATGCATACACTAGAAACAATTATACGAAAGCATGAAAACATAAAAAAAACATTCAAGGAATCATAAGTAGGCTAGCACCAAAGGTGCTTAGCCGATCATATTGAAAGAAACAAAGAATTCGATGTTTAACATAATGAAAGACATGAATCCAAAGTATAATATAAAATGATCGTTAATGCTTATCTATATGGAGTAATTCCTCCCTTGGAGATGGCTCCGTATGCTCAGAATGATCTGCCTTCGGACCTCTCTTCACGTTCTCTGCCTTTGAGTTGTGAGTGAATGATGTGAAATATAGAAATTAGGGCTGGTATTTATAGGCACGATCCTAGTTACGGCGTAACTTGAGTTGAGAGTTACACCGTATCTTCAAAAATTCTTCAAATAATACTCTCTTTAAGTAGGTTACGGCGTAACACTTGAGAAAGGTTATGCCGTATCTTTAATATAGGTTACTTTTTCAAGGACTACGCGTAATCCTTGTGAGGAGTTACGGCGTGGTTGATGGAGTCGCAAAACATTTCTTGACCTAGATGATTACGGCGTAACCTTAGTTGGGAGTTACGCTGTAATTTTTGTTAAGTTTGTCCTCTGAGTCAAAACACTAGCTACGGCGTAATGTGAGAGAGTGAGTTACGCCGTAGCTCCTTCACAGTTGGCATACTATCATAAATCGTTAAGAAAATCTCTAAATCCGTGTCTCATAAGCTCCAATGCTCATAATTTACCTGAAAGTGAAATATAAAGGAATACAAGCGTAAATCCATATAAATGATACAAAATATGAGCATTATCGGGGGAAATTGACACTTAAAATTCAGGACTATTTGATGTTATCAATCACTAACTTCATTCGACGAAGAATCAAAATCAACTTCATTTATAGCAAGATCAAAATCGAGAATCCTCTATTGTCATCTTAGGAATAGGAATGCTAGTGAGAAGTTACTACGCTAAGGTTGGGGTTGAGGAAGATTATTTTTATCTTTTATATTTTTAAGGAAAGGAAAGGTACTAATCTTGGGGTTTAATTTGGGGTTCTGGTATTTCTACCGATTACTCTACTTATCTAATTATCTAATTAACTAAGCTTAGGGTGAGGATAGTTTATGTCTATTGTTGTGTGCTCGATGATAGTTAAAGATGTGTTTACCTAGATGCTACTACTCCTAGTTATCTCCTATTGATGGTTGAATTGTCACGCCCTTATTCTTAAAGCGTTGTGTTTTCTAAGGTCGTAAGGTGTGCATTCCCTAACTCTTTGAAGTCACCTTTAAGTGTAGTAAACAAAATCCACTAAGTCATTCATAAACTAACTTTGAGGTTATCTTTGGGTTTAGTAAACGAAATCCACTAAGTCATTCATAAACTATCAAAGATTTATCAAGTATTAAACACAACAATAGCCTAGTCGCACTCCTAAGCCAATTACAATTAAGATTAGAGACAACCTAACAATAATTAACAACTAGGTTTCATATATCTAAGCAAACACACAAGTAATTTAGCCGGACATGGTAAACATGCAAGCATACACACAATCAATCAAACATAGGATAGACATAATGATAAATTGAATATATGGATTAAGATATAATCAACAAACCATCACAAGATGTTTTTGGAGTGATTGAAACCTTCAAAGTTGCTGGAAAAACACCTATCTAAGCCCCGAATCGAGTTAGGTTTAGAGCCTACAAAAGTGAAGTTATAATGTTCTATTTATAGGCGATTTTCTCGTCGGTAAAGGGTGACGTGTCACACTTATAGAGTGACGCGCCACGCACCATTTTTTCACCAAATTGTAGATTTTCTCGCTCCGTCGCGGGCTTTTGAACCACCTAAACCGAGTTCGTATGCAAAAGTTATGGCCAAAACAATATCAACTACTACGCGATGTCGTGATAGTCTTGATCACCTTGTGACGGTGTCACCTTGTGGTGTGACGCCGTCCCCTTCAGCCTCGACGCCGTTCGATCAAATCTAGGCCGCCTGTTGCGACGCCTACTCTTTTATAACTTGACGCCGCTACTTGAAAATAAGAGTTTTGGCTTCGTCTCGTCACAAAATCCTCCGACGGCGTCAGCTAAGCAGCAGACGACGCCACCTTGTGTTTTCAAAGAATTGGAGTGTCTCGATTCTTTACTTTGGCCAATTTCTTCAGATATCCGCGCTTTTCGTCCAAATAAGTGCTATTACAGCATTTACCTTCAAGAGACCTAAAAGTGAAAAGGAACGATATTAAGTAATAACGGATAAAAGTGATCAAATAAGGGCTTAAACGACCCTCAAAAGGTACCTTTAAAACCTTATCAAATATCCCTACACTTGGTATTTGCTTGTCCTCAACCAAATGTGCTTTTAGCCAATTAATTTATAAGTTAGAGGTCGTGAAGCATTGGTTTAAAACAGTCCACAACACATATAAGCCCCAAAAAGTCATAACAAGCACGAAATTACATACTAGTACCTCACATGGGGTGTTTGGATACTCACATCTCTCTCGGTGTATATGAAATATTACAAATTGAAATGGAAGATAAACACTCATTAACCGGTCCTAGTACATAGATTACCATAGGCTTGAGAATAGATCAAACCTCCATCGCTTTGGCGAAGCACCTAGGAAAGACTATCAAAGAGGTCTTTAAAGGGTTGTAACGTTAGGCTTACGGTAGGGAAACAAAGGGTTTAGTGGGATAGGCTATATAGTGGTGGTAAGTCAAAAATCTCTATGTTAAATGCATATTGAAGAATAGCTGCTAAGCCAAGACTAGACACTCTAGACTCTAGCTAACTGAAATAAACAAACATAAATTTAAAGGATAGATGTAGGATGGTAGCCCGTAAGTTTTTTTTTTTTTTTTTTTTTTTTTTCACTTATTTTTTTTTCTTTTCTCTTTTCTATTTTTTTAGATTTTTTTCATACACTTTTACTCTACCATCCTCTACAAGAACATCAAAATAATAGGGATTTATAGGCGCATCCCTACACTTGAGTTTTTATTACTCTAACACTAATTTGACCCGAATTGAAAAGATCAAAACACTTGGGGTACATTATTACGCAAACAAATGGAATTTGAATTTAACGCCCTTCCGTCATTTCATAAACTTTAACTTTTCCCATGAATCCCAATCGTCCCAAAATCAGATACAAAGGATATGACTCGACTTAGCAACTCATGCAAGCAACCGGATAATTGAACTAAGGGTTTAGGGTGATAACAATAATGCACTAAAAGTGAGTGCATACAAGGTAGGCTAAGGCGATTTGGGTGTATATTTGGGGTGGTGTAAACAATGCTCTTCATTGATATTCCGAAAATCGAAACATCACGAGAACCGCGAAAAGATAGGCTCGAGGGGTTAACTAGGGTATCGTGTACTAAAGATGAGTACAACGCAGGGTGCTGGGGAATTACTCAACCAATGTGGAAGAAGTAATTATATCACGGTATCAAACAAGGGTTATCCTAATGCCTCTTATCATTTAGTTATTCCTAACTACACAAGTGTAGTCTTACTTGCGATCTCGAATGCATCACAAAACAAGTTCTAGAATCTAATATACTACCGTTCATACTCTAAGCATTGAAGATGAATGCTTTAATTCCTACTAATCTAAGGGCGATCCTCACATTTTGGGTGGAATTTAGGTGGTAAAGGGTTTTTGTGCTAGTCATGCAACTTCCTATCCGTGAGACGCTTTTGTTAAGACTAATGGCCCACCCTATATGTCATGAAAATTTTAAATTTGGTGCCAAAATTACCCTAACCGACATTTTCTCATGGTTTATTACACAAATACAATTGGACAAAGCAAACATTCAAGGATAAGCATAGTTTCAAAGTTCCCGCTTTATTTTCCCCCTACACTTAAACCGAACATTGTCCCCAATGTTCCCCGAAGTATCAAAGTTATGATAATAGAAGGTGATTAAAAATGAAAGAAACTAATACTCCCCCGATTAGCTCGGTAGGATCCGTGTAAAGTGGTGGTTACATCTTCTTCAAGAAGAATGTTTGCGTGAAAAGCTCCTTCTCATCTTATGTATCTTCTTCTGGTAAATTAAACCCGCACACTTTGAGAAAACAGATAACCCAACGATCAAACCGAACAAACAAAAATCTCAACAAGATGTAATTCCGCATTTAAATAAGATATAATGCTTGTGGAATGGATGTTTATGCACTTCGAAAATTAAGACCGAAAATTCCAAAATTTATAAGTAGCTCGTAAAACGAGAAAAATAACTGTTGTTTTACTCCTTCCCGACGCCGTCAGTTACGATCTCGACGCCAAAGTTATCCCGACAAAAGTCGGTCTGCGATTTTCTCAAAAAATTCGAAAATTTACATCTTTAGAATCTGGAAAAATTTCGCAAAACACCCATTATGACTCGATACAAGCATTTGACTCGAACAAACACACATATATATCTTTTAGTTAATTGTTATTCTCATGTTTACGCTTTCTTTTGAAACGTGTGTAATCCTCCCTACACTTATCCCTTATGTAAAATACCTTTATATGCAATTAAGACGAGGTTAAAACAAAATAAAGCATATTTACAAATTTAAACATGAGAATAAACAATCAATAAAAGACATATGATACTAACAAGCAAACACTAACATGGGTTGCCACCCACGGCACTTTTCTTTATTTAAGAGTCTTGTAGCTAGACTCGTAGTCGCCCTCACGTGACTTCATTACCGCCACCTTCTTCCTTCGCTTCGCCTTCGTCGAAAAGGTGTAGACGCTGTATGATTACCGTGGATTCCTTGCCAACGTTGTCTATTATGATAACGGTTTTATTTTTAGATTAGTTTTTTCAACGATAAGGTCCAAACCATCTTGGCATATTCCTTCCCCATAATGCTTTTATTCTTGATTTATATAATAGCACCTTTTCTCCATTCAAAAACTCCTTAGGGTTCTTTTGAGTTTGTGGTATTGTGGTATAGTTATTTCCTAACTTTTTATCACGTTTCCACAATGTCGCATTTAACCCTTGAACCATGAATTCTCTAAGCCCTTTTTCCCATTCAACCGTTTTCTTCTTAACGGCATTATTAGAGACCTGCGAATTCATATCTTTTACCTTCTCCATAATCTTCAAAGGATATCTCGGAACAATAGGTATCCTAACTTGTCCTTTTCCACTTTTGAGTATCATAATCCCTTCACCGCATTTGATGGTTGCCTCATGGTGGTCGTGAAAGTGTTCCTGTGATTAATGATGTGTTTTTATCCTCCTCAATGTCTACAATTGCGAAGTCCACCGGATAGACAATATTGGCAACTTCAATTAAGACATCGTCCGCTATTCCTATGGGATAAACATATGAATGATTTGCTAAGGAAAGTCTAAGATTGGTCTTGGTCGGTTCCTCCTTAGTCAACTTATTATAGACCGACAATGACATTATGTTTACATCGGATCCCCTGGTCGGCCAAGGTATTTAGGTTCTCTAAGTCACCTATGCTACATGGAATTACAAAGTTCCCGAGATCTCTTGCTTTAGTTACCGGCTTTCTCGTAATCGATTCGCACATAGGTCCAATATGCATGGTGTCATACTCTTCTTCTCTTATTTCACCTAAAAGGGCTTTCCTAAGAACATCATTGCACCTAAAGTTTTTCACTTGGTTAACGATTGTTTTCTTATTGATCTCATGCTTAAGGTAATGCTTGATGAATTTGGGTTCATCATTAGTCCGAGCCTCATTCTTATCCTTACTATCCTTGTCGCCTCGTGCTCCTTCTTCTCAACCGCTCCATCCTCACTCCAAGCAATGGAAATGGCGTTACAGACAAAGTGGGGTCGCGTGCTCATCGCTCCTCACTAGAACCTTCTCGAATCTTCGCCTTAGTGGACTCTTTCACTAAGTCCATCATCTCCGCCATTTTTCCCAGATTTCATCCCTTTGTCCATTGAAGGCTTTAAGAGGGTGTCGAGCTTGGTTGTCATCTCGCTTTGTCGTTGCTTGAAATCGGCTTCAAGTTGCGTCAATCGAGCTCTTAAGATGACATGAATTTGGACACCATTCCTTAAGACTAGTGGAAGTTCCGTGTTTGGAGGGTTGTTGTAGGATTTTCCTAAGTTATTAGGCTCGAGCTAGGAGTCTCGAGGAGCTCATTAGAATTTGGCTTGATCTTCAAGTTCGAGCATCCCACGATTGGAAGGTTGTGAGTCAATAGGAGGCAAAGAGATCGCTTATCGCCTCGGACAACTCATGGGGTCATTCCAACATTCGCTTCATAGAGGGCAAGGTCCTCTATTGTACCCCACGATTCTTCCATCGTGAGTTTACTAAGTTTACCACCGCCGCTTGGTCGATGGATCTCTTAGTTGAGAAGTTGACGCGATCATAAAAGATTTGGACTAGAAGCCAAAGATCGATGCCGTGATGAGTGATAACGCCACACGCGTCGTTCGGGTCAAAGGAACTTCCTTTCTTCGAGCAAGTTTTATAACACCCCAGGCGGTGAGCCTAATCGTTGTAGTGTAGTATTAGGGTAAGCCACGGGTATTGATATCGTTCTCTCTGGGAATAGGAATGCTAGTGAGAAGTTACTACGCTAAGGTTGGGGTTGAGGAAGATTATTTTTATCTTTTATATTTTTAGAAAATGGAAAGGTACGAATCTCGGGGTTTGGATTTGGGGTTGGTATTTCTACCGATTACTCTACTTATCTATTCTAATTAACTAAGCTAAGGTGAAGATAGTCTATGTCTATTGTTGTGTGCTCGTATGATAGTTAAAGATGTGTTTACCTAGATGCTACTACTCCCTAGTTATCTCCTATTGATGGTTGAATTGTCACGTCCTTATTCTTAGCAGCGTTGTGTTTTCTAAGGTCGTAAGGTGTGCATTCCCTAACTCTTTGAAGTCACCTTTAAGTGTAGTAAACGAAATCCACTAAGTCATTCATAAACTAACTTTGAGGTTATCTTTGGGTTTAGTAAACGAAATCCACTAAGTCATTCATAAACTATCAAAGATTTATCAAGTATTAAACACAACGATAGCCTAGTCGCACTCCTAAGCCAATTACAATTAAGATAAGAGACAACCTAACAACAATTAACAACTAGGTTTCATATATCTAAGCAAACACATAAGTAATTTAGCCGGACATGGTAAACATGCAAGCATACACACAAATAATCAAAGACATAATTGAATTAATGAAGTAAAACACTTATCTTGATGTAAGATAGGGTTTGGAACCCTAAAATCTTGTACAAGACAGCCTTGGTTCGGTTTAGGTTTTACTCAAAAGACTACACACTAATCTTGAAAAATTCGGATTCTATATATAAGATTACACATGCGGCCACCTTATGTTTTGTGGCGCGTCGGATCGCCGTCATTAGGGTTTCGTCTTGGCACGTTAGTCTTGCGACGGCGTCACCTTGTGCTTGTGATGCCGTCCTCTTGACTTATGACGCCGTCTCGGATCAAATCTAGGCCGTCGAGTTGCGACGGCCTACTCTTTTAAAACACGAAGCCGTCACTTGTAAATAAGCAATTTAGCTCTTGGCCGTCACAAAAGTTGTCCGACGGCGTCACTAGTTGTGCTGACGCCGTCACCTTCAGTTCAAAGCACTGAGTGTCTCGATTCTTGACTTTGGCCATTTTCTTCAGATATTCGCGCCTTTTCGTCCGAATAAGTGTCATTCCAACATTTTGCTTTCAAGATACCTAAAAGTGAAAAGGAACGATATTAAGTAATAACGGATACAAAAGTGATCAAATAAGGGCTTAAACGACCCTCAAAAGGTACATTTTAAAACCTTATCAAATATCCCTACACTTGGTATTTGCTTGTCCTCAACAAATGTGCTTTTAGCCAATTAATTTATAAGTTAAGGGTCATGAAGCATTGGTTTAAAACAGTCCACAACACATATAAGCCCCAAAAGTCATAACAAGCACGGAATTACATACTAGCACCTCACATGGGGTGTTTGGATACTCACATCTCTCGGGTGTATATGAAATATAACAAGTTGGAAATGGAAGATAAACACTCATTAACCGGTCCTAGTACATAGATTACCATAGGCTTGAGAATAGATCAAACCTCCATCGCTTTGGCATAAGCACCTAGGATAGACTATCAAAGAGGTCTTTAAAGGGTTGTAATGTTAGGCTTACGGTAGGGAAACAAAGGGTTTGGTGGGATAGGCTATTTAGTGGTGGCAAGTCAAAAATCTCTATGTTACAAGCATACGAAGAATGGCGTTGCTAAGCCAAGACTCGACACTCAAGACTCTAGCTAATCTGAAACAAACAAACATAAATTTAAATGATAGATGTAGGAAGGTAGCCCGTTTTTTTTTTTTTTTTTTTTTTTTTTTTTTTTTTTGAACACTCTTTTTTTTCTTTTCTATTTTTTTCGATTTTTTTCATACACTTTTACTCTACCATCCTCAACGGTAACATCAAAATGATAGGGATTTATAGGAACATCCCTACACTTGAGTTTTTATTATTCTAACACTAATTTGACCCGAATTAAAAAGATCAAAACACTTGGGGTACGTTATTACGCAAATGAGAGAATTTAATGTTCCCTTCCAGTCATTTCATAAACTTTAACTTTTTCCCATGAGTCCCAATCGTCCCAAAACTGTATACAAAGGATATGACTCGACTTAGCAACTCATGCAAGCAACTAGATAATTGAACTAAGGGTTTAGGGTGATAACAATAATGCACTAAAAGTGAGTGCATACAAGGTAGGCTAAGGCGATTTGGGTGTATATTTGGGGTGGGGTGTAAACAATGCTCTTCATTGATATTCGGAAAACCAAAACATCACGAGAACCGCGAAAAGGATAGGCTCGAGGGTTAACTAGGGTATCGTGTACTAAAGATGAGTACAACGCAAGGTGTGGGGAATTACTCAACCGATGTGGAAGAAGTAATTATATTACAAGTATCAAACAAGGGTTATCCTAATGCCTCTTATCATTTAGTTATTCCTAACTACACAAGTGTAGTCTTACTAGCGATCTCGGGATGCATCACAAAACAAGTTCTAGAATCTAATATACTATCGGTTCACACACTAAGCATTAAAGATGAATGCTTTAATTCCTACTAATCTAAGGGCGATCCTCACATTTTGGGTGGAATTTAGGTGGTAAAGGGTTTTTGTGCTAGTCATGTAACTTCCTATCCATGAGACGCTTTTGTTAAGACTAATGGCCCACTCTTATATGTCATGAAAATTTTAAATTTGGTGCCAAAATTACCCTAACCGACATTTTCTCATGGTTTATTACACAAATGCAATTGGACAAAGCAAATATTCAAGGATAAGCATAGTTTCAAAGTTCCCGCTTTATTTTCCCTCCTACACTTAAACCGAACATTGTCCCCAATGTTCCCGAAAGTATCAAAGTTATGATAATGGAAGGTAATTAAAACGAAGAAACTAGTACTCCACGATTAGCTCGGTAGGATCCGTGTGAAGTAGTGGTTAAATCTTTCTTCAAGAAGAATGTATGCTTGAAAAGCTCCTTCCAATCTTATGTATCTTCTTATTGATAAATAAAACCTGCACACTTTAAGAAAACAGACAACCCAACGCATCAAACCTGTGACAATCCGTACTTTCAGGTCATTTCTCGACACCGTTCACGTCTCATTATTTCAACATTTTAGTAAACTTGGTTTACTTGTTTCAAATTCGCGTAACCTTGGAGGTTTAGAGGCGAATTCATGATCATGACATCACGTACATTTCATATGGACTATGATTAGTCTACATTTCATTGACATCATGTGCATTTCATTAGTTCATGCACGACATTTCATTTCACCCTTCAACGCGTAATTTTTATATTTATTAATTTTTATCGCGTGAGTTTTTATTTTGATTATTTAACCCGTTACTTTCAAAAATGATCCCGAGGTATTTTAAATTTGATTTAGTTTATAAAACTATATTTTTAGTTTTCCTAGTGTTTCAAGTTTATTTGGTATTTTAATTGTTAAAATTTAATTATTACGTCGTTTTCTTAAAATCTTACGATAATTATTTTATCACCCGATTTTCACAAGGAAAGTATTTTTACAATTTTTATCACCTCATTACAATCTATTTTGAGCTATTAAAAACTTACTTTTACCAAAACTTTCCAATTTCCTTTAATTGTACATTTTACTTACATTTTATTTACTTTCTTCTACAAATTATTACAAATATCTACAAGTATACAAGTTTGAAAAAAAAAAAAAAATATAATGGGAGACAACCCTCCCCCAAAAACCGGCCAAGGGGGAGGGAAGTCTTAATTGTTGATATGGTTCTCTTACTAGTTTGTCTACTCTATTATTAACCCATTCATGAACCAAATTTTCACATAGTTACAAGTGTTATACAAAAAAAAAAATCTCTCTTCTTCTTCCTTGGGACTCCATAACCGGCCACTATACATAGCACCAAAGGGATCAAGATTTTGCAACTTCAAGTGTGTTATTTCAACCTAGTTTATATCCTTTTCATGGTTTTGAAATAAAAACCAAGGATATTTAAGTTAAACCTTTGTTACTTACACCTCTTCACTTGCACTAGTAAGCATATTCTCATCATTTTTATGTTTCCTCTTCATTTTCATGAGTTCCTTATCATTTTTGGAGCTTATATGCATGTTATGTAGTTTATACCATTTATTTCATGATTTTTAAGTTTTATATACTTATTAGTCATCCTATAATTATTCCCAAGTTATTCTTTGGTCTTGATGGTGATTAGGAACCCATGACACCCTAAGAAGGTGTATGGTAGGATTAGATTAGCTTTGGAGTTGATTTGAAGGGGATTAGAATAGGTTTTGTCCGTGAAAAACTATTTTCGTAAACTATATTTTAGGGTCTGTCCTTAAAACGAATTTCTGGAAAAACTCACTGATGGTACGACATTTTGGTCTTGAGAATTAGAAAATATACTTTAAAACGAATCCGTGGCCTTTTGAACGGATAAAAACGGAGTTATAACGAAGCCGTGGTGAATTTTTAAAGTTGGCGACGAAAAGTATTTTTTTCTGAAAAAGACAGCAAGCAGTTTTTACATATTTCGGGTCAAAAACGAGCCTTAAGCTTCACAAATTATTTCGACTTCTCAAAAATATATTAGTTTACTTCGATACGAAGCTAAGGACATATTTTAC
The DNA here is from genome assembly GCA_022545495.1 of Chrysanthemum lavandulifolium. Taxonomy (NCBI): domain Eukaryota; kingdom Viridiplantae; phylum Streptophyta; class Magnoliopsida; order Asterales; family Asteraceae; genus Chrysanthemum; species Chrysanthemum lavandulifolium. The sequence goes on along the minus strand of CM040244.1, from coordinate 138,018,974 downwards.
GTAGAAAACGGATTTAAAACGACAAATATATGGCCGTTTTCATAAAGTTGCCGTAAGTATTATTTTCTGAAAATTATATTATTTTGACGTAACAAGTATTTCATTAGCTATATCGTCCATGTTTGCGTGCAGCTTTTAACCATGATGTGAACCTTTTATAACAAAGTGTCTTCTAGTAAAATCAAGTTCATCGGCCATATTTTTCAAAACAAAAGCCGTTGGTCAAGCGGAGTTATAGTGATTTAATTACGGATGTTCAAACATTGGCGAAACTTATTTTACGCACACAATTAGCAAAAACCACCATCTTTAGCCTTTGATATCTTTATGATCGAGACCTTTTGAACGAAAACTCCTGAACTGAAACTTTTAGATATCGATACAAACTTTCCAAAACAATCGAGTTCGTTCTCTAACGATCGACGTACACTGTTTTACGACCACTTTTCCGGAGCCATTTTTGTTGATTTAATGATTTTTCCGACGACATTGTTTTGCGACGAAAAGTGGTAATTTCACCAAAAGTCATTATAAAACCATTGTAGGATGACATTTTGACGTAAAAACATGTAAAGTCATTTTTGAAGGGTTAAGACGTCAAAAGAGTATTTTTCGACGACGAGTAATATTTTCAAAAACTCGTAAATGGTATAAATAACATACGAAGTGCATGCATAACATTACATTGCAACTCATGACATATCATATCATTGATAATAGGTCCCGGTTGACGCATCATTATAAACCTCGGTGTACTCACTATTGCCGTTATTTCGGTTTATCCAAGTGAGTTTTCATAGCCCGTTTTACATGCTTTCGATTATTTTCAAACCCACGGGAGAATACATTGCACTACATTTTTTTGTACGATACCAAGTATGCTAAATTCATTACATTGCTTAAGTTACCACATATGCCAATTTGAAAGTCCCCATTACTTGAACATGAACCGTTAATCTTTGAGCGAGGATGAGTGGATAGATCTATCGAGGTGACGCCCATCCGGGTTGGTGAATCCCAACCAAGTGAACGGATGCATTTCATTTGATTACATTACGGAGTTGTCCGCAAACACTCTGCGGGGCATACATTATTGAACAGTCTAGTTTCGGGGTCATGGGCTTAGAGCAATTGTAACATTATTTTTACGTGACTTGATTGTCATGCATGGTCTATACTTGTGTAGTCGTATAAAACATTTACATAAACCTATGATTTCTCACCAACATTATTGTTGACGTTTTTAGCAATGTATTTTCGAGTAAGCGAGGCACGTTCATCATGACATGGTTAGGGACCTATATTTTGAGTCGCATGGTCGACTTACATTATGTACATTATGGCACTTATTTCAAAACATCGTTTGGATTTGTAACATATTTGTATTTTGGCAAACTTGTTAAACCTTTTGGGACCGATGTTGTACTACGATTATGTTTTTATGAAATATCCAACGATGTGTTTTTAAAACGACACTTTAGGTCGCTCAATATAACGTGATGTGGTGCTATGACAATCATTGCCCCGTGAATTCCATTCCACGCAAAGCATGTAAATTGGGGTGTGACAAAACCGAACAAACAAAAATCTCAACAAGATGTAATTCCAGACTTAAATAAGATATAATGCTTGTGGAATGGATGTTTGCGATTTTACGGAAAATTAAGACCGAAAATTACAAAATTTATAAGTAGTACGTAAAATGAGAAAGTAAGATAAGTTGTTTACGCTCCTCGACGCCGTCAGTTGCGATCTGACGCCATCGGGTTATCCCTGACGAGAAACCGGTCTGCGATTTTCTTGAAAAATTACGGAAAATTTATATCTTTAGAATCGGAAAAATTCTCGCAAAATATCCATTATGACTCGATACAAGCATTTGACTCTAACAAACACACATATATATCTTTTCAAGAATTGTAATTCTCATGTTCACGTTCTTTTTAAAACGTGTGTAATCCTCCCTACACTTATCCCTTTTGTAAAATACCTATATATGTAATTAAGGCGAGGTTAAAGACAAAATAAAGCATTTTCACAAATTCAAACATGAGAATAAACAATCAATGAAAAGATATATGACACACAAACAAGCAAACAATTAAGCATGGGTTTCTCCCACGAAGCGTTTTCTTTATTTATGAGTCTTGTAGCTAGACTCTAAGTCGTGCCCTACGTGACTTCATTGCCGTCCTTCTTTTCTTCCACTAAGCCTTCATCATAAGGTTGTAGACATTGTATGCTCACCGTGAATTCTCTTCCAACATCGCCTATTATGATAACGGTTTTATTTTTAGATTAGTTTCTTTCACCGTATAAGGTCCAAACCATCTTGGCTTATTCCTTCCCATAATGCTTTTATCCTTGATTTATACAAAAGCACCTTTTCTCCATTCAAAAATTCCTTAGGGTTCTTTTGAGTTTGTGGTATTGTGGTATAGTTATTTCTAACTTTTATCACGTTTCCACAATGTCGCATTAACCCTCGAACCATGAATTCTCTAAGCCCTTTTTCCCATTCACCATTTTCTTCTTAACCGCATTATTAGACACTGCGAATTCTTATCTTTTACCTTATTCATAATCTTGAGAGGATATCTCGGAACAATAGGTATCCTAACTTGTCCTTTTCCACTTTTGAGTATCATAATCCCTTCACCGCATTTGATGGTTGCCTTGGCGGTGGTCGTGAAAGGTGTTCCTGGATTAATGGCGTGTTTTATCTTCCCAATGTCTACAATTGCGAAGTCCACCGGATAGACAATATTGGCAACCTCAATTAAGACATCCTCCGCTATTCCTATGGGATAAACATATGAATGATTTGTTAAGGAAAGTCTAAGATTGGTCTTGGTCGGTTCCTCCTTAGTCAACTTATTATAGGTCGACAATGACATTATGTTTACATCGGATCCACAGTCGGCCAAGGCATTTAGGTTCTCTAAGTCACCTATGCTACACGGAATTACAAAGTTCTGAGGTCTCTTGCTTTTAGTTATTGGCTTTCTCGAGAATCGACTCGTACATAGGTCCAATAGGCATGGTGTCATACTCTTCCTCTCTATTTCACCTAAGAGGGCTTTCCTAAGAACATCATTGCACCTAAAGTTTTTCACTTGGTTAACGATTGTTTTCTTATTGATCTCATGCTTAAGGTAATGCTTGATGAATTTGGGTTCATCATCATCCGAGCCTCATTCTCATCCTTACTATCCTTCTCGCTCTCGGGATCCTTCTTCTCAACTGCTCCATCCTCATCGGAAGCAATGGAAATGGCGTTAACAGACAAAGTGGGGGTGGCGTGCTCATCATTCCTTACTAGCACCTTCTCGGGAATCTTCGTCTTAGTGCACTCTTTCACTAAGTCCATCATCTCCGCCATTTTTTCCTGTATTTCATCCTTTTGTCCATTGAAGGCTTTTAAGAGGGTGTCGAGCTTGGTTGTCATCTCGCTTTGTCGTTGCTTGAAATCGGCTTCAAGTTGTGTCAATCGAGCTTCTTGAGATGACATGAATTTGGACACCATTCCTCAAGACTAGTGGAAGTTCCGGTGTTTGGAGGTTGTTGTAGGATTTTCCTAAGTTATTTGGCTCGAGCTTAGGAGTCTCGTAGGAGCTCATTAGGAATTTGACCGATTTTCAAGTTCGAGCATCCTACGATTGGAAGGTTGTGAGTCAATGGGAGGCAAAGAGATCGCTTTCGGTTTGGACAACTCACGGGGTCATTCCAACATTCGTTTTCATAGAGGCAAGGTCCTCATTGTACCCCACGATTCTTCCACGGTGAGATCACTAAGTTTACCACCGCCGCTTGGTCAATGGATCGCTTAGTGGGAAGTTGACATGATCATAGAAGAGTTGGACTTGAAGCCAAAGATCAATGCCGTGATGAGGGACTCATGGAGTAAGTCCTTGAATCGAGTCCATGCTTCGTAGAGATTCACCTTGACATTGTTGGAACATCAAGATTTCATTCCTAAGCTTAGTAGTTCTCCCGTGGGAAAAATTTAGCAAGGAAGCGAGAGGTGAGATCATCCCAACTTGAGATGGAGCCGTGGGAAGTCGCTCAAGCCAATTACTAGCTTGGTCCCGTAGAGAGAATTGGAAGAGACGCAGACGCGTGGTCTCCCGAGTAGTAGCATCAAGGTCGATGGAATCGACAATTTTAAGAAATCCTTAAGATGTCGATTAGGATCTTGAACGAAGTCCATGGAATCACATCCGTTTTGCACCAACCGGATGGTGTCGGATCGCAGGCCGTAGTTTGGGCTTGATCGGGAAGCTCAATAGTGTTCCTATAGCCTAGGTGGCTTGGTCTCGAGTATTCACCAAGAGTACGGGCTCTTGGCGGGTCATTTGGTGGTAGGTTGATGAATGGTGGTTGGTTATCACCTTCCATGATGAAAAGTGATGGGATTACGAACAAAGGTCAAGAAGAAGGGGGATAGACTACGAGGAAGCTAAAAATGAGAAAAATTTACTTGATAGGAATCAAGCAAAGGAACCTAAACGAGATGGACTACTAACTAGCTATTCTATTCCCCGACAGCGGCGCCAAAAACTTGATAACGCTACACGCGTCGTTCGGGGTCAAAGGAACTTCCTTTTCTTCGAGCAAGTTTTATAACACCCTAGGCAGTGAACCTAATCATTGTAGTGTAGTATTAGGGTAAGCCACGGGTATTGATATCGTTCTCTAGAGGAATAGGAATGCTAGTGAGAAGTTACTACGCTAAGGTTGGGGTTGAGGAAGATTATTTTTTTATCTTTTTATATTTTTTTAGAAAATGGAAATGTACGAATATCGGGGTTTGGATTTGGGGGTTGGTATTTCTACCGATTACTCTACTTATCTATTCTAATTAACTAAGCTAAGGTGAATATAGTCTATGTCTATTGTTGTGTGCTCGTATGATAGTTAAAGATGTGTTTACCTAGATGCTACTACTCCCTAGTTATCTCCTATTGATGGTTGAATTGTCACGTCCTTATTCTTAACGCGTTGTGTTTTCTAAGGTCGTAAGGTGTGCATTCCTAACTCTTTGAAGTCACCTTTAAGTGTAGTAAACGAAATCCACTAAGTCATTCATAAACTAACTTTGAGGTTATCTTTGGGTTTAGTAAACGAAATCCACTAAGTCATTCATAAACTATCAAAGATTTATCAAGTATTAAACACAACGATAGCCTAGTAGCACTCTAAGCCAATTACAATTAAGATAAGAGACAACCTAACAACAATTAACAACTAGGTTTCATATATCTAAGCAAACACATAAGTAATTTAGCGGGACATGGTAAACATGCAAGCATACACACAAATAATCAAAATTTTGCTTTCAAGATACCTAAAAGTGAAAAGGAACAATATTAAGTAATAACGGATACAAAAGTGATCAAATAAAGGCTTAAACGACCCTCAAAAGGTACATTTTAAAACCTTATCACACCTTATATGTGACACGCCCACAACAACAACACCACAGACACTTTTATCAGAACAACATCACCACTAGATGGCTTTATCTTTGCAATATCACGCCTCACAACAACATCACCAAGATAGGATTAAATCGAGACACCGGCCGGGTTCAACACTTGATCACTGTGTTCTTTGAGTGAATCATATCCTCGTAGCTACTTACCCTAGAGAAATACGATAACCAACCACAGAAC